>CM076906.1:23632354-23907157 GCA_039519145.1 Kokia cookei
TGTGTTATGTAACCACTCGTTACATTTGAGTATTGCTGATAAAAGGAATGTAAGAGAAGGAGAAATAAGGGGTGAGATGAAATGAGACATTAAGGGAAAGAATATGGAACAATACGAATGCACCAAACTATTTTTGTGTTTGTAACTGTTTTGTGTTTAACTGCTCCTTGAATGACATACCTATCTTAAGCCTCAACACGTTAAAGTCGAAAAGCTCTATGTGACTTAAACAACTTTATGCATGAATAGATATGAAGAATATTATGATCTTTGCATGACTATCTGTATTTTACTAGGATAATCAAAGTATTTGTATTCACTGGTGTTACGATAGACTTATATTGATAAAATGTTTATGTTTATATTTCTTGTAAACTTAATGAACTCATATATTTTCTGACAAAAATGGTAAAATACTTATTCATCATGTTAAAATTATTAAGAAATATGAAATACCTATAATAAATGTTGCAATCCTAATCTTTGTATAATATGAACTCAAGCTCTTATATTTTTCTTTCTTTATTCTGTTTGCTTGAAGACAAGCAAAAACTTAAGTGTGGGGGAGTTTGATCTACCAGTTTTATACCCAGCAGATTGAACTAATTTTCACACTTGAGGAGCTTGAAACCAAGTATTTCCTTTATGTTTCCATAGGATTTAACTTAGATTCTTCTTTTGAATAAATTGTGTAACCTATGTGCTAAAATGTTGTTTTATTGTCTTTAAGGTCAATTGAGGTTAGCTAATGTGCTTTGTGAGTGTGCTGGAGACAATAAGAAGTTGCACAAATATGAAGCTGAGCACTTCGTCACGACATAGGATGATCTACGTCGCAACAAAGGGACCAGACTTGGAGATTTTAGAGACTGACTTCTTTGTCTCGACAGACACAGGTTATGCCGTAACAACACCTGTAGGATGACACATAATATGGTGACTGATGGCTTCTTCGCAACACAGGTCCTGATGTACCACGACATCGACCTCTAGACTCAAAATCTGCACCAAGTGAAGGGCATTTCGATCTTTACAATGCCACTTAAACATGAAGGATGACAGTAGACCTAGGGTTAATGTAAACGGCTGGCCAAGACTATAAATAAGGCACTTAGTATTAGGTTTAAACAGATTATTTATTAGCTTTTAGTTTTTACTTTGTATTTTCATTTGAAACGAGATTGTAGAACTTGTATAAACGTTAAAGGAATTTTTCTCGACAGATTGTCAATACAAATCAAGTTTCTTTTTCATTTGAGTATTCAATTATATGTGTTTATATATTCTTCGTTTCAGGTATGATTAAGAAAACCATGAGGAACTAATTCCATTTTGGGGAATTAATGAGTGGAAGTATGATTATTTAATTATTGTTTAATAGAGATTTTACCTTTCGGATCAACTATTTGGGAAAGGAAGAACATCGAACAAACACTAGGTCTGACAACCCTAGAATGTCAATTTGGTAGGAATGAACCCAAAATTGGTATTACCCATCCGTGAAAACCTTTTTCTCCAAATCGGTTTAGACTGTGACATCTAGCGATAAGTAGTCTCTATCGGCTTGTTCTACTGGTAGAAGATATAGAAATCCAACTAGGGTAGTGACTAGTTGATTGTAGGAAAATCCCCAAAACCTAACAATGGAAGAACTCATACGGAAGCAACCTAAAATCCCCAAAGTCATTTATTGATCTTCTACATTTCAACTCTTTACCTTAATTTGTTTCTATTTATGCTTTTCACAATCAACTTTTTTTTTACCTTTCATGTTATAATCCCTAAAGTGATTACTAATTACTTTTATTCTTTGCAGGGATTTAATTTACTATTGTCTCAAGCCTCCTTTGGGTACGATCCTCAGAATACTACCAAGTGTTTCATTGTACATACTATATTTACAACTTGACCCGTATACTTGCGGAAGCCTAAAATGTATACTAAATGGGAGTACGTTCAGAGGCAGCCAATTTTGAATACTGGTTGAAGGATTTGCAGAGGTTATTTGTTAAGATGAACTACCTTACTAATCAGAAGTTGAGGGTAGCCATTTCACTACTATGGGGTGAAGCATAGAATTAGTGAGAGTTTGTTGAGGAGTCTGTTCCTTCTAGTGAGGTCACATGGGAGTAATTCTGAGAAGCATTTTAGGATCTATATGTGGGTGAGGAGTTCTTTCCAAAATGTCGACATGAGTTCATGAATTTGAGGTAGAACGACATGTCTATTAATGATTATGAGATTGAGTTTTTGAGGTTGGTCTGATATGCTTCTAGGCTGATGACTACTGAGAAACAGAAGAGTGAGTGGTTCTAGAAGGGACTTCGCCTTTCGATACAAGTAGGAGTTTCTATGCATCATGATAGGGTGTTTAGCGACCTAGTTAGTCGAGGTACAACAATTGAAAGGTTGGAGGCTCTTAAGAGAAACCAAAGAGCTCAAGATAGGAAGTAAGGTAGGAAGAAACCGGGCACAGCAATTCAGCTTAGTCCTATTAGTCACATTGCTAAGAGGCCTAAAGAGGAGTTCGATCAGTAAAGTCATCCGAGGGTGAGACCTGCAGTTTTGACTGTTCTTACGGGTAGTATGGGTGGTTCGACTAGTCCTCGTCTTTGGCATTTATGCTTTCATTGTAATAAAAGGCATAACGGTGAGTGGAGAAAGGAGACAGGTGCATGTTTGTGGCTATCATGAGCATTTCTTCAAGGATTGTCTAGATCCTCCTGTAGCTTCTTTTAACTAGGGTTAGAATCAAGCATCGATTCGGACTCCTGCTAGAGATAGAGGACAGGGTAAATCTATTGCTTCAATTATGGTTAGTAGAGGTAGACCAGTTCAGAGTAGTAGTGCAGCTAGATCTAGAGTGAGACAGTCGAGATTGGTTTATTAGACTAGGAGACATGAGGATCGTGTCGACCCAGATGTTTTACTCAGTACTTTCCCTATCCTTTCTATTTCTTATTTTGCCTTATTTTACCCAAAGCTATCGTCAAGGCCAATATCCGCACCTCTTTGGTTTAGGAAAATTTTGAGGTTTCAAAATTTCTTTTAAGGAGGGAGAATTATAATAACCCAAATTTTAGATTAAGGATTAAATTAGAATTTTTGAGAAATTTAGGAACTAATTGCAATTTCAGTGGAATTTAGGTACTTAATTAAGCTTTATTTAAAATTATGTGGTCAAATTAAGATTTTAGAGACTTAACGGTAAAACGGTGAAAGTTTGGGCCTCTAATGAAAACCCTAAGGATTTGGAATTTATTTAACCTTTGAAGAGAAACTTGTTTAGATCCTAGAGCGAGACGTTGAAGTCTTGTGATGGAAAATCGTAGCTCTGGTTAAGGTTTTGTGGCAGAATCATGGTACTGAGGAAGCCACTTGGGAACCTGAGGATAGAATACGTCAGTAATATCCGCATCTATTTGATTCAGGTAAATTTCAAGGACAAAATTTCTTTTAGGGCGAGAGAGTCGTAACGCCCCAAAAATTTGAACTGTTTTATGTGAGTTGTATCAATCTATCTTTTTTTTTGGTTATGTGCTCTGTCTATTTATTTAATATTGAGGTTCGAGCCGCATCTCGTGAAAGTTTATATCTTCTTTTTCTAAAATTTAGCTTTTGAAGTGTGATATAAATTAAATTTCGTTCGTTGATGTTTTAATGATAAGCCTAATGGTTCAATAGTTAAGCATCTTTCTGTCTTCTGGTCTTGTGTTTGAGTCTTTGCATATGCGAGGAGCAAATTTATTTTGCTTATGACTGTTATTTTATTTTTATTTTATTTCTTAAAGTCTGAATGTTTCCTTTTGTAGTTTCCCTCTTCCAGTATTTTCTTTTTTCGTTACTAATACTTTCTCTTACTTTGAAATCTTCTTTTTTCGTCGTTGTTGTTGCTTGATATTGCTTGTGTTAATCGTGGGTGTTACGACCGTTGAACTGTGCCTCTATTATTATTGATTCCATTTTCGTAGGGTGAGAATCATTGCTTTTTGTTTGTTGTTGAAGTTTTAGCGAATTGAGTGTTGTGGTTAAATGTGGGTGGAGAAGATGTTAATTCTTGTTGGATCTTTACATGTTTGTTTCGTTCGTTGTAGGGAACGCTCGAGAAACGTTTAACGACCCTCCAGATTCGTGATTGCTAGTGAAGTTGATTGTGGGTAAGCAATTGTGTCATTTCGAGTTGAACATTGAGAGTTTTGTTAGAATTAGTAATGTTAATTGGGAATTGTTGAAATCGTTGTTGAATTAGTTGTTAAATCTCTTGTTTAGGCTACGAGAATTGCAGGAATGCCTCTATATCAATCCAGTAATAGGTGGGTATCGAAACCCCTTTCAACTTTTACTTTTTCCTGTATTTTCTTTTAAAAATTGGAACTGTTCGAGGGCACACAAGCGTGTGTCCAGACTGTGTGCCGTTAAAAAAAGCTACAGGGGACACACAGGCGTGTGCCAAACCATGTGTGTATACTGTTTTGAGATAAATGGGCTGAGCACACGAGCGTGTGGCAGACAGTTTGTGTATATTGTTTTGCAATTAAAGGTGTAGTAATCACACAGGCCAGACACACAAGTGTGTGTTCAGACCGTGTGTCATAATGTGTGGGCATACGGGCTAACACACGGCCATGTGGCTCATGTTTTACTTGAAAATACGGTATAAGGTGATCGCGATCTGATCGTAAGACGTGTATGAATTGAATTGAGCTTGCTGAACTATTTTACCTTATTTACAAACTGATTTTGAGCACTTGTATGAAATTGACCGTAGTGATCTCAACTCTCTATTCTACTGTAACTGTATATGTATATCTAAATATGAATTGTGAACATCTGGTATTTGTTTCTGCATCTGCATGGGGTGAGATTGTGATTCAGAGGAAGTATCTGTACTATTTTGGTGGTTATACCACCTATACTATATCTTAAATGGCAGTGAGAATGTAAAACACTGTAACGTGTCATACCGACACTATAAGGTGTGTAAGGTTGGACAAGTATTATATTTACCTACTGGTGTGTTAGATTGGTCGGAGATGGTGTGATGGATGGGGGTAGGATAACTGCATCTGTATTCTTATTTGCATCTGAATTTGTTTTTGAATCTGAGATGTTATTTAGTGAGCTATTATGTTCAAAAGTTATAATGACTTGTCAATCATATTGGATAAGATTGTCTCTGATATCTGTACTATCGGTTATGTTGGAATTATTCATGTTTGTTAGATTCATTGATTTATGCAATATCGTAATATCCATGTTACTAATTCAATTATATGAATTTTAGGAGCTTCTCAGAAGTGAACGGTCGGCGGGCGAGGAACTCGATCAATATTAAGACTTATTATTTTATTGTACTATGTATGCTGAAGTTTATGTTATTTAAATATATGTCTGAATAGTTAAGCTTGCTTTATGATGGATTGTGTGTTCTGGTAGGTTTTATATGGCATCTTAAGTTTGGTCTATCCGTCTAGGCTGAGTTTAGGATGTTACAATAATTTTCAGCTAACCTTCTTATTTTTCCTTCTCTCACATTCTTTTTCTCTCCATATGTGAAGACACGTATAATATTGGTAAGTACAGTTAGCTTAGTGAGTTTTGTGGAACATGAATGAAAATATCCCAATTATTTGTGATTTTTATTAAATCACTTTATTTCGCTCTTTTTCACTCACACTACTTTTATCCCATTCCATGCTTTTATGTCTCTCGCTTTTCTTTTAACCCTCATAATGCTATTAGTCTGACACAATTTTTCAATTAGACAGTTATTGCAAGAATCCTATACTTACTATATCAATCGTTTCATATTTTTTCACTCTATTTTTTCAAAAACCACCTTGATATATCTACCTAACCATCTACATCCATGGCACGACATCTAAATTTGTACAATAATTTTTTGGGACAAATTAAGAGATAAGTATATTTTCTTATTCCGTTGCCGGTTTCATATGAAGGCTCAAAAAAAGTTGATTAGACATAAGCATAGGTATTAAGGTACACATGCATAAGGTTAACTTTTTGGCACTAATTTTTACCAAACAATGTCTTAGGTCATTTTTAGGCATCTTATAGTCCATGGATTCAATCATTCAAGTCATAAAAATTATAACTACCTATAATTCAAAACAAGCATACATGCTTCCCTATGTGATCATTCATCCTTCAGTATACTCAATTTCTTTCACCTATATTCAAATGTAATAAAGTGAACTAACTAATCTAAAATCTAATAACCTAGAATATTTTACTATCATGCCAAATTTACAAATTTCATACAATCCATTCCTATTAACATGCTCCAAACCAATAACTTGCTTTGTTGCAAGCTTAAGCACCATGTGATCTACCACAATTCGTTGTGGCAAATTAAGCTCTTTTCTCTATTAAGAGCTTGTATTCAAGTAAAATTATGTCTACCACAATTCGTTGTGGCAAATTTATGTCTTTTAGTGGTGTTTTATAAAACTTTAGGCTGATTAAGGCCTAAGGAAGAACTAACATGTTGATTGAGTGTGCAGGGTGACATTTTAGGCCGATGAGTAGTGGATTGCCCTAGATGTTGAAACATTCAAAACGGATTTCGCAACAATAAAATTCGAACCAAGTGGGGAAACTTACAATCACCAATGTCAGGACAACCACCACTCAATGTCATGACACCCAACTTCAAACTAAGAAGGAGAACATTTGGCATGCAATGTTGCCTTACTAGCTTTAGGGTGTCGTGACACCGATCCGTCGAGGCTCAAAATTACTATAAGGGTGTTTTCGTTCGTACAACCTTAATTAACTTGTAACTCAACCATTACTTAACCTAATTAGGTCATAATACATTTAAACTATAAATACTAGCTAAAAACAATATATTAGGGGGCTTCAGACAGTTTTTCATAATTTGATTTCAATTTTTAGTTTTATTTAGTGTTTGCTTAATCGGAATATTTCTATTCTAAAGTTAGACGATTACAAGTGGAGATTGTTCCGGACACGAGCTTTTCCATTGATAAATTCTTGAGCATTCTCTTCCATATTCTATTTATTTGCATCTCTTTCATTAATTTCGTTAATTGAATGTTTGTGTAATTAGTAAAATAAACTTACGCTTTTATACATATCTCGCATGAATTGATTGTTTAACTGGTTAATCAATTAAGTTACTGTTTATCCGAAATTTGGTTTTCTTTCAACTTTGCTAAAGAACTTAGTATACTAGGATTGATGACCCTAGTAAGACATATAGACATGTGAGATCCAAAAGGCATCCTGTTGAATAAACGTTTAGTAGACTTATGCTAAGTTGTAAGATTGAAAGGGTATTTGATCTGTCGTAATTTGATATGGTAAATTAGGCTTTCCCATTATACTTATAGAGCTTGTTCTCGAGCAAATTTGTGTCATTTTCGTAGTTTTTCATAGTTTTTAGAACTTCGATTTAATAAGTATAAATGTGTTTTTTTTTTTACTTATTTTGAGACCCAAATTGGCTAATGGTATCATTGTGGAGCCTAATATTTGATTGTGTGTTATAGGGACGTGTTGGAAGCTAAAACTGAGAGAGAAACATCACTGAAAGAGATGGTATCGTGATATCTGATCCTTAAAATCGATATACCTCCAATAGACCCCAAAGATAAAGACTACCTACAGTGGTATCGCAATATCTATTTTGTGTATCACAATACCCACTTGCCCAAGGAACACCCAATTCAAGCCTGCCAATGGTATCACTATTCCGACATCATGAGGGAACAAAAATTGACAGCAAGGGTAGTCTTTGTCCAACCTAATCTCTGTACCCAATAGAGATCAATAATTAAAAATCAGTCCCCTATTACACATATAGGGTTCTATATGGTTCGGATTTGGACCTTGAATCAATTAAACACGGAAGGGATTAAACAAGTGAGATTCGGCCATGCCATGAACCATTTGGCCATAACATAATATAAAAAAGTAGAGAAAACTATTTAGATCTGAATGAACTAACGAAAACATTCTGTCCTTACACTACTTGCTTAGATCCGTCAACAGAAAAACAACAAAAAGTAGGGGATAAGGTTCAGAAGGACGACGACGACAAGGATGGTGGCTTATTGGGATGGCAACACTGGAGGGAAAAAGGGTTGTAGATGTGCAACAATGATAGAAAAAAACACAGCAGTAAAAATTTGTC
Organism: Kokia cookei; assembly: GCA_039519145.1. Taxonomy (NCBI): domain Eukaryota; kingdom Viridiplantae; phylum Streptophyta; class Magnoliopsida; order Malvales; family Malvaceae; genus Kokia; species Kokia cookei. Next base: position 23,640,534 of record CM076906.1, read on the forward strand.
TATAGGGAAAAAAGATGAGATGAGTAGGAAAAAAATAGGAAACAAGGGGAGTTGATGATTAACGAGGTGACACACTAAGGTTTTGGGCAAAAATACTGTAAATAAAAATCATGTAGGAGAGTGGAATCAAACACAAGCCTTAAGGATCACTAAGCTTGTTCATAACCACTAGGCTAAAACTCCATCCTGTTTAAATTCTAATTAAGAAAGTTAAGATTTCAATCACGATTACATCATCGTCCAATAGTATTTATATAAATACCTAATTTTATTTTCTTGTTTTGAATTCTTGATTTAAATATATATTTCCTGTTAAATAAATTTTACAAAAACATTTTGAATTCAGGGAGAATCATGGCAATTCTGTTTATCTTCTATTTTTGTTTTATGATTCTTGTTGCGACTTAATAGCTGTGTGTTTATTTTTTAAGTTTCAATCTATGTCATTTTCCTAAAAACACAATCGTTGCACCCACACTTGTTAATTAATGTTGATTTTGAACCGCAAGATTCAGAATATACTTTAATAGGCACCAAAAGTAAGTATTTAGGTTGCATTGATAAACCATATTTTATTTCTTAAATAGATAACTTGGATAACATAGTTCATTACGTCCAACGAACAAAACCCTTTATTATTAGTGCATTTAATTTTCGTTGAAGGACAGTCTCTAAACCTGGTGCCCTTAGCTCAAGCGGTGCAATTTGGCCAACTTGTGTGCTGAGGAGGGAAGGTTTTCAATACCGGACTATACTCAAAGAAATTAGTGGGTTTAATCTCAAATCCACCACTCAATGTCGGCATCATCGGAAAATCTTCTTGGCAAGGCACATGGTGGAACCCCATGGTGTACCACAACACGATGTCCTTATTCTTAATGCTCCGGTTATTCTCGGTCCACAATGCTAACGTATCATCTCCTCGATTTTGATCAACGTATCGCCCACCCGCCCATTTCTCCGACTTGTTATAAGGAGTTACCCACACGTTATAATTGGGGAAAGCGGCTCGGATTTGTGGGTATTCATCAGCAGCGAGGAGTGGACCGGCTGCAGACCCGGGGAACTAAACGATATCCAACTTTGTTTCCAGTTTTAGTTCTCTTGTATGAGTTAACAACTAGGAGCTCCAGTGGATTTAAGCCGATTTGGAGCTTTGGATCGTATTCGGTTTTGGCAATTTCATGTTCAACATTCCAATAACTTTTTCTTGGGATGTTCTTGTCTTTGACTCGTTTGGTGATCAAATGGGTCTTCATGAACGAATTTGTATCGCCATCGATGTCCAGATCGAGATGGTATGTTATGAAATGACCATGGCTCACGCCGATCGTGTTGTCTGCTACTAATGTACCGTAAACTTCCTCAGCTATTTCATCTATGTGAGTATATGGTACGGCCTTCACTTCCAACACTCCTGTTAGAGCAACCTGTGTGGATGGTAGCAAAATTTGCAACTTTTTAGTCAATTTGTTAAATGGGTAAAATAGATTGTTAGTCCTTATACTTTAATCAAATTTAAAATTTAATCCTTATACTAAAAAAATTACTACTTCCACTTTTGTAATTTAAAAATTCGACTCCCTTCATTGGCACTGATATTTTTTTTTTTGGTCAAAAATTAATAACTTGGCATGTTAAATAGATTAACCTCTATATGATAGACTTAAAATAAATATGTTATATTAACAAATGTTGATGTAAACTACAAATAATAATGTTATATTAATTAGTGTTCTGACATCAAATTCAGTTAGTAATGGTTAACAAATGAAAAGGAAAAAAATACCCCGAATTTGATGGATCCACTTGGTTTGATCTCCCAATCAAGGACATAATCATAGTTGTCCACAGTTGCAACCATTCTCACCACTAGGCTAATATCTGGTCTCACTTCTCTGATCTGTAATATCAAAACCATCAAATTTAACTCATTTTTCAACCCCCCCAAAAAAAGACCTAATGGAATGTAGTTTATATGAACCTTTTGGTCTCGAAGCTCAGCCTCAGTATACCGCCACATAACATCACCTGAATGTTTTTCAAATATGCACATTGCATTCGATACTTTGACAGGTATACCATCTTGGCCTGCATAGTAACCATCAACGAACACTGCATTGGATGGACAATCGTTGAGGGGTTCCAATGAAACTGCAGTGATTCCGAACCCAAATTCACCGCAGTCGAAAAACGAAATGTGGTACCATTCCTCGATCGGTCGGATCCTGGTATGGAACGAACAGCCCTGAGATGAACGATCGATACACAACTTGACGGAATTTTTTCATATCGACGTCGTAAATGGAAGCTAGAGAGATTACAGGACCAGCTCGAGCATCAAAACCTAGATGGAACTTCTAGTTTGCCCAGCTGCTCAAATAGAAAAAAAAAAAAAAACTTAATATACCAGACAGTATAATATATCAGACCATATGTTGTTAGTCTCACCTGACAACATTTCCGTCGAGTGTGAACCCTAATTGGCCGGGTGGAGTGGGCGGAGGTGGTCTTATCTTGGATGCTCGATACTCAGTTCCCTCAGCTTTGGGCAACGGGGCACTGCTCTGTCAACGTATTTAGATATCTTCATTTGGTCGATATCGATAGCAATAGTTATCCCTCCAATTGGTCTCAAATACTTATTAACCGTTCCATTTAAATAAAAACATACGACTTTTAGCTCTCTTTCGGTCTTTACGTCTCCAAACCGGCCAATGGTTTGAGTTGAGCAAACAACTTCATATATATTAAGTCCTCGTCGTTTAACTGATGCTAAAAATGGTTCATGTTTAAGGGCTAGATCAGCAGCAGCTTCTTGTTCTTCGGTGGAAAGTAAAGGGTAGCCGAAACCATCGTAGAGTTTATCGGAAACAATGGAACGTTTCGACAAATCTACGATAAGTTCACGGATCTGTTGGTTGAGCCTGATAACGACTAAGGCTTGGCGAGGTCGGGGTTTGCTGGGGGGGAGGGGGGGGTTTGACAGCCATGATTTTACAATTGGTTATTCAGGTTCCTCTAAGCCTACATACTGGAAGGTTAGCTTGAGGTTAGGGCTAGGGTAGGATTGGTTCACAATGGTTCGAATCAGGAGGGACTCGGAGGCAGGGATTTAAATTGCGATTGCAGCCGCATTTTCGGTCATGTTACGTTTATTACGGTTGCGAACATAACGGAAGCTATTGCAGTCACTACGGGTATCGCGGTCGTGAATTTTATATTAATTAAAATTATTAAATAGATAAAATCATATCATTTAAATTATATATATATATATATTAATTTTATCGTAACGGAACAATAGCGAGAATAACGGTCTGCTATTGCCGTAATTGACCGTTACCCATTAAATTGCGGCCGTGATCCACCACTATTTTTGACAATAGCAGTTTCGAACTGTATCGCTGCCGCTATATAACAACCGTTATTCCGCTATCGGATCACTATTTAAATCCCTGCTTGGAGGGAGTGAAGGAGTCTAGTTGGTGGTGCTTAGATGTGATTGGTGATAGGAAGCAGATGGTGAAGATGGAGAAGAATAGTGTTATTTTCAATGTTGAGGCCATTGTTGAATGTTGAAAACCTTAGCATCTAGTTGCCTTTAAATAGCCAATGATTCAATGCAAGCTACAGTTTTTTTTTTTAATAAATATTATAACTTTGTTTTACGGAATTAGTGAATTTTTTTATTTGAAATTATACTGGTGACCTATTTTCCATTTATATATATATGAGTTAGTATTTTATATGCAGTTTTGAAAATTTTATATTATTTATTTTATTTTAAATATTTAATTTTTTAATATTTTACTATATTATTATAAGATATTTTTCATAACATACTTATATTAAATAAGACAGATACACAAAAATGACATTTCTCCCATGTGGATGCTTTCAAATGATAAAAAAATTATTTCTTTTTGAATTCAACGAGTGGTTTCAGTGGTAAAGAGGATGATGTTAATTTTAGGAGACCCGAGTTCGAGCACTTATGTGTGCAAAGTGTGTGTGTCATGTACTCACACTAATATATTCAAAAAAAAATTATGAACTAAAAATGGTTAAATATAAAATTGGTATCCAATTTTTTTTTTCTTTTTCCTGGTCACATTTCTTCTTCCTAATTTCCTTCTCTTTTTCTTCCCTTTGGCCTTTCTTAATTTCCTTATCTCTTTTTTTCTGTGCAAAACATGTTTGCTTTCAATGGTTTATTTCATTTCCTCTCCTTCACTATTTGCTACTACTTTTTTTTCAATGTAAAAGTTACTGAGTTTGATTCTCGGGCATGGAGGAAACAAGTTCAAATTGGGGCTACAAAGATTTGGATTACCTAATAGACCCGAAATGAAGAACTCGTTATTGAAACCCAATAGTTAATAAAGTTTCTGGGTAGTTGAATTTTTTGTTTGTTTCCTAAAAAAATACGACACTACAGCAAAACAGGTTATTAGCGGCGTTTGAACAGAAAACACCACAAAAAGTAAATCAATAGCGGCGTTTTTACATAAACGCTGCAAAAGGTAAAGCAATAGCGACGTTTTTACATAAAAGTCGCAAAAGGTAAAGCAATAGTGGCATTTGTAGGAAAAACGCTACTAAAGGTCAGAGCATAAACGCCGCTAAAGATCAGAACATTAGCGGCGTTTACGAGAAAACATCGCTAAAGATCAGAACATTAGCGACATTTATAGGAAAAACATCGCTAAAGGTTAAGCAATAGCGACGTTTTCCCATAAACACCGCTAATTTATTTACAATTTATATATCTTAAATTAAATTAGGGATAATACCAAAATTATTCATGAACTATGGTTTAATGTGCAATATACATAAACTCTGATTTTGTACATTTTTATACATGAAAATTTGATTTGATTTGATTTGATTATTGTAAATTATTAACAAAATTATTGCTATAACATCATTTTATGTTTATATATTGCATACATAAATAATTATATTTATCTAAAATAAAAATAAATTGAAGTATTAATTTCTTTAAATGTGTATGATTACATAAAAATTAAAGTTTTATGTATACATGTGAACCACAATTAGAAATTCAAATGTATAATTATACCAAATTAAAGTTCTTGTATATAATTACACATTAAATCAATATTGTAATAGAATTTTGCTATATATTAGTAGTTAGTATAATATTTTTTGCTTAAATTTATATCTATTTATATTTTTCATTTAATTTTTTTTTTTTCAACTAAGAATTTCATAACACTGTAAAAATGAATTAGAGTCATTCTAATGCATCTAAAAAGTGTTAGATGTTTTGAAATAAATAAATCATTCATTTTTTACACTTCTTTCGCAAATATTATTTATTTACATTTTTTTTTGTTTCAAATAAAGTTGAAGTTATGAAATAAGACTTAACTTGCAAATTAATACTTAAATTATGTAATTTTTCTCACGTTGGTGCTTAAATTTCTATTTTTATTAATAATAATACCTAAATTATACCCCGTTATTCAAAAACCTCAAAATATTAGAATTGTTAAAAAAATTTTAGTGAATTACAACATCCACGTCATATAAACTTAAAATTATATTTTAGATTCTTTCATTTTCATTTTTCTTTTACGCCATTTTTGTAGTTCTTTTTCATTAGTTACATACAGATACTTTAACTGCTAGGATTTGATTTCTTTCACCTTAGATTTATAAATTTAACAAATTATTATTCTCAACTTTTCAGCATTTCTAGCCCAACCAAATCATTATCTTCTACAATTTATAGTCTACATCTATAACTTATAATTTATAATATATATACAAAAAGAAATAACATGCAAAATCTCTTGAATTGGTGAAAATTCTCATCGAAATTTATTATTATTATCATTTATAATTAAGACTTCTAGTTTCACTAAAAATATTTTATTAAGAGAATTTATTTGATAATAATAAAAAAAATAATTTTTATTTAAATTTTACATTAAATTAATTTATGTTCTGAACTATAATTTAGAAGTATTTATTCCTTTTTGATTTGTCTTATTATTTATTTGTTCAATTAATTTTTGCTCAAATCATAGTTTATATTATGAGAGAAACAAAATATATTAATTATCCAAACATGAATAATAAGGCGATTATTATTTCATTAGTAGCATCCTGCTGCAATCTTATGAGAGAAATAGAAAAATATTCTCATAAAGAATGGCTTTCATAAATTACAACTTAAAAGTTGTTGTCATGCATCTAAAAATGGTTAGAAGTAGTGTAGTAAATTAATCATTTACTTTTATTGGTTATATACATTATACATGTATTACAAAAATATATATACTTCTCCAAAAAATCTTCAAACCCCTAATTCTAACTCCAATCTAATTTTTATCTTCAAGGGTGAATTCCGTACACCACCACCTTCGTTGTGATAGTTTGACATTTCAAACAATAACTTAATTGGATAAATATTACATTACATTACAAGTTAAAATATATTACATTACAAGTTAAAATATATTTCAATTTTTAAAATTTATTTAAAAATTTGATATAAAAATAACATTATCGGCGTTTATGGGGAAAATAATGCTAAAGATTAAACAATAACGGCGTTTATGAGAAAAATGCCGTAAAAGGTAAAGTAATAACAGCATTTATAAGAAAAATGCCGCAATAGATATAGAGCAATAACGATGTTTTCTCAAAAACGCCGCAAAAGGTCCAGAGCATTAACGGCGTCTATAAAAAAAACGCCGATAAAAGTTTTGCAATAGCGATGTTCTTACGCAAACGCTGCTAGTTTTATTAAAACCGCACCGTTCTCCTTGGCTGAATTAAACAAAAAACCAACCCAACCTGATCTTTCTCTAAACCCTAAATTTCTCTAATCCCTATTTCTTAATTTCTCCTCTATCAAAACCCCAAATCCCAAATTTCTAACCCTAAATCTATCTCCCCTCTCTATTTCCCGTTTCTCTCCCTAAACCCATAGTTTTTAATTCTCGAAGTACATGTGTGCTATATTTTTCTTCAGCTTTACTATCTCCATCAATTGATTCACACTCTTTCTGGTATCTACATCTTTTAATTATAAAATGTTCCAATGTTTTGCCATTTTTTTGTATTATGGTTGTTGCTTTGAGTTGTTTCACCTACCTGAGAAATGGGTATGCTTCAGCTGCAAGATGAGTTTTTTTTTTGTTCTTTAATTCTGAATCCTGGGTTTTAGTACAAAGTCAGAATGGAAAATTGCCCGAAGCTGGTGGAACCTTTTATGTGACGAAGGAGCAGATGGAAACTTATTTTTGCTTTTGTAGTTTCAACAGAGTTGCCCAAATCCCAGTAAGATGAGTTTTCAATTAATATAAACAAGTTTTCAATAATGGCTGCCCTTCATTGCTAACCATGCCATCCTCCATAAGCTTTTTTTTTCTTAAGTTTTTTTAGGTTAAAATTTACTTCAAGTCCCTGTAATATTTGTATATTTAGAAGTTAGTCTTTTTATTTTTATTTTAAAGCATTTAATCTCTTTATTTTTAAATTTTAAAAATGCTAGTTTAATTGTTAACATATTTAAATTCATAAAATTTAAAATAAAAAAACTAAATTTCAAATCTACAAATAGTACATGGAATTAAAATAGTTTTTTAACTTTTTTTTTATATTGGTGATGAATGAAATATTTTCTGTTTAGGAATTAAAAAAAGTTTTGCAAATTAAAAGTTACTTAACTTCAACAATTCATTTTATATAAATTCAATTTAATAATTTAAGGAGAAAATGTGTATTTGTGAGATTTTATAAATAGAATTGGAACGATTTTTTCTGGAAATATTTATATCTTTCAAATAAAGTAGTCACATTAAAATTTATTCCTTTAGTGTGTGTGTTTCTGGAACTACTGACACAAGCTAGTTTAGACTGACTTTTGAGAACTATATGAAAATAATAACAAATGCTGAATTTTTTCATGGCATGTTATATGGAATGTGTGTGTGTCTATATATATATATATATATGAGTTGCAATGAAGCAATTCGTGTTGTTATTGGAAATAAATCAACATAGAAACCTTGGTGTATCTGCCAATGAAAATTCATGCATTGGCAGTGAAGAAATGGTGGACCGTATCACAGAACATAAAAACTGCATGCATGGAAGTTTCGGTTATTTCAGTAGCTGAATATATTCATATATCTTCTTATTTATACAATGTTTTAATTTATGGTTATATACATATGTAGATAATGTTCAACTGCATGGGATGTTAAACCGAGTTTAAATAGCTAAGGTTGTATGTTAATTTTTTTTACAAATTTACTGCTGTTGGAAATGAAGAAAATGTTGGATGAGTAAATGTTTAAGTTATCTGCTGTAAATTGCTGTTCGAATACTCAGTTTTTTTTCCTTAGCATGTAATTGTTGGCTTGTTTGTGCTTAAACTTGTTGAATATTTTTTTTGCTGCTGTCTGGAATAAAATAAATATTTTGGATGTTAAATGCTAACTTGACTGCTATCCAATTGTTAAATGCTGTTTGAAATAAAGTTACTATTGGGATGTTAATTTTTGTTGCGTTTCTTTTGTAAATTGTTCTCTCTTTTGGATTCTATTTGTTGCTTTTCTTTTCTACTAGTTAAGTTGCCTGCTGCTGTTCATTGCACTTCATCAATTCAGGTAAGATTTGCGCATGTAATTTTTTGAATATAACTAAATGTTTTTGAAACAACCATGGCCTCCCCTCTAGGATTAACTATAAATCCTCTTCTTCAAAAACAATAAGAAACAGATTCCTGCCAACCACACGAATATCAAACATTTTCTTGGTCTTCCATAAACTTTTAATCTGCGCCCGAAAACTATTAGGATTATAAGATTTTTTTGTCCATACCAAACAGATCAGAGTAGGTTTATCCGGTGGTTCCACTAACAAGCTCTTAATTGAGAGCCTAGTTAGTTCTTCTTCTAAAAACGAAATTGCTTCCTTCACTATCAATTTCCAAGGTCATTGATCGGTGTTTTTACGTCACAACGATTGTGCGAGCATACACATGTCGATGCAAGTATAGTTGATAAACAATTCTATCGGATATCGATCCCACGAGGAATAGGTTCTTGATGTTCAGATGTCGGAGCAACTAATAATAAAATTGAGGTAATTGTGAGTAAGGTTGTCAACGCAATTAAGTCAGATCTTCATGTTAAAATGAGTTATCAATGTCAACGCAGTCATAGTCAAAATGTCAGGTGTTAAATGTCAATGTACTAAAAGTAAATCAAATGTATTGAGTGTTGAGTGCTAAATATTTAAATGCATAAAATATAAAAGTGATCAAATGTAAAGGGTAGAAATGGTTCATCGATTCTGCTAAGTTGTAAGTTGGATGCATTGATAAGGTAAAATATAGATGGAATGTCGCTACAATAAAGTCCCTTTGAGTTCTTACCAACAACAACTTTCTACTTAATCCCGACTTAAATATCCACAATCACTCCACCTCTCGTTGCGAGCAACGATGTATATTCAAGAACAAGTAACTGGAGTTTATCCCAATCCTAAGCAGTTCTCGCCTAACTTACTTGTTAATCCAACTTGTCACCGTATCTTTCGATGTCGACGTACTGTAATTTCTCTCTCGTGTTTAAAGCGGTTAAATCTAAGAATAAACAGATAAGCAGTGTAAAATAAGAATCAAAATGATATAACATTAAAAGACACTCTCGTATTCATTTAATATCATCAAAATCCATCATCGTTTAAGAATAATTAAAGAGTACAACGAAGCTTACTATCTCTAGACTATTAGGCCTACTCTCTAATTGTTCCTCTTGCCTTGCATCAAACACCTTCTCGTCAGTAGTGATTGCAGACTTGCTTTATCAGTTTCCCAATTCCCAACTCAAATCTCTAAAATCACACAGAAATTGTAGAGTTTAATCCCTTAGCTCTTGATGATTTCTTTCCTTCTTTGTTTATCTATTTATAACCTCTAAAAAATTACAGGATTCAACCTTCATTTTCAGATCCAGATCTAGAACTTGCAGCTGTCAAAATGAGTTAGATTATAGCTGTGCACTCACGCAGTTCTAGTATGCTCTTCAGAGATCTGTAGATTGTTGCTGTATCGTTGGGCACATTCTGAAATTATAATTGCAGTGACATCTGTGAAATCCTTGCATTGTTGCTTCCAACTGTAGATTCAGCTTGATTCTACTCATTCAAGGTTTAGTTGCAATACGATGACATCTCTTGGTCGTAATTACCAATTGATCTTGTGGTTGCATTCGTCCAGTATTAAGCTTCTAAATTTAGTTCCTGCACTGACAATATTAAGACGCAATATATCGGCTGCTTGCATCGACATTAGTACAAAAATAGATAAAAATAACAAGAATTTAAACTAACTATCAATGAGTTGGAAAACATGAAAACTAAGTCCAAAATGCTAACGATGCATGCTAAATGAAATATAAAAGAGACAATTATAACACTAAATTGGAGAGAAAATCTATATCATTTGTAATATCATCACACCTTCAAACTTGAGTTTTTACTTGTTCTCAAGTAAATAAAAATTATAAAAGAAACAATTAGAAATGTCACCGCAATCATTATTCATAGAACTTGAATTCTCTAAATTCCTAATGTGTAAATTGCATTCATATAATAGAATGATACGCTGATAATTTAAAGCTATGAACAACTTAAAACTACAACTTCATCAATGTTAGTATCATGCATTGAATCTTAACCTTCCTTGGATCATTTTAGCAATTTATTCTTTTTCTTTTTCTTTCTTCTTTTTTCTCACTTTTTTTCAAGTGACTGAAAAATGTCATTGCATTACTCTACCTTTATTCCTAGGTAATAACGATTAGGTGCAACAAACCCTCAGGAGGCATGTAATTACGCTAACACACACTCTTGTAGTTACAGCCTTTGGCTAAATGAATTTTCTTTTCTAAGTCTACAGCGGAGTGTTCTCCCTTAAAAGTCACAATGCACTCATAATGAAATGTCTTTTAATAATAAAATGTCGCTGCATTGATCAATTAGCTCAAGATTCAATACCAATACTATTCATCCATTACTGAAGCAATTTCAATTATTCATTCAAAAACAACAAACTCATTATTCATTCATATTCATCCAATTTTCGCATCAGCATTCAAACAATTCCAGAATTACGCATCAAAATAAAATTGTGGGCACATTTCTGTTGAAATTTTGTAAATTTTCATTAACTATAGAAACAAAAATAAAAGTCAAACATGAAGGTATAGTTGCATTTCCAATTCACATTAGCTTCCCCCCAAACTTAATGTCTGCATTGTCTCCAATGCGCTGATAATAGTTATACATATATAATGGAAATGCAGCTATAGTGTACTAAACTAAAATGAATGCAACGACAATTAAAATGCAGGCACAATAAGAATGCATGAAAACTAATTATAAAGAGATGTACCAAATTATTTAGTAGCAGTCGATGCAGAGGCTGCTTTGGTTTTCTTCTTCTTCTTTTCGGGCGGTCTTCCTCGTCATGGTGCTTCTTCTTTTTCTTGTCCTTGCGCCTCTTTCGCTTCTTATCCTTTAAACCAATCGGCTCGGTGGATTGCTCCTCTGTAGCGGGTTAGGTGACGACCTCATCAATTTTCACTTCTAATGGGTGGATCTTGGCGAGTGGTGTTATGTAGGGCACAATAGCCAGAGGATTCAGTTCCTCTATCTTACCAATGACAACCTCAACCTAACTCGCAGTAAGTCGAGTATCATCTGAGCTGGATGCTCCCACAATATCCTTAACGATCATTGTTGGGGCATCAGTTTCATTCTCCACCTGCACCTCAACAGGTTCTTCTTCTTTCTCTTCCTTTTCCTTTTCTTTCATCTGGGAATCCCCTTGATTTGCATCGTCATCCACATGCTGTTCAAGTTCAATTGGGCCAATGTGGGCACAATCTACTGCGTCGACATCTTCTTCCAGAACATTTGCCCTTTCTATGATATTTGTGCCTAGACTATTTGAGAATTCATCTTCGAATAAGTGGGCAATGTTGCGATGAAAATCGTCATCAGCCTGTGACTGCCTATCATCCTTCTCATCATTAGAAAGATGGATCCGGGTTGGTGTAGGGGCAAACCTACCATTAGGGGTAAGTTGCTCGGAAGATGAATACTTCATCGGACGGTAGATAGATGAGAAAGTTGGGAAATCTGGCAGTGGGGTCTGGCTGATTTGTCTCAATACAATGACAAGGGCTTCATTCCATGCCTTGGTGTATACATAAAACTTGTCGAGTCAAAAATCCATGCCTTCCATGATGCTATCAGTGTGAATAGAACGCATGTCGAGGCGATCTAAGTGTAATTCCATCAAAGCCAGTTTCTTCACCATTTGGATTTCTATCGGCACATCAGTTTTGTCAGCCTTCTTACCGTTTCCTTTGTCCCTCTTCTTGGAGATCTCTTTGGCTACTGGGTTGTCTTGGGCTCACATCATCCTTTCAATAGATATATCATTGATTGAGCCTTTGTTATATAAGACCTCTTCATCATCTTTGGGCACAATGCCCTCGTGCTAACAAGTAGCATAATAAGAGAGGGAAAAGGAAGGATACTAGTTTACTTTCCTGCAGCTTCTGCGATCTGGGCATGTATGAGCTCACCAATGTCGATGTGTCAGTGTTGCAAAATGGAATGTAAGAGACCCATACGGTCCAATGTGGTCATAGTGCTATGGGTAGAAGGCATAGCAAGACTGTTGATGAAATGAAACCATACCTTGTAAAAGATTATAAGGTACCGTCAGTGCATCGTATAGTTGTGAAACTCATTACCTGTCCATGTAGCGCCATTGATACAGAGATTGTTCATCATTTGGGCCAAACAATCATCATCCAAATGGTGCATAAAGGGTGTATGGTCATCTACTCGTTCCGAAATTCTCAATAGTACATTGATCTGCGTAGCACTCCATGGAATTAGCCCTTCTAGTACAAAGACAAACTCCTGCTCCTGATATACCAAATTCGCATAAAACTCCCTCACCATTATGGGAGATTAGCCAAAAGGATGGTCGCAGAAATATTCCCATCCAAGGTGGCTGATGGTACAATGAACTTGTACCAAGGTTTGATGTGGAGACAGTTGGAGACCCTGTTCGGAGTGGATATTGCATTTAAGCATAACATTGTGGTAACGGTGTTTGGCCGCAGTTGTTAAAAATGTGACTGGGCCAGTGGATGAAATTGTATTTATTAGTGGTGCCTCACCCATAGGCGGCACCACTATATATTATTACATACTATTTTGGTATGTACGCTAGGATGAAATTTCAACGCAAGATGATATTGTCATGCCATCTCCTTGTCTTTTCCTTGTATATCACCGCATTTTCATAAGCGTGGTGTTGGATTTCTTCTAATTCTATGATGTCCAACAGTCTTTTCTTTCCAGTAGCATCATAGTCTAAATTCACATGCTTAATTTCTCACATGGCCTTATGTTCAAGTCCGACAAGCGGGTGACAAGACTTTCCAAACACTAGTTGGTATGACGACATCCCCAACGGGGTTTTGTAAGTGGTGTGAAGCGCCCACAATACGTCATGTAGCCGCGCAGATCAATCCTTCCTAGATGCATTAACTACCTTCTCAAGTATGCTTTTAATTTGATGATTTGATACTTCGGCTTGACCATTAGTTTGTGGGTGATATGTGGTGGCCATACGATGCTTCACGCCATATTGCTTTAATGCAGTCGCCACTTGGCTATTATAGAAATGAGTTTCTTGGTCGCTTATCAATGCTCTCGGTGTTCCAAACCTTATGAGGATGTATGTGTAAAAGAACTTCAACAATGTTCGAGCATCGTCTTTTGGCACTGCAATAACTTCAATCCACTTTGAGACGTAGTCAACAGCCACTAAGATAGAAACATTTCCAAAAGAGTTTGGAAATGGCCTCATAAAATCTATACCCCAGACATCGAAGAGATCTACCTCCATGATGAGTTATTGGAGCATCTCGTTGCGTCAAGATATGGATCCAGTGCGTTAACAACAATCACATCTCGTTGCGTCAAGATATGGATCCAGTGCGTTAACAACAATCCATAGTAGTATAATTAACTTGCGCTTCAATTAGAGTTTTACTAGCATAGTAACTAGAATGAAATACTTTTTTTTCTTTGGCCTAGGATAGCTCCGACAGTAAAGTCACTAGCGTCGCACATTAGTTCTAATGGTTGCGTCTAGTTTGGTGCAACGACAATCGAAGCTTGTACCAATTGTTTCTTTATTGTTTTAAATGCGTCCAAACAAGCATCATCGAACACAAACTTTTTATTCTGCTCTAGTAATGAGCATAAGGGTTTAGCTATCTTGGAAAAATCTCTAATGAATCTTCTATAAAAGCCAGCGTGTCCAAGAAGGCTTCTTATTGCTTTGACATTTATGGGCGGGGGTAATTTTTCGATGATTTCTATCTTAGCTTTATCACCCTTAATACCCTGACAAGATATGTGATGGCCAAGGACAATGCCTTCAGTAGCCATGATGTGGCATTTTCCCAAATTCGGAACGAGATTTGTGTCACCGCATCTTTTCAAAACTCTTACCAAATTGTCAACGCATTGGTCAAAACTCTGTCCATAGATCGAGAAATCATCCATGAATACTTCGAGTGAGTCCTTAATCATATCCGAGAATATCCCCATCATACACCTCTGAAATGTTGCTGGCGCATTACACAACCCAAATGGCATCTATCGGAAAGTAAATGTTTTAAAAGGACATGTAAATGTTGTCTTTGCTTGATCCTCCGGCGCAATGGCTATTTGGTTGTATCTAGAGCAGCCATCCAGGAGGCAATAATAGGCTTTACCAGCTAGCCTATCTAGCATCTAACCGATGAAAGGTAGTGAAAAATGGTTCTTGTTTGTGGTTGCATTTAGTCGTCGGTAATCCATGCATACTCACCATTTAGTTGCGATGCGAGTAAGGATTAACTCGTTCTTATCGTTAGTCACAACTGTGAAACTACTCTTTTTAGGCACACATTGAACGAGACTTACCCAATTGCTATAAAAAATAGGGTATATAATGCTCGCATCTAACCATTTAACAATTTCATTCTTAACCACCTCTTTCATTTTCTCATTGAGTCGTCTTTGTCGCTCAATGGATTGCTTCCCTTCATCTTCTAGTCGTATCTTATGCATGTAAAAAGAGGGACTAATGCCTCTGATATTTGTGATGCTCTAGGCTATGGCTCTTTTGTGTTCTTTCAGAATTGCGATAAGCTTATCTTCTTGCATTGCATCGAGGGATGCGTTGACAATAATAGGTAGTGTCTCGTTGTCACCAAGGAATACATACTTCAAATGTGTTGGCAATGGTTTTAACTCTAAGATAAGAGCTTGTTCGACAGATGGTTTAAACATTGGGATTGTCCTGTTAGACAAATCCAAAGACTCCATTTGCCAATTCTGATGCAACTCACAATTGTTAACCTCCTCTTTGTCAACACAATCATCTAGGATGTCATCGGTAAATGTTGTCGCATCGTCATCAGATAGTGCTAAACTTCTTGTACTAAATTCTTTCAGAATAATCTCATCTAACACGTCAATGTGGTGACATTATTCATTGGATTCGAACGGTGATACTTCAAACACACTGAAAGTTACTTGGTCATCATTATGACGCATAACAAGTTCTCCTTTGAACACGTCGATAAGTGTTCGTCCTATTGCTAGAAATAGCCTCCCAAGAATTATGGCTACCTCCTTATCTGCTTCGTAGTTTAGGATGAGAAAATCAGTTGGGAACACCAACTTATCAACTTGAACAAGAACATCTTTGATTTTTCCTTCTGGTTGTGCTAAAGATCTATCCGCCAATTGCAATGTCACCGCAGTGGGCTTCATCGAACCTATTCCTAATTTCTTAAAAATGGACAGAGGCATCAGGTTCATACTTGCTCCTAAATCACATAAAGCCTTAACTAAGTAATGATTCTCGATGGAGCATGGGATAGTGAAGCTGCATGGATATTTCATCTTGGTTGGCAACTTGTTTGTAAGCACAGCGCTGCACTCCTCTGTGAGTGCAATTGTCTCGATGTCAGACAATTTCTTCTTCTTTGATAATAGCTCCTTTATGTATTTCCTATAACTGGGTATCTGTACAAGAGCATCTATTAAAGGTATATTAATGTGCAATTATTTCAAAGTAGAAACAAACTTTTGATATTCTTTATCATGAATTTTCTCTTTAAATCATTGCAGAAACGACAGAGGTATGGTCGTAGTGGGTTGTTGTGGATAACTCGGTGGTATCGACACTGGTTGTTGCGACGACAACTTTGTTGGGCAAACTGCAGGCATGGATGGCCCTACAGTTGGTTCCTCAACATTAATTTCTTCTTAACATCCTTCAGCTGCATCCTCCTCTTATTGTTTTGGTTCAGATGCGTTGACATGGTATTTATCAGAACCGCTTGGTCCCACCGTCTATTTTCCACTCCTTAGCGTGATTGCTTTGCAATGCTCCTTCCCCCTTTGTGTTGGATTCTCAGTATTACTAGGCAAAGATCTTGGTGATCTGGTGCTGAGATTAGAAGCCAATTGTCTGAGCTGGGCTTCAAACGCTCATATAGAGGAAGAGTTACCTTGTACTATCGCTTCAGTTCTTGTGGTATGCTTGTGCATCAATGCTTCAAGAGTAGCCATAGGATCCGACTTAGGTTGAGAAAACTAGTGCTGTTGATGCTAATGATGTCCTTTCATTTGTGGTAATACAGACTGTTATGGCTGTAATCGTGATTGTAGTTGCATCTGGTTATGTGACTGCATCTAGTTAGAACGAGAATTTATCTGTGAATTCTGATGATAATTCTGCTGCGGATTGGCATTGTAACCTCCTTGTCTATAACCCATTTGATTTAAGGAATTTTCATTTTTATACATGGAAGTATTTTGATTCCCCATGGTTGTTGAGAACGATTGTTGTATAAGTTACCAAACGAACCCCCTCTGATGTTATTAACGTAGAAAGCATTTTTCACATGTTGTGGGCAATCCTCATAGCTATGATTGTCCCTGTAAATTTCGCAGGAAAATATCGACGCATCCAATTGCTGGGCCACTTGAATAGGAGCAACTTCATTTGTTCCTCTCATATTCTTTATGATGTTGGCCAGTGAAGATACATGCGCTGATAATGCATAAATATCATCTAATTCAAGAACTTCATGGTTAGTTTTCACCTATGCAGAACAAGAGATTGGATATTGGTAGTCGTTCTAGGCAATTCTCTCTAAAATTATTATAGCTTCATTGTAAGTACAATCCAACAATGGACCATTAACCGATGCGTCGACAAGATTTCTTGTCTGAGCATTTAAATCGTTGTAGAAGATCTCTATTTGGGTCTCTTGTTGAATTTCATGCATTGGGCAGCATCAAAGTAATGTTTTGAAACGCTCCCATGTTGTTTGTAAATTCTCATCATCGAGCTGATGATATGCAGTGATGTCGTTACGCAACCTTGCGTTCATTGTCGACAGGTTGAAATGCAGAACAAATTGCGTTACTAATGCATTCCAAGATCTAATTGATCCAGTTGACAATCTTAAGAACCATGTTCTTACTTTACCCTACAACGAATATGAAAATAATTGCATTTTTAAAGCATCATCAGGGACACCATGTTGATTAAAGGATGCACAAATAAGCAAAAATGATTTCAAATGTCCTCGTGCGTCTTCATGCGGAAAACCTGAATATTGCCCATTTGAGTTGAGCATCTGAAACATCATAAGTTTCAGTTTAAAATTACTAGTCTGGATAGCCGGTTGTACAACCCCTGGTTGTAAATCATCAAGTATAGGCACAACAAAATCTCTTATTGTTCTATTCTGAACTTGTTCGTTTTTTGGACGTGGTGGTGGAATATCATTACCAATTTGTGGAGGCACTGGAGGAATTCCTTCTTGTGGTAGCAATGGTGGCAAATTATTATTGTTGTTATTACCAGTCATTTTCCGTTGTTCTTGCCTTCTCCTCCTGAGTGTCCTCTCAAGCTCCGGATCAAAGCTTAAAATGTCCTTAAGATTTCTCCTAGCGAACATGCAACAATTAACAATCTAAAAAAGAAAACAGTTAAAGAAATAATAATAGATTAGTAAAGATTAAAAATTAAGTAAGTAGAATTAATTGCAACTACAAAAATAACATCAAACAAATGCCATTCCTCCACAACGGCGCCAAAACTTAATCGGTGTTTTTATGTCACAACTATTGTGCAAGCGTACACACGTCGATGCAAGTATAATTGATAGACAATTCTACCGGATATCGATCCCATGAGGAATAGGTTCTTGATGTTCAGATGTTGGAGCAACTAATACTGAAATTGAGATAATTGTGAGTAAGGTTGTCAATGCAATTAAGTCTGATCTGCAAACTAAAATTAGTTACCAATGTCAACACAAACAAAGTCAAATGTCAGGTGTTAAATGTCAATGTACTGAAAGTAAATCAAATGTGTTGAGTGTTGAGTGCTGAATATTTAAATGCATAGTAGAAATGGTTCACTGATTCTGCTAAGTTGCAACGCTAGATGCGTCGACAAGGTAAAATATAGCTGGAATGTCGTTGCAATGAAGTCCCTTTGAGTTCTTACCAATAACAAATTTCTACTTAATCCCGACTTAAATATCCACAATCACTCAACCTCTTGGTACGAACAACGATGTATATCCAATAACAAGTAACTGAAGTTTGACTTAGTCCCAAGCAGCTCTCGCCTAACTTACTTGTTAATCCAACCTGTCACCGCATCTCTCGGTGTCGATGTACTACAATTTCACTCTCGTGCTTAAAGCAGTTAAATCGAAGAATAAACAGATAAGCAGTGTAAACTAAGAATCAAAATGATATAACATTAAAAAACACTCGTATACATTTAATATCATCAAAATCCATAATTGTTTAAGAAAAATTAAAGAGTACAACAAAGCTTATTATCTCTAGACTACTAGGCCTACTCCCTAATTGTTCCTCTTGCCTTGCATCAAAGATCTTCTCGTCAGAAGTGACTACAAACTTTCTTCATCAACTTCTCAATTCTCAGCTCAAATCTCCAAAATCACACAAAAATTGTAGAATTTAATCCCTTAGCTCTTGATGTTTTCTTTTCTTCTTTGTTTGTCTATTTATAACCTCTAAAAAATTGTAGGATTCATCCTTCATTTTCAAATCCAGGTCTAGATCTTGCAGCCATCAAAATTAGTTAGATTACAGTTGTGCACTCACGCAGTTTTAGTATGTTCTTCAGAGATCTGCAGATTATTGCTGTATCGTTAGGTGCATTCTGAAATTATGATTGCAGTGACATCTATGATATTCCTGCATTGGTGCTTCCAGCTATGGATTCAGCTTGGTTCTACTCATTTAAGGTTTAGTTGCAATGCAACGACATCTCTTGGTCGCAATTACCAGCTGATCTTATGGCTGCATTCATCTAGTATTAAGCTTCTAGACTTAGTTCCTGCGTTGACAATATTAAGACGCAATATATCGGCTGTTTGCATCGACATTAGTACAAATATAGATAAAAATAACAAGAATTTTAACTAACTATCAATGAGTTGGAAAACATGAAAACTAAGTCAAAAATGCTAACGATGCATGCTAAATGAAATATAAAAGAGATAATTAGAACACTAAATTAGGGAGAAAATTTATATCATTTGTAATACCATCAGTCACCACCCCCCTCAAAACCCTAGCCACAGCCGAAATCGCCTCTCTAAGAGAAATTGAGAGGGAGAACTCTTGACCTAACCAAATTTAGTACTTTCCAAGAACAAAAACTAAGGTGATTAATTTTAATGTAACAACTCTTGTTTTTATTATATAAACTTGAATCTCCCATATTAAGTTAAAAGCAAAGAAATATCATTGCAATTAAATAAATTAATTGCTTAGTTTTCATTTGGGTTAAGAATTAATGAAAAATTCTAGGTTTTGTATGGCATGGAAGATAAATTTAATTAATTGTAAGAATTTTTCTTTGCTTTTAGCTTGGTATAAAGACACGATATTATATAATCAAAACAAATTTAAGTTTTATGTACAATTATTATAGATGATTTATTTGAGTTGATTTTAATTTAGAAATTAAAATTTTAAGATTTAAAAGGAGACTAAATTAATTAATTTTAATATTATAGTAACAAATCGGTTGATATTATCAAGGGAGACAAGTGGCGCTCTCTTATTTTTTCAATATTTAATTTTTATATATTTTTTATTTATAATTAATATGTCTCTATAATTATAATTAAATATATATATATATGTATATTAAAAATAATTAATGATAAAGATATATATATATATATTTAAATCGATGTTGTAAAAGATTGGACAATGTTTAATCTACCACGATCTAATGTCATTGTTGTTAGTGCTCCTTGACCACTCCTATTTGTATTTTGCTGCTGGAATGTATGGAAATGAAGAACAATGTGATCTTTGATCAAAGCTATGAATGGCTTCTCAATGCTTTTATGTTTGTTTTGAAAAGAGCAAGAGTATATGAGATTACGTGTAACACCCGAAACTCAAAATTGTCGTCGGTTAAGGTCTCAAGGTCTTTTAGACCATTTACAACAATTTACAAATTCAATTTGAACACCATTTCATACAATTACAATTATCAATTCATATTACATATCAATTAAATATTTCATGCTCATTTACAACTTTTCCAACTATCAGGGACCCGATTGAAAAACATTAAAAATTCTGTACAAAATTACAAATTTTTCCCTACAACAGGGGTCACATGGCTGTGTCTCGAACACACGCCCGTGCCTTAGGTCGTGTGCCAGACCATGTGCAATCTCGAAATACATGCACATGGCCATGTCTCAAACCTTGTGACAAGTCGTGTGTCCATGCGAAATGCTATCACACGCTTGTGTAAGAGACCATGTACTGGGCCGTGTGTCATCACGAAATAAGGTTACACGACCGTGTCCCAACCCATGTAAATCTTGCTCCTAACATTCAGCGCACACACCCATGTGGTGGGCTGTGTGCAGGCCGTGTACACCTTTGAATGACCTCAAATTTTGCATAAAATTTTCCCATCAATTTAAAGCATACATGTATCTTTCAAACAATTACATCCCTATTGCCATACAAACTCAATTCACACACACACACATATATACCTTACCATTCAAATCTTTCTAATATTTAGACAACATATTACCATTTCAAAACATACCAATATCTAAGACACATTCAAGCATTAGTCATCAAAATATATTTCAACATTCTTTACTATCATGACTCATATAACTTTAACGTACTAAAGTAGTTCGAACAACATCATTCTAGTACATGCCATATAAGCCAAGTGATACAAAGACTACCGAAGGTGCTCTCGGAATAGTGTGATTCTTCAAGAGGATCCGATCTTCTAACAGCAAAATGAAATCTACAAAACAATAAACAGATTCACAGGTAAGCTTACATAGCTTAGTAAGTTCACATAATTCAACAAATCTTACCAAATTAATGTTCAAATAAAAACAAGGAAAATATTTAAATAACTTGATTCAATCACAATAGAGTACGGTTAATTGAGGTCGTTGCAGAATTTAGCTGATTTGAGCTTAGAACAAATTATTACTCATTCAAGCTAGATACAGAATAATGCCCTTACGAGCCAGAATACAAAGCAACGCTCTTCCAAGCTAGAATACAAAGCAACGCTCTTCCGAGCCAGAGTAAAGAGTAACGCTCTTACGAGCCAGAATACAAAGCAACGCTCTTCCAAGCTAGAATACAAAGCAACGCTCTTCCGAGCCAGAGTAAAGAGTAACGCTCTTTCGAGCCAGAATACAGAATAATGCTCTTACGAGCCAGAATACAGAGCAACGGTCTTTCGAGCCAAAATACAGAGTAACTCTCTTTCGAGCTAGAATATAGAATAATTCTCAAGTCTTAAAATTAGTTCACATTCAAGAATGATTCTAAAATAACTATAATTGAAAGTATTAAATGGAGAAATAACTTTTACGAACTTACTGGACGAAATTGCGATTATGACTAAATTTTAGAGATTACTCTGCAACTTTTCCTTTCTTACAATCCACAGCTCGTTCTCGATCTAATATATTTAAATCATTCAATTATCTCATTTGAAATTTAAATCATTTTATGCAATTAAGTCTATTTTTAGTATTTTACAAAATTACCCTGAACATTTCACTATTATTCAATTTAGTCCCTAAGCCTCAAGCATGCATTTTCTTTCAAACCCATACCAACTGAACACTCAAGGGTCTCTCTACAGCCCCTACATATAATTATTTCACATCAAGTGCATATTTTTATTGTTTTAACAATCTAGTCCTTTAACCCTAAAAATCATCAAAACTACTTTACAAAATCATCAAATCCAACAACCAAGCTTATAAAACTTCCATAAGTTTTCAAGAAACAACTCATTCATCAATGGAAAAAAATTTGTAACATTTGAAAGATTCACAAATTAGTCCCCGAGCTAGCTAGATTAAGCTAATATAGACTAAAAAACATAAAATTACTAAAAACGGGTGAAATATCTACTACCAATTGATGGACTTAGCTTGGCCAAATTTCTTCAAGCTCTCAAATAGGTTTTTTTTTTCTAATTTGCTAAAATGAAGAAGATGGCACCAAATTTCCATATGTTTTCCTTATTAACATTTTATTTATTAATTTACCTATTTGCCCTTATTAAAATACTCAAACTTTAACAAAGTTTAATGCCCAAACCGTCTACCCAATAAACAAAAGTCATATTTTCCCCATAAGTACTTTGAATTGTCTTCCCATAGCTATCTAGCCATTAAACTAATAGAAGTCAACTTTCTCAACTTTTACGATTTAATCCTTTTAATTTAATTAACTATTTAAACGATAAAATTTCTTAGCCAAAATTTAATACGACACTAATGACATCATAAATATTAAATAATTAATATTTACGATCTAACTCATCGGAGTTGTGGTCTCGAAACCACTATTTTCAACACCAGTGAAAAATAGACTGTTACAACTCTTCCTCCCTTAGGAAATTTCATCCCGAAATTTCTTACCAGTGAAAAGATTAAGGTACTGTGATCTCATTGAAGCTTTAATTTCCCAAGTAGCTTCTTCAAGACCGTGACGATTCTACAAGACTTTTATTAGTGATACTCTCTTATTTCGTAATTCCTTCACCTCACGAGCTAGAATCCTAACTGGTTCTTTTGAATGTAACAAATCCAGTTGTATCTCAACCTTACAAGGAGTAATCACATTGGAAGGATTTGATCTATACCACCTCAGCATCTAAACATGAAAGACATTATGAATCTTCTCAAGTTCCAAGGGTAAAGCTAGCTTGTAGGCTATAAGGCCTACTCTCTCAATAATCTCATACGACCCAATAAACCGCAAACTTAACTTACCTTTTCTGCCAAAATGTAGTACCTTCCTCCAAGGTGAAACTTTTAGAAAAACTCGATCTCCTACAACAAACTCTATATCCTTTCTCTTGAGATCTACATATGACTTCTGTTGATCAAATGCTGCCTTTAAAAAATCACAGACTATCCAAACCTTATTTTTCGTATCATGTATCAAATCAGTACCAACTAGTTTAGATTCACTCAGCTTTGACCAGTATAGCGATGTCCTGCATTTTTTACCGTATAAAGCCTCAAATGGGGCCATTTTAATTCTGGATTGATAGTTGTTATTATATGCAAATTCTACTAGTGGTAAGTATCTTTCCCAGCTACCCTCAAACTCAAGTACACAACATCATAACATATCTTCTAAAATCTGTATTACCCGTTCGGACTGTCCATCTGTCTGCGAATGGTATGTAGTGATAAAATTCAGTCGAGTCCCCAAAGCTTCATGGAGTTTACACCAAAATCTAGTATACCGCAGATCCCTATCAAAAATAATAAATACTAACACCGCGTGCAATCACGCAATCTTTGACACATACAGCTCTGCTAACTTCTCAAGTGTGAAATCCACACCAACATGAATGAAGTGAGTTGATTTAGTCAATCTATCAACTATAACCCAAATCAAATCCTTCTTCCTCGGTGTTACTGGCAGTCTCGTAACAAAATCCATAGTAACCCTTTCCCATTTCTACTCAGGAATAGCAATAGGCTGTAGTAATCTTGACGGTACCTGATGCTCAGCTTTTACTTGCTGACATACCAGACACTTTGTTACATATTAAGAAATCTCAGGTTTCGTACCTGACCACTAGTACATTTTCTTCAGATCATTATACATTTTTGCACTTCCCGGATGGTTGTAATAGGTTCTACTATGAGCTCGTGTTAAATCCAAATCATCAGGAACACATACCTTGTTTCGAAAGTACATCATGCCTTCAGCATCTACAATGAACCTCGTAGCGGAATCATTCTGAATATGCTCTTTCTTGGCTAATAGCTTTGGGTCATTTTCCTGCAATTCTCGAATCCTTTGTAGAAATAATGGTCTCGTCCTAAGCTCACTCATAACAGAACCATCACTCTCTAGAGATAAATGTGCGTTTAAAGCCCTCAATGCAAATAATGATTTTTGGCTCAAAACGTCTACAACAACATTAGCTTTCCCCAAGTGATAACCAATCATAAGATCATAGTCTTTTAGTAGTTCTAACAATCGACAATGTCTCAAATTCAGCTCCGTTTGAGTCATCAAATACTTTAAACTCTTATGATCTGTAAATATGTGACATTTTTCACCATAAAAATAGTGATGCCAGATCTTCAATGCAAAGACAATGGCAAGTAACTCTAAGTCATGGGTCAGGAAATTCTACTTATGATGCTTCAACTGATGAGAAATATAAGTTATTAATTTCCTAACTTGCATCAGTACACATCCCAATCTATTCAACAATGCATCACTATAAACCACAAATTCTTTTCCAGTCTCTAGCTATGTCAATATTGGAGCTTTTGTTAACATTATCTTTAACTGATCAAAACTCTACTGGCACTTATCTGACCAGAAAAACTGAACATTCTTCTGAAGTAACTTGGTCATCTTTAATGCTATTATAGAAAAATCGTTAACAAATCGACGGTAATAACCTGCTAGTCCCAGAAAATTGCGTACCTCAGAGACATTCTTCAAAACTTTCCAGTTAAAATAGCAAAAACTTTATCTAGATCTACCCGTATTCCTTCTAAAGAAACCACATGGCCTAAAAACCAACCTCTCGAACCTAGAACTCACATTTACTAAATTTTTCATATAGTTGCTTTTCTCGCAAAATCTACAACACCTCTCCCAAATGCTGAGTATGGTTCGACTCCGTCTTAGAATAGATTAGTATGTCATTAATAAACACTACCACAAATCTATCCAACTGAGGTTGAAAAACCCTACTCATCAAGTCCATAAAGGTTGCTAGAGCGTTAGTTAATCCAAATGGCATCACCAAAAATTCATAATGTCCATACCGAATCCGGAATGCAGTATTCGACACATAATAGTCTTTTACTCGTAACTGATAATATCTTGACCTAAGGTCTATTTTGGCAAACACAATTGCACCTTTCAGCTGATCAAACAACTTGTCAATACGAGGCAACGAATATTTATTATTTATTGTAACATTGTTCAACTGTCGGTAATCTATACACAATCTCATAGAACCATCCTTTTCTTCACAAACAACATTGGTGCATCCCATGGTGATACACTTGGATGAATAAAACCCCTGTCCAGTAACTCTTGCAACTGTGCCTTAAGCTCTTTCAACTCAGTCGATGCTATTCTATATGGTGGAATTGATATCGGTGTAGTCTTGGGTATCAAATCAATAACAAATTCTACTTCTCTTACCGGAGGCAATCCAGGTAACTCTTCAGGAAATACATCTGTAAATTCATTAACAACCGGTACTTGATCAAATTTCGTGCTGGAATCTTGTGTATCTAGTATGTAAGCTAGAAATGCTTTGTAACCCTTACGAACCATTTTCTGTGCAGAAATAGCTTAAATCACTCTTGTAGCACTATTCAATCTACCAGACACAAATGTGATCATCTCACCTGTCGGGCACATCAAAGCAATCCGTCTCTGTTTGTAATTAACCACCATATCATGCTCAAATAACCAATCCATACCTAAGATCATATCAACTCGTGGAAAGGTAATAACATCAAATTAGCAGGAAATTCACAGCCTTACACTTGCAGTGACGACACACCTGACTGTCTATGACACTATGACCCAACGATTTGTAACTTGGACACCAAACTCAATTGACTCAATAGATAAATTTTTATCAGATGCCAATGCAGTACAGACATACGAATGAGTCGACCTTGGGTTAATCAAAGCACACACAACAACATAAAAAGGATAGAGTATATTAGTAACAACATCAGGTGCAGTAGCCTCTTCTCTAGCTCGGATGGCATATGTCCGTGTAGGTGCTCGAGCCTCAGACCTTCTCGTACTATCTCTATTGTCACCTTGGTTTTCGCCCATGTTACTGCTCTAACCCGGACGTCTACCCTTTTACTATGTGATTAGGGGTTTTACACTCTGATCTTTTCTGCAAGTTCCATTGTACAGTTACATATGAAATGATCAACAGCTCCACACCTAAAGCATGCCCCCTTCTTCAACCGACACTCCTTAGGATGAAATTTTCCACAGTGCTCGCATACAGTATGTAACACCCTTCACACGGCTTGGTTGCCAAACCCAAGTTACAGGATGCTACAACAAACACCGAAATATACACACACAAGTTATGACATTGAATTCAATTAAAACCATCATTTTGTTTTAATTACATGCATAACAAAAAAAAATTGAACAATACAGAGACTAAATAGAGCATTCAAACATAGTTTAGTAGATTCAAGCATGATTATGGATCAATTTAAAAATTTTACAACTTTAGAACTAGGTATTGATACCAAATGCCAAAATATCGATACTTAAGCTTAGAAATGATAAAATCCTATCTTTAAAATACTTATTTCATACCCAAATCACCTATAATACTAATGGTCTCAATGAATCTAATTACAAGACTAAAAAAAACAAACCAAGATCGTACCAATTCATATCATAGCAACCTAATTACCACATTCAAAACATATCAATATGCCTTCAATGGTACGTCAACAATCATTCGATTCTTTTATCCATAACAGTACATTATATTTTCTATGTAATTGCCTACTCAAAATGTCATCTCAAATACCAAATACACAATTCAAACCATACGACTATATAAGTAAACCAAAACAACTCCTAGGTACATGCCACACATAACCAAACCTTAATATGGTTAAAGACTACAGAAACAATATCGAGATAGTGTGAGCTTCTTGATGATCCGCCTGATATGTTTCGCAAGTTGACATTACAAGGAAGAAGGAAATAAGGGAGTAAGCATTACAATTGCTTAGTAAGTTCATAAGTATTAAAACCAAATAACTTACCTTAGGTTATAATTATAAACTACATGTTACTTAGCTTGATAAAGTTTGCCTATCATTAAAAACCACATATCCAAAAGGTGAGTTCAACATTTACCATACTATATATATTAATTCAATCATATAACATTTCAATTCACTTAATTCAACATTTCATTATCTTTCATAAAACATAAAATCATTTAATCAATTCACTATCTTAATCATATCACACCATTTATTTACAAGTAACACATCCCATTTCAAAATAATGGCGAACATTATTTTTCATTTCATAATTTGAATTATCACTCAAATTCATATTAAATCATATAAACTTCATTCCTATTTCATATCAATTCATCTTTATACCATATATATATTTGTCAATTTAATGTCAATAGTTACTTCATTTCATAATACGAATTACGAATCACATTCAATCTTAATTTCAAAATTCATGGATTGATTAAACATAATCAATCAATGTTCCCAACTCATTCCACAAATTCATAATCCATTTCACATAAATTGTCATTCCAAATACCAGATATTTGTTTTTTTACCATTTATTACCCTATTAGCACAACTCGGATTCGAACGGATACATGGATCCAACCAAAGCACCAGTTTGGCACCTAGTGGCTCATCGAATAAATCTAAAGCAAATAGTTACACCCAGCACTATCAATAAGTTTGACACCCAGTGTCTCATCGGTATAACTGAAGTAAATTGGCACCGAATGTCTCATCGACTCGTAGCCGAAGTAACCTTGAACTCTTACTATCCTATGGCATGCCAATTATACCCGACCTTGCCCGAACAGTTAATAGGGTATCAATTTTTTCGTATTGCGTTTGTAATCATTTCTCCATTTCAATTTCATAATCAAAATCAAAAAATCCAATTTTTCACATATATATAATAGCATATTAATCACAATATTAACACAATTTCACCTTTCAAATAACGTCTAATATTTTTTTAAATCTATTTAATAACTCAATTCACATTAATTTTCTCATGAACTCATTCATCCAAACATATGACAATATCAAATATCTCATTTCATATTCAATTTCCATGTTTATTTCAATATACACATGTTTTTCACAGATAATTAATTTAGTTCAAATAATCTCAATTAAACAAGGAACCACACTTTACATTCTTACCATGAATAGCCAATTCAAATGCAACAATTATAAATTAAATCGAATAAAAAAAACAAAAAAAACCATATGAACTTACCAGGACTAAACAAAAATTGTAATGTCAAGGACTAATAAGAGATTCTCTTTTCCACAATTGTCTACCGTCTCATGATCTAAACAATAATTTATTTCAATTATTAGCCCAAATACTTAATAATAATCCATTTAATGCATATGTATTCTTTATTGACAATATTTTTACTTTTGCCCAAAACTTTTCATTTTTATTCAATTTAGTCCTTAATATCAAAACAAGCTTATTTTCACAATTAACCCATGAACTAATGTGCTGAATTCACTAACATCCAAAAACAGTCCTCACATGCTAAAATTTTACAAAAAGAATATTTCAAATTTAACTTATTTTCAATTTAATCCCTAAACCTAAAAACTAAACAAAATCACTTTACAAAATAGACTTATTTCAACATCAAGCTTCAAACTAAGCCTTTAACAACTAAAAAGCTTCAAAAATACCAATTGCAAGTTTTTCAAACTTTGATAGTTTTGAAAATGGAGGTACGGGTTAGCTAGACCTAGTAGCGACAATCTCAAAAATATAAAATTATTAAAAACGGGTGTCCAAATCACTTACAAGCATGAGAACAAAGTTTAGGGAAGGTTCGGCTATGGCTTCTCCATTTTCTATTCTGTTTTGGATGATGGCTTGTTGAAGAAAACATGAATATGATTTTTTAATATATTTTATGAACTTTAATAATTAATTAATTCTATTTTATTTAATTAACTAAAATAAAGTCACATCAATCATAATTAACATGGTTGGTGGATGCTAGTTGTCAACCACCACCATTTTTCAAATAACAGAGAGTCTAATTGCTCATCTAGTCCTTCGGCTAATCAAAATTCTATAATGATTTGACTTTTACAAGTTTTATTATTAAGTCCTTATACCTTAACTAGTCTTTAATACGAAAAAATTATCTATCCACAATTCAATTCCCCAATACGATAACTCCAAATATATTTAATAAAAAATATTTATAAGCTCGGTTTATGAAAATAAGATCCCAATATCTCATTTTTCAAAATCATTGATTTTCAGTACATACCACTTGTACCTTGACTAACTAATCAATTAATAAAATCTATCGAATAAAAAATAACCATAATACTATATTTAACTCTTAAATATTAATTACAAGCAAATATGGACTCACTCGTCAGAATTTTGATCCCGAAATCATTGTTTCCGACACCACTGGAAAACGGGTTGTTACAACTCTTCTCCCTTAAGAAATTTCATTCTCGAAATTTTTACCTGTGAAAAGGTTAGGATTATGTGAATCTCATATTTATTTTATGTTTTTCTCATATTCTCTTCTATGTTGTGACAATACCATATTACTTATCTTTGGCATGAAATTCAATATCTTTTCTCTACAATTCAGCACATGATTCTATTGATCTAAAACGACTTTCAAACTGTCTCGTATAATACAAATTTTATCATCTGCGTCACGAATAAGATTAGTCCCTATAATATTTCTTTCTCGCAACTCTAACTAGTATAAAACCTCGTATGGTACCATTTAATTCTTAATGATAACTATCATCTAATGCAAACTCTGTTAATGGTAGAAATTTTCTTTAGTTATTTTTGAATTTAATTACACAATAATGTAGTTTGTCTTCTTGTAACTGAATTGGTATATAGTGACACATTACTCAATCTAGATTGCATTTTTATTTTTCAGCAACGTAGTAAACCTAATATACAATCCATAATAACTCATTCTCACTTCTATTCCTAAGTTATCACAAGTTGTAATAAATCCGATGGATTCTAGTGCACAATTTTAACTTGTTGGTATAATTGAGATTTAACCACATATTCTGAAATTTTCTCTTTTCATTCTCGACCATCAATATAAATTTTCTCGGTACGCACAACGATTTTAAAAGTATAGATTCATGGTCATTATCAATATTGAACTCTAAAGTCTACTAAGTTTTAACAAGTCTTCGTTTAGCTAACAACTCCAGATCATCTTTCGATAGTTCTTGAATTTAATAAAGGAACATTGGTTTTGTTATCAACTGAACTAAAATAGAACCATCAAGTTTCAGAGTCAATTGGGTGCCTATCACTTGTAACTGTTTGAAACTCTATTAGCATTTACCGGACCAAACAAAGCTCATATTTTTCTCTAATAGTTTCGTTAATAGCAGAGCTATCACCGAGTATCCTGTAACAATTCATCTGTAACATCCAGTATGTCCCAAAAAAAACTATGTACCTTAGTAATAACTTTCAAATATTTTTCATTCACAAATGCCAAAATTTTGTTCAGATATTTCAGCCAATGCTACAAGTCTCAGGAATCTTACATCTCGAAGCAAGAATTCACTGTTACTGAACTTTGCATACCACTGTTTCTCTACAAAATCTATAACACTGTTCTCAAATACTAATCGTGTCTGGTTCATTAGGTTTAAAAAGCGATTGTGTGTTTGTTAATCCAAATGATTTTACTAGAAATTCACATTGTTCATATCAAGTTCAGAAAGCAATCTTAAATACAACTGACTCATAACTTTGAGCTGACAACAACCTGATTGGAGGTCAATCATTCACAATATGATAACTCTCTTTTACTAATCAAACAACATTGTTATACGGAGTAACATATATTTATTATTTATGGTAACTTTGTTTAATTTTCTGTAGTCAATATATAAGATCATAGTTTCGTCTTTCATTTTCACAAATAACATTGACACACTCCAAGATTACACATTCAGTTGAATAAATCCTATGTCTAATAATTATTGCAACCATGCTTTCAATTCTTTCAATTTTGTCTGTATTGTCCCATACGGTGTAACTGAGATTGGAGCAGTTCTGTTTGTCATTTCAATAAGAATTTCAACTTTTTCCACTCTAGTGGTAAACCTGGCAATCCTTCAAGAGTTACACCAGTGCATTTGTTAATTGTCAAAACTGGTTCCATTTTTGTTCTCAATACTCTTGCATCTAAAATGTCACCAAATACACTTTACATCCTTTTCCAATCAATACTTGAGCAAATATAAGTGATACGATATTAAAAAAAAATCAAATCTATATGTCGCAACATTAACCAATTCACTATTTTGATGTCTCAACACAATTTATTTCTGTTAGCTATGATGTTAGGGGTTGTAGTCTCTTCTCTAGTTCAGATAACATAAGCTCCAGCTGGTGCACGAGTTTCAAATCTCAATGTCGTATCTCTAGCCCCACTTTGATTGGTTCAAATTTATTACTAGTTCCCGATTTCCTATCTCTTTACGGAGTTAGCATCGGTTTAACAATTTGATCACTAATGACATTCAATTTCTCAAGTAATCATTCATTAAGTGCTCAATAGAGCTGCACTTGAAACAAGCTTCCATTCTCACTATGTATTTTCTTTGGAATGATTTATGTCACATTGTTCACAAACCAATTTACTCGTGTTCCAGACGCTACCTATACTAGCCACTGACGTAACCTGAGGCATTGAATAACTCTGTTTAGACATATCCTTCCTCAGATTTTCTGTAGGGTAAGGAATTGACTTCTGAAATTGCTCATCTACTCGTATGAGGAGTCAAGAAATATTTCGTCATGCTGTGTTTTTTTGTGTCTTGGGTTTTTTTTACTTAGCTCAATCTTTTCCATTTCACAACTTTACCATCTTTGAGATCACTCAGTCAATACAACAAATTCTTTCAGCTCTAATGCCTCCACAAGTATTCGAATGTTCTCATTCAAGTCTCATTCAACATGGATGCATATCTCGGTTTCTCAATATTACTAATGTCAGGGTCACCCACCATTAATATGCTTCTTCCTTCAATAACAAGACTATGATTTCAACTAGAAATTCTTCTATTTCTTAATTACAATTTTTTTCGGTCAGGGTCAATAAATATTATCATATTTGGATTTTGAGGACAATGGAGAGTCAGAAAAGGCACAATCGGGAATAAAGGTTGTTTTAGCAATTGTGGAGCAAAAGGGATAGCTCCAAGTATTAGGTGAATCACTGGTTTAACAATTAGGAGTAGACATATCTCTCCTCATTCCCTAACACTTGCGGAATAAACACTTTATAACTACTCCTTGATTTGAATCAGGAACATCATTATTTACTTACCATATATGACACAAATTAATCTGGCCATCATAATTTATAAAACAGAGTCAATTTGGATCTGAAGACATCACACTATCATAGATTATTGTGGCATGTATTTCTAGACTCTATACACACTACATTCAATCCTAGAATTAACTAAACCTGTAGCTATGATACCACCAAATGTAACACCCTTCAACCGGCCTGGTTGCCTAACTCAAGTTACGGGATGCTACAGCAAACACCGGAATATACACACACAAGTTATGACATTGAATTCAATTAAAACCATCATCTCATTTTAATTACATGCATAACAAAAAAAATTGAACAATACAGAGACGCATACAAACATAGTTTAGTAGATTCAAGCATGATTATGGATCAATCTGAAAAATTTTAAAGCTTTAGAACTAGGTATCGACACCAAATGCCAAAATATCGATACTTAAGCTCAGAAATGATAAAATCCTATCTTTAAAATACCTATTTCATGCCCAAATCACTTATAATACTAATGGTATCAAAAGATCTAATTACAAGGCTAAATAAAATCAACCAAAATCATACCAATTCATATAATAGTAACCTAATTACCACATTCAAAACATACCAATATGCCTTTAATGGCACCTCAAACAATCATCCGATTCTTTTATCCATAACATGACATTATATTATCTATGTAATTGCATACTCAAAATGTCATCTCAAATACCAAATACACAATTCAAACCATACCACTATATAAGTAAACCAAAACAACTCCTTGGTACATGCCACACATAACCAAGCCTTAATATGGTCAAAGACTACATAATCAATACAGGGATAGTGCGAGCTTCTCGACGATCTGCCTGACATGTTTCACAAGTTGACACTACAAGGAAGAAGGAAATAAGGGAGTAAGCATTACAATTGCTTAGTAAGTTCACAAATATTAAAACCAAATAACTTACTCAGGTTATAATTATAAACTACATGTTACTTAGCTTGATAAAGTTTGCCTATCATTACAAACCGCATATCCAAAAGGTGAGTTCAACATTTATCATACTATATATATTAATTCAATCATATAACATTTCAATTCACTTAATTCAACATTTCAGTATCTTTCATAAAACAAACAATCATCTAATCAATTCACTATCTCAATCATATCATACCATTTCAAAATAATGGCAAACATTATTTTTCATTTAATAATTTGAATTATCAATCAAATTCATATTAAATCATATAAACTCTATTCCCATTTCATATCAATTCATCTTTATACCATATATATATATATATATATATTTGTCAATTTAATGTCAATTATTACTTCATTTCATAATACGAATTACGATTCACATTCAATCTCAATTTCAAAATTCATGGATTGATTGAACATAATCAATCAATGTTCCCAACTCATTCCACAAATTCATATTTCATTTCACATCAATTATCATTTCAAATATCAGATATTCTTAACCATTTATTTCCCTATTAACACAAATCGGATTCGGACGGATACATGGATCCAACCAACACACTAGCTTCTCACCCAGTGCCTTATCGGATAAATCTGAAGCAAATAGTGGCGCCAGCATTATCAATAAGTTTGACACCTAGTGTCTCATCGGTATAATTGAAGCAAATTGGCACCTAGTGCCTCATCGACTCATATCGAAGTAACCTTAAACTCTTCCATCCTATGGTGTGCCAATTATACCCGACCTTACCCGAACAGTTAATAGTGTAACAATTTTTTCGTATTTCATTTGTAATCTTTTCTCCATTTCAATTTTGATAATCAAAATCAACAAATCCAATTTTTCACATATATATAATAGCATATTAATCATAACATTAGCACAATTTCACCTTTCAAATAACATCTAATATTTTTTTAAAATCTATTTAATAACTCAATTCACATTAATTTTGTCATGAACTCATTCATTCAAACATATGACAGCATCAAATATCTCATTTCATATTCAATTTCCATGTTTATTTCAATATACGCATGTTTTCACATATAATCAATTTAGTTCAAATAATCTGAATTAAACAAGGAACCTCACCTTACATTCTTAACATGAATAGCCAATTCAAATGCAACAATTATAAATTAATTCGAATAAAAAAAACAAACATACTGTATGAACTTACCAGACTAAACAACAAAAATTATAATGTAAAGGACTAATAAGAAATTCTCTTTTCCACAATTTTCTACAAGCTCATGATCTAAACAATAATTTATTTCAATTATTAGCCTAAATACTTAATAATAATAATCCATTTAATGCATATGTATTCCTTATTGACATTTTTTTACTTTTTCCCTAAACTTTTCATTTTTATTTAATTTAATCCCTAATATCAAAACAAGCTTATTTTCAGAATTAACCCATAAACTAATGTGCTGAATTCACTAACATCCAAAAACAGTCCTTACATGCTGAAATTTAAAAAAAAAAGGAATATTTCAAATTTAACTTATTTTTAATTTAATCCCTAAACTTAAAAACTAAACAAAATCACTTTACAAAATAGACTTATTTCAACATCAAGCTTCATACTAAACTTTTAACAACTAAAAACTTCAAAAATATCAATGACAAGTTTTCCAAACTTTGATAGTTTTGAAAATGGAGGTACAGGTTAGCTAGACCTAGTTGCGACAATCTCAAAAATATATAATTATTAAAAACAGGTGTCCAAATGACTTACAAGCATGAGAACGAAGTTTGGGGAAAGTTCAGCTATGACTTCTCAAATTTCTATTTTGTTTTGGACGATGGCTTGTTGAAGAAAACATGAAAATGATTTTTTTAATATATTTTATAAACTTTAATAATTAATTAATCCTATTTTAAACTAAAATAAAGTCACACCAATCATAATTAACATGGTTGGTGGATGCTAGTTGTCATCCACCACCATTTGTCAACTAAGAGAGAGTCGAATTGCTCATCTAATCCTTCGGCTAATTCAAAATTCTATAAGGATTTGACTTTTATAAGTTTTATGATTTAGTCTTTATACCTTAACTAGTCATGAATTCGAAAAAGTTATCTATCCACAATACTATAACTCCAAAAATATTTAATAAAAAATATTTACAAGCTCGATTTATGATAACAAGGTCTCGATACATTATTTTTCAAAACAATTGACTTTCAATACGTACCACTTGTACCTTAACTAACTAATCAATTAATAAAATCTATCGAATAAAAAATTAACCATAATACTATATTTAACTCTTAAATATTAATTACTAACATATATGGACTCACTCCTCAGAATTTTGATCATGAAATCATTGTTTACAACACCACTGAAAAACAGATTGTTACAACTCTCCTCCCTTAAGAAATTTCATCCTCGAAATTTTTACCTACGAAAAGGTTAGGATACTGTGAATCTCATATTTATTTTCTATTTTTCTCATATTCTCTTCTGTGTTGTGACGATACCATATTACTTATCTTTGGCATGAAATTCAATATCTTTTCTCTACAATTCAACACAGGATTCTGTTGATCTAAAACGACTTTCAAACTGTCTCGTATAATACGAATTTTATCATCTGCCTCACGAATCAAATTAGTCCTTATAATATTTCTTTCGCTCAACTCTAGCCAATATAAAACCTCGTATGGTACCATTTAATTCTCAATGATAACTATCATCTAATGCAAACACTGTTAATGGTAGAAATTTTCTTTAGTTATTTTCGAATTTAATACACAACAATATAGCTTGTCTTCCTATAACTGAATTGGTATATAGTGACACATTAATAAATCTAGATTGCAATTTTCTTTTTCAGCAACATAGTAAACCCAATATACAATCCATAATAACTCATTCTCACTTCCATTCCTGAGCCATCACAAGTTGTAATAAATCCGATGGATTCTAGTGCTCAATTTTAACTTGCTGGTATAACTGAGATTTAACCACATATTCTGAAATTTTCTCTTTTCATTCCCGACCATCAATATAAATTTTCTCGGTACGCACAATGATTTTAAAAGTATAGATTCATGTCATTATAATATTGAACTCTAAAGTCTAATAATTTTTAACAAGTCTTCTCTTAGCTAACAACTCCAGATTATCTTTCGATAGTTCTTGAATTTAATAAAGGAACATTGGTTTTGTTCTCAACTGAACTAAAATAGAACCATCAAGTTTCAGAGTCAACTGGGTGCCTGTCACTTGTAACTGTTGGAAACTCTATTAGCATTTACCCGACCAAACAAAGCTCATATTTTTCTCTAATAGTTTTGTTAATAGAAGAGCTATCACTGAGTATCCTG
The DNA here is from genome assembly GCA_039519145.1 of Kokia cookei. NCBI lineage: Eukaryota > Viridiplantae > Streptophyta > Magnoliopsida > Malvales > Malvaceae > Kokia > Kokia cookei. The sequence goes on from CM076906.1 coordinate 23,677,713, forward strand.
TAACAATTCATCTGTAACATCCAGTAAGTCCCAAAAAAACTATGCACCTTAGTAATAACTTTTAGATATTTTTGGTTCACAAATGCCAAAATTTTGTTCAGATATTTCAACCAATGCTACAAGTCTCAGGAATCTTACTTCTCGAAGCAAGAATTCACTTTTACTAAATTTTGCATACCATTGTTTCGCTGCAATATCTGTAACACTGTTCTCAAATACTAATCGTGTCTAGTTCATTAGGTTTAAAAAGCGATTGTGTGTTTGTTAATCTGAATGATTTTACCAGAAACTCACATTGTTCATATCAAGTTCAGAAAGCAATCTTAAATACAACTAAATCATAACTTTGAGTTGACAACAACCTGATCGGAGGTCAATCATTAACAATATGATAGCTCCCTTTTACTAATCAAACAAGATTGTTATATGGAGTAACATATATTTATTATTTATGGTAACTTTGTTTAATTGTCCGTTGTCAATATATATTATCATAGTTTCGTCTTTCATTTTCACAAATAACATTGACACACTCCAAGATTACACATTCAGTTGAATAAATCCTATGTCTAATAATTATTGCAACCATGCTTTCAATTCTTTCAATTTTGTCTGTATCGTCCCATACGGCGTAGCTAAGATTGGAGCAATTCTGGGTGTCATTTCAATAAGAATTTCAACTTTTTCCACTCTAGTGGTAAACTTGGCAATCCTTCAAGAGTTACACCAGTGCATTCATTAATTGTCAAAACTGGTTCTATTTTTTTTCTGGATACTCTAGCATCTAAAATGTCGTCAAATACACTTTATACCCTTTTTCGATCAATACTTGAGCAAATATAACTGCTACGATATTAAAAAAAACAATCAAATCTATATGTCTCAACATTAATCAATTCACCATTTTGATGTCTCAACACAATTTATTTCTGTCAACTATGATGTTAGGGGTTGTAGTCTCTTCTCTATTTCAGACTCACTCATTAGAATTTTGATCCCGAAATCATTGTTTCCAACACCATTGAAAAATAGGTTATTACACAGGATTTGGTGCATTATGGACACTGGCTACAATATCAGCAGGCCGATTTTGAAATCTTGATTGAGGTTGCCTAGATCTGCTCCTACTCTGAAATACGGATGATGCAGCCACAAGATTATCATTTTCTCTGAATTTCCTCGGCGGTGGCATAGAGAAAATTCTGGAATTATTTTTTTCTCAAATTCTCGGATTCTCTTTTTTCTCTATCTCTTATGATTATAAATTTCTTCCATCTTTTGAGCTCGATCAGTTAAGATAACGAACGATCGTATCTTTGAGCCGCCGACCATCATCTTAATCTCATCATTCAACCCGTCATCAAAACAGACACACGTATCCTCATTCGATGGTACAATTTCAAGAGATACTTGCTGAGATGTACAAACTCTCTCTCATATTCAGCAACTAACTTGTTTCCTTGATTTAATTCCAGAAACTTTTTCTTTTTTCGGTCCAGATACCTTTTACTGATGTACTTTTTAAATTCAGTTTGAAAGAATTCTCAATTAATTTCATTACTAGGAACCACGGCCAACATTGTCGTCTACCAGTTGTAGGACTTATCTTTCAATAATGACACTACACACCTAAGATAGTCTTCAGGAGGACATAACATTTCATTAAAAACTCTCTAGGTGTTTTTTAACCAATATTCGACTCTAGACGGATCGTCTTCTATGCTACCTTGAAACTCTTCTACCCCGTACTTTCTTACTTTATTAGTCGGAATATGTCGCCCTTATTCAACTATCGAAGCAAGAGGAGGAGGCACGACAGGAGGTACAACAGGTCGTATTGCAGGTTGTGTAATAGGAAGTGGAGGTTGTTGAGGCATCAGATTATTTATCATAAATTTAAAAAAACCACTAACCCATTAAGCCAAAGAACATATTTTTAGCTTCATTTTCAATCATCGATAGAATTGTGACATTGTGACTTGCACCAAAATCAGTAGTCGAATATTGTTGTTTACCTTATTTGTTTCCCCTCATTTAGAATTAGACATCTTTAGTTATCTACAAAAACTAAGGTTAGATCGGATCTATCATTATCACACTCTCATAGGTTTATATGGAATTTAGTTTTAAACTTTTCAGTACATAAAATTTAGTCTAAGAATGGCTAAATTGTGGCTCTGATACCACTAAATGTAACACTCGAAACCCAAAACCATCACTAGTTAGGGTCTCAAGGTCTTTTAGAGCATTTACAAAAATTTACAAATTCAATTTGAACATCATTTCATACAATTACAATTATCAATACATATTACATCTCAATTAAATATTTCATGCTCATTTACAACATTTCCAACTTTCAGTGACCTGACTGAAAAACATTAGAAAATTTGTACAAAATTACAAATTTTTTCATACAACAGGGGTCACACGACCATGTGTCTCAAACACACGCTCGTACTTTAGGTTGTGTGCCAGACCATGTGCCACCTCGAAATGCATGCACACGATCATGTCTCAAACCATGTGACAAGTCGTGTGTCCATGCGAAATGCTACCACATGCCCGTGTAAGAGACCATGTATTGGGTTGTGTGTCATCACGAAATAAGGTCACATGATCGTGTTCCAGCCCGTGTAAATCCTGTTCCTAACATTCAAGGCACATGCCCGTATGGTGGCTCATGTGTAGTCCGTGTACACCTTCGAATAACCTAAAATTTTGCATAAAATTTTCTTATCTATTTAAAGTATACATGTATCTTTCAAAAAATTACATCCCTATTGCCATACAAACTCAATTCACACACTCACACACACACACACAGATATATATATACATTACCATTCAAATCATTCGAGTATTTAGACAACATATTACCATTCTAAAACATACAAATATCTAAGACACATTCAAGCATTAGTCATCAAAATATATTTTAACATTTTTTACTATCATGACTCATATAACTTAAACATACTAAAGTAGTTTAAACAGTATCATCCTAGTACATGCCATATAAGCCAAGTGATACGAAGACTACCGAAGGTGCTCCCGAGATAGTGTGATTCTTCAAGAGGATCCGGTCTTCTAACAGCAAAATGAAATCTACAGAACAATAAACAGATTCACAGGTAAGCTTACATAGCTTAGTAAGTTTGAATAATTCAACAAATCTTACCAAATTAATGTTCAAATAAAAAGGGAAACGATTGAAATAACTTGATTTAATTATAACAGAGTACCGGTAATTGAGGTCATTGTAGAATTTAGCTCATTTGAGCTCAGAACAGATTATTACTCATTCAAGCTAGATACAAAATAATGCCCTTACGAGCCAAAATACAAAGCAGTGCTCTTCCGAGCCAGAAAACAAGGTAACGCTCTTCTGAGCTAGAATACAAAGCAATGCTCTTCCAAGCCAGAATACAGAATAATGCTCTTCCAAACCAGAATACAGAGTAATGCTCTTCCAAGCCAGAATACAGAATAATGTTCTTATGAGCCAGAATACAGAGCAATGCTCTTTTGGGCAAGAATATAGAGTAAATCTATTTCGAGCCAAAATACATAAAAATTCTCAAGTCTTAATATTAGTTCAAATTCAAGAATAATTCTAAAATAAATATAATTAAAAGTATTAAATGGAGAAATAACTAGTACGAACTTACTAGATGAAATTACGATTCTGACTAAAATTTCAAGGATTATGCTGCAACTTTTCCTTTCCCACGATTCATAGCTTGTTCTTGATCTAATACATTTAAATCATTCAATTATCTCATTCAACATGAAATTTTAATCATTTTATGCAATTAAGTCCATTTTTGGTATTTTATAAAGTTGCCCTAAACATTTCACTTTTATTCAATTTAGTCTCTAAGCTCAAGCGTGCAAAATAACCATTTTTCTTTCAAACCTAGACTAGTCGAACATTCAAGTGTCTCTCTACAGCCCCTACATATAATTATTTCACATCAGGTACATGTATTTTTATCATTTTAATAATCTAGTCCTTAAACCCTAAAAATCATCAAAACTACTTTACAAAATCATCAAATCCATCAACCAAGCTTATAAAACTTCCATAAGTTTTCAAGAAAAAACTCATTCATTAATGGTAAAAATTGTAACATTTGATATATTCAGAAATTAGTCCCCGGGCTAGCTAGATTGAGCTAATACGGACTAAAAAAACGTAAAATTACTAAAAACGGGTGAAAAATCACTTACCAATTGATGGACTTAGCTTAGCCAAATTTCTTCAAGCTCTCAACTAAGGTTTCTTTTTCTAATTGGCTAAAATGAAGAAGATGACACCAAATTTCCTTATGTTTTCCTTATTAACATTTTATTTATTAATTTACCTATTTGCCTTTATTAAAATACTAAAACATTAACAAAGTTTAGTGCCCAAACTGTCCACCCAATAAAAAAAGGCATATTTTCCCCATAAGTACTTTAAATTGTCTTTCTATAGCTATCTAACCATTAAACTAATAGAAGTAATCTTCCTCAACTTTTACAATTTAATCCTTTTAATTTAATTAACTATTTAAACGATAAAATTTCTTAGCCAAAATTTAATACGACACTAATGACATCATAAATATTAAATAATTAATATTTACAATCTAGTTCATTGTATTTGTGGTCCCGAAACCACTATTTTCAATACCACTAAAAAATAGGTTGTTACATTACGGGAGAATCGCCAACTTTCATCTTTCAAGGTTGTTCTTTTGGTTTTGTGGAAGACTCCACCTTGGCTCGTATTTAAAATTAATGTCAATGGTGTGACTCATTCTATATTGGGAATCTTATTGTGGGTGATATTGCAAGAGACCAAGATGGTGCATGGTTAGGGGGATTCTCAATACAAATAGGACAAGGTATAGCACTGAATGTTGAGGTTCATGCTATTATGTTAGCATTGGAGTTGGCGGTGGAGAAAAGTTGGTAAAATGTGTTAGCTAAATCAGATTCCCTTCTTATACTCTCATGAGATTAATCAATGATGATATTGTTTGAATAGTAAGGCCAAGAGCATGTCATCTGTAGGCGGTTAGTCGCTCATAATAGCATCCAAATTTCTTTATCAAGTTCACCCAAAAAAACATCCAATTGCTTTGATACTCTATAGGTTTGTAGGTGATTGATGAAATACACAATGAAATAAAAGAAACCTTACTTCATTTATTAAACTCAGATGTTTAGCAGTGCCTTAAGTCTACTATACGAACTGATAACTAACTAACTACCTAACTACCTAACTACTTTTAACAAACTTACAACCTCTAACTATCCTACAACTATCTTCATATTCCATAACATTCCCCCAACTCAGTAACTTCTGTCTTTGTCATCTTGTAGCTCATCATACCTGCTACAAACTCTTAGCTGGTTTCGAAACTTTGTGAACAATCCAGCTGATAATGGCTCAGTGAGAATATCAACTACTTCGACTTGACTAAGAACATGACTAACTTAAAGTGTTCCTGCTGCTACCTTTTCTTTGAAAAAAAAAACAAGTATAGCTTCACATGCTTGAACTTGGAATACAACACTGGGTTTGCTATAACAACTAATGTTCCTGAGATGTCACACCACATTAAAGCTTTGCTGCCAACCTTTACATGTAACTCTGTCAACAAAGACTACAACCAAATTGTTTTAGCAGTAGCATGGGTCAGACTTTGATACTCAGCTTCAGCTGTAGAACAAGAAACAACTTGTTGCTTTTGAGAGCTCTATGACAAAGGATTGCCCTCAACAAATACACAAAATCTCATCGTTGATCGTCGATCGTCTACATCCATTCCCCAATTTGCATATGAAAATCCTACCAAAGACAACTTCGAAGTAGCAGTAAGAACTAGAACATGGTCCAAAGTATTTTGTAGATACCTTAGAATCCTTTTGATAGCCTTAAAATATTGGTCAAGAGGCTTATGCATGAATTGGCAGACTTTAGTAACTGCAAAAGCAATGTCTGGTCTTGTGATGACTATGTATTGCAATGCCCTAACTATACTTCTATAGGCAGATTCATCTTCATAAGGAGAACCAACTTGAGCTGACTGATTACAAGTGGTAATCATAAGTGTATAAGAGCATTTAGATTTATCCATCTGACTTTTTTTTTTTCAACAAATCAAGAATGTACTTCCTTTGATTTAGAAACAAACCAATAGGAGTATATGTTACGTCAGTCCCCAAAAAGTAGCTTAACTTCCCTAAGTCTTTGAGAGAAAATTGAGAATCCTAGTACTGCACAAACTTATCCACAACTTCTTGATTGTTTATAGTCACTATGATATCATTCACATACACCAGCGCGTAGAGAATTGTAAAACCAGACTTTTGAACAAATAAAAAAGCATCTGAATTGGTCATAACAAACTTGGCAGCCAACAAATACTCTTTCAACTTGTGAAACCAAGCTCTAGGGGCTTGTTTAAGACCATATAGAGCCTTTTTCAACTTACACACCAACTGTTGATCACCTTGATGCTGCTCAAAACTAGGTGGTTGAAGCATGTAGATTTCCTTTGTTAAATCTCCATTCAAAAAAGCATTATTAATGTCTACTTGCCTGAGTTGCCAACCAAAAGTGACAGCAAGTGTGAGAACCACTCTAATGGTTGTTGGTTTGACTATAGGGCTAAAAGTCTCTTTAAAGTCAATCCCTACTTCTTGCAATTAACCTTTAACTACCAATCTGCCTTTGTACCTTGTAATGGATCCATTTGCATTCCTTTTCAACTTAAAAACCCATTTACACCCCATTACCTTTCGATTTTCACGTAGGGGTACTAAATCCCAAGTCTTATTTTGGAGTAGTGTATCGAACTCCTATTAAGCAGCCTTATTCCATGCCTCACTCTTAAAAGCCTCTTCAATAGTTATTGGTTCCCTTTCATGCAACTCAGTTGAGAACATTTTTGGCTTCAAAATCCCACTTTTTAATCTAGTCTGAATAGGATGATAATTAGAAGGACCTTGTAGCGAAGGACCAACTTCAGCTCGTGTGTGTGACCTTGTGGACTCCTGACCAGAATTATCAACAGCTGGTAACACTGGACTAGGAAAACTAACACCTCCTTTAGAGACAGTAGCATGTTTAGGAACACTAGAGCATTCTTTTGCAGTAATCGAATGACTAGGACTAGAGCATCCCTCAACAGAAATCAAATGACTAGGAGCTGCAGCACTTACAACATCACCTCTTTCAAAAGCACCGGCCTAGGAATAAGTAGAACCAGACTTGGAAGACATCACTAGTGGCACATAAGACTCCTTATGATCCTTAGTTGTATACAAACGCAAAGAGGAACCTGATTGAGTGATGGTAGTAAAGGAAAGCAATTCTTATCAAACACAACATGCCTAAATACAAAAATTCTACTAGTATTATCAAGGCGCTTAAATCCCTTTTGATGTAAGTTGTAACCAAGAAAAGTGCATTATTTTGACTGAGCTGCAACTTGTGTTGATTATATAGCCCGAGATAAGGAAAACAAAAGCAACCAAACACCTTCAACCGAGAATAATCTAGCCTAACTTTAAATAGTTTTTCATAGGGACTATGACCTTGTAACACTACAGTAGGAAGCCTGTTTATCAAGTGCACTACATGAACAAAAGCGTGAGACCACAAACCCATAGGCAAAGAAGCTTGAGCCAAAAGTGTAAGCCCAATCTCAACTATATGTCTATGTTTTCCTTCAACCACGCCATTTTGTTTAGAGGTGTGAGGAAAAGTAATCCTATGCTGAATCACACTCTGAGATAGTACCTTGGTGAATGATCTAAACTCTCCTCCCCAATCACTTTGAAACATCATGATATGACACCCAAACTGTACTTCAACATACTTTTGAAACTGCACAAAACACCTCAAAGCCTCTCCCTTATTTTTGAGAAGATACAACCAAGTGTACCTGCTATAGACATCAACAAATGAAATGTAATAGAAATAACCACCAGAGTTTATATGTGTTGCCCCCCATAAATCAGACCCCACTAACTCAAAAGGAGAGGTATACACAATGTGAGAAGAAGGAAAAGGCAATTTTTGAGCCTTTCCTAATTGACAGGCTGAATAAACTTGTGGCAGTTTAGTTTATTGAACACAATATTACAATCCTGTAGAACTTGAAAAAGAACATTATTACATGAGTGACCAAGTCTTTTGTGCTAGGGGTGAGCTTTTGATCGAATCGAATGAAAAAATTTCGAGTTAATCGAGTTGACGAATTGTATTTTATCATCTTAACTTGATTTGAAATTTTCTTGAATCGAGTCGAGTGTGATGGAATTCAAATCGAATATATTTTTTCGAGATAAATTAAAAAAAATAACTTTGGGTCCTTATAACCACGGTCCCCACCATAATTAAATTTATCAACTGTAATCAAATTTGTTATTAACTTTCATCACCTCATAATTTATTTATTAATCTTTTATATGCAGTTAGCTTCTTTGGTTGCTTAGTTGCTTCAATTATCTTCTAATTCTTGTTACTATGTATTTTGAATTTAAAAAATATAATAAATGTAAAAATGTGATTTTTTTAATAAAAGTTATTTTAAAGATAAAATGTGAAATTGATACCAAAATAAAATTTTAACATAAATTATTTATGTTATCATTAATAATTCAATTTTAATATAAATATTCAATATTATTACTATTTAGGTTTGAGGATTTTTTTTTTGGATGATTTTGATTTTGTATTTGGGGGTAAAGGGTGAAAAGTAAAAGTTTAAGGGGAAAATAAAAAGTTTTGGAGGTTTTAGGGATTAAAATTTTGAGGGAAAGTAAATAAGAAAATAAAATTTTAGAGGGAAAATATTAAATAAATTTGGGGGGAGGGGGAATGGATTTAGAGTAGATGCGGGTGGAATGGGAGGGGAGTAAAAGTTTTTCGGGAAAATAAATTAGGTAGTAAAATTTTGGAGGGGAATATTAAAAAAATTAGGGGGAAATGGGTTTTAGGTAGATGGGGGGTGAGATGGGAGGGGGTAAAAATTTTAAGGGAAAAGTGAGAAGGAGTAAAAGTTTTTGGGAAAAAGTAATAAGGTTTGGAGTAAAAATGTAAAATATTATAGTTTAATATTCGGTTTATTCAAATTATTTGAGTTATTCGAATTTGATATCTCAACTCGTTTTGAACTCGAAATTCGAATTTTTTTCGAATCGAATTGAGTTTTGCTCACTCTTATTGTGTGCCACAAATTAATGCTCTCAAGTTCAACAGTATGTACAGACTTTGAAACAATAGAATAACTAGAAGGAACTGCAATAGTTGTATGTGCTGGAACTGAAAAACTATACAATCCATCATGTATGTGGTCCACAAGCAAGGTGATCCCTGTCTGTATGTCCTTCACAAAACAATGGAAAGGGTGAATCTCAAAGTAAACTCTATTGGCTTTTGCAAATTGACCAATAGAGATTAAATTCTTACAAACATTTGGCACATGAAGAACATTTTTTAACTTTACTGCCTAACAAGACCAACAGATCCTATATGAGCAATAGGAACAGAATCACCATTCCCCATAGAGACAGTGCTTGTACCTATGTATTCAGAGACATTGTTGAGGGTGGATACATCATTCGTGATGTGATTAGTGGCAGCTGAGTTTGGATACCATGACTTGTCACTGCTCATAGTAAAGGTACCTTAGGAACTATTTTCTGAGAATGCCAATACTAAGTAGCCTATGGACCTAGAGAATTGGAAGCACAACAATGATGCATGGTTGAACATTATGATACCTGACCAAAACGACCTTGATTATCAACATGATGATAGTTAATAGTCATTGTAGACCCTTCATCCATGTCTGACATCCCATAAAATTTCTCATCAAATCTGTAATAGCACTTCTGTACAACATGACAAATCTTGCCACATAACTGACACTGAGGGCGAGAACTAGAAAATCGACCTCCACGTTCTCTATCACGGTGGAAGGTTCTCCCCTTCTAAAATTTTGTTTAAACCATAGATTGTAGGTTCTGGTATAACTACTTTTAGGTTGAGTATCATTGACATCTTTTTGTTGACTCACCATGTTGGCATGCATTGGAACTTCAGAAACAAACTCCAACTATCGTGCTTCACAATTAAGAAGCATTTTAGTATGTAAATCGAGAAACTTGAGTTGTTGATGCCATAACTCGGACTGCTTCATATTCAACTAGAAGTCCAACCAAGATAATGTTGACTTGTTCTTGATTAGACACCACATTCCCAGCTGCAATCAAACTATCACACATGTTCTTGATCTTGAAAAGATACTCTTTTACACCTTTCTTTTGAGAGTATAAAGTATGTCTCAAACTAGAAATCTTGACACATGACTTTGTAGCGAATCTTCTTTCAATGGTTTGCCAAACATCAAAGTTGGTATGTGCACCAGTTAGATATATCAGCACCTCATCAGACACAATGGATAACAACCAAGAAGCTAAAAGCTTGTCATGTTGTCTATCTAGATTTTCAACCTGCTAACCCTCATCATCAAGCAAGTATTGTGACGGAGTATTAACTGTACCCAAAACATATCCTTTTAATTCATAAACCTTAAGAATCAAAAACACCTGATGCTTCCATAAAAGAAAGTTCTTCTTACCTAACTTGACAGCATCATGTTTAGGAAAGTTTTGAATCTTCTTGAAACTTGACTCAGATTATTGTGGATGGACCTGACCCCCAGTATTTGAGGATCAATGATAATTGCCTTCATTCCCTGGAACTACTTATGGTGCCATAACAGACTTCTTGAACCCTTAACAACACTAAAAAACTTGGTTCATGATACCATGATGAAATACACAATGAAATAAAAGAAACCTCACTTCATTGATTAAACTCAGATGTTTAGCAGTCCTTAAGTCTGCTATTTATACAAACTGATAGTAATAAACTATGACCTACCAATTTCTTTATCAAGTTCACCCAAATAAACATAAAAAAATATATAATTAGAAACGCAAGATTATAAGATGATTCAACCCTAACGAATCGAATAGATTACTTCAAGTTCATTGGCAATGATGCACAAGTTATCTTTTATGTACAAGTCTTTTTACATGCCTTGAATTTATTTCATTCTCTTTCAATTGTAGGCTAGAAAAGTCAACAATAGCACATTCACCTTTAAAATCAAGGATATGCATGCACCATTGTTTGCTCTTACTTTGAAAGAAGGTTGTCCCTATAAAGGCGAAAACAAATTTCAATCGTTTCAGATATCCTAAGTATAGAGCCAACAAGAGCTCAGATACATTTATCAATGAGGGGTAGTGATGGTTTTCAAAGTAGTTTCATCGATGGATGCTTATTTAATATATTAAAGGTAGGGTAAACTACAAAAATAGTCATTTTTGTATGCCTTAGATTACATTTTTGTCATTTATGTTTGAAATGTTATGTTTTAGTCACTTACATTGTTGTTTTGTTACAAAGTGGTCACTGTAACATCCGCATTTTTTAACCGGAGTTGGAACAGCAATAGAGTATAATTGAGAATTAGACTATGTAGCTAAAATAAAAAAAGTTAGAAAATTAAGGATTAATTAGTAATTGTAAGAAAGGAGAAAGGACTAAATAGCAATTTATCCAAATTGAATTATGAGTCATCATGGGAATTAAACTGATTGGGGAGGGGCAAAAAAGTAATTTGGTAGAATATATTTTTGGAGGCAAAAGTTTTGGGGCTAAAGTATAAAGTTGGAAGGCCCAGAGACTAAAAGTGGAATTTTACCATTTCTATTAAGTAGATTTCTAAAGAATTTGAGAAAGGTTAAAAAATCAATTAAAAGGCAAAAATATCAGTTCTTTTCATAGTCCAGCCGTTCATGTCATTCTCTCTTTCATCCAACTTTTGATTTTATTCCAAATAGGTCCTTCCATCATTTTTAAGCCCTCCAAGCTCCAAAATCTCCTATTTTCTTTGAAATTTTTGAAAGAAAATTATAGAAGGGGGTTAGTAGACACCTCAAACTTCTTATAGAATTCATTTTGAGGTGTTAGAGAGAATAGAGACTAAATTGAGAAATTTTGAATTCAAGGGTTAAGAGAAAGAAAAGAGAGGCAAGAATCAAATTGAAGAGAAAGGAAAAGAGAAGAGCAAAGAGTGAAAAGAGAAGAAAATCAGCCTTTTTGTTGTAAGTACTACAAAAGTTTTGATTTATAGTTTACTTTCTCCAATGCTATATGAATTATTAGCATAGAAATTGTTATATAGGTACATAGTTTGAATGTTTACAATGATAAAATGAAGGAATTAATATGTGATTGAGTAAAACAGTTTGGACAAAATAGAGGATTAACTCCGAAAATTCACCAAAAAATGTATATAATGAGTTAAGGGTCAAATTATATATGTAATTAAATCTTATTGAGTTTAGTTTCATATGGAAGAAACAGTGAATTAAAAGGAAATGTATATTTCTAGATATACTAGTTTTTGTGTAACAAGGTCAGAGTAGATTCGAGTTCCCCTGTTCTGACTTTGCAAAATCATAGAAAAATATAAAAAAATTATTAGAGACTAAAATTTATATGGTTAATTCCTTAATGAGTCTTTTTTCAATAGAAACAGACGGGAACATCATTTGATCTCTGTACTAAAAGATAGATAATTTTTAGTGAAGAAAGGTCAAAACTGTCAGGCAGCGGCGAAGGGGTAAATTGAAAGAATTTACTGTACAAATTGGAAAAAGTAAAAATTTTGGAAATTTTATGGTAAAAAATGATTGAGTCTAGTTTCAGAAACATCAAGCGGATTATAATTTTGAATTCTGTAGCTCAAGATATAAATAATTTAGTGAATGTGACACAAGTGAACAACTTTGAAAATATAAATGTGAAGTATTTGATGATGTATTTATGTGAGATATATCATTTATGAGAAATGATGCTAATTGAGATTGTGCCCAAGTAGAAAAATTAGAACCATTCTGATATTAGTGGCATGCCATTAAGGAACACTAGCGCGCTCTCTGTTTAGCACGTCTCGTGCTCTCCGTTATTAGCACTGTGTGTGCTCTCTGATTAGCACTTTGTGTGCTCTCTGATTAGCACTTTGTGTGCTCTCTGTTTAGCACTGTGTGTGCTCTCTGTTGCCCAGCACTTATGTGCTCTCTGTTAGTACTTTGGTACTCTCTGTTTGTTCCGTATATCCTAACGGTTCTATGAAAGTCTACTATGGGCTAAGCTATAGAAAGTGGATAAAAGTGTAAATTGTGTCATTGTGGTAAGTTACATGTTACATGTAAGTAAGGCAAGAAGTTTATATGCTTGAGTACTTAAATGATCATTCATTATTTTTCTAGTGCTTACTAAGCCTTCACCGGCTTAACGCGTTTATTTTAACTCGTAGGTACAAAAACTATGAGAAGTTGAAGTCAAGCTAAGGGGACCTCTCATCACATCACATCACTATTGGAAAACTTCAGTTTAGATACATTACTTTTGGTAAAATGACATGTACAAATGGTACTATTATGTGTCTTCAATGGATGGTTATAAATGTTGTTTTGGATTACTACGAGTTAATGAATTGAAATGATGAGTTTTGAATAAAATAACTTTAAAACACATTGTTTGAAAGAAAAAATTTATTATACTCGTGTAAAATTCTCCTATACTATATGTAATACTTCTATACCGGGTTTATACGTGTGAACCAGGTATAGGGGTGTTATAGTCACTCTACCATTAAGCTCTGTTACCTCCCTAACGGCAATCCTACGTGGCAGTCCGAATGAGTTTTAAATGCCAACTTGGATGTCCAACTAGGATGAGAATAAATTTTTAATTAAATAAATTTAGGGAAAAGGTAAAGGAGTAAAATTTCTAATCCTAGTTGGACATTGATAACTCTTGAAAATAGTTATATGACAAGACTTAATTTGAGTTAATTGTTTGTACTTTGGTAAAATTAGTTGTATTTTTAGGATGTTTTAATTACATTTTGCTTATTGGAGTTAAAGTCTAACTTAAAGGATATTTTTAGATGTTTTTACCCTTGTTGTTGCAAAAATATTTGTGGTGTTGTCGTAGAAAAGTGCAAGGAAAGGAAAAGGAACCAAGGAATGAAGTGTTATTGTGGTCAAAGGTTGACAACTTTGCCAACTTGAATGCCATGGAAATTTCAAGATCGCTGATTCAACCATCATCAGCCAGTTGTATAGAGCACTAGAAGGATCTAAATAAGGCACTAGAAGAATCACCCTAAAAATTAGGAGCATGCTAACTAGAATATGCAGGGAAAACAGGTGATGATTATGCCATCCCGAATGACCTGGCAATTCCAGGATCAACCATCACAACCAAGCTGCATTAGAAGGATCCCACAAAAATAGGATGTATATGCATGGTGTGTCATGAACTTTATAAAAGGAGGGAAATCTAATAGCAAATGGACACAATTTTGGAGAGGAAAAAGGAGCACGAAATGATCAGAAAATTATCTCTCTAGGGAAAAGATTCGAAGTACAGACTGACATTGGCAAATGTTACTAGGAACAGAGCCAAGGTGATGTCGTAGCTTCCACCGCGCAAGACATTGATGTGGTAGTTGTGAAGGCAAAATCCTTCAAGCGAACTTGATGTTCTTCTTGGGTTCATTGAAATGTTCTTCGAAGTGAATTTGGTTGAAGTTAAATTTGATGTTTTGAACTTATCACCCATGAGCTAAAAACTCATTAGGTTTGGGTATTTGGATGATATTTCTTTTTCTATAAATGTTATGATTTTAATCCTAGTTGCTAACTGTTTCACTTGAATTTTGTTTATGAATTTTACATGCATGCAAAATCCTAGATATATGCATTTGTTTGTCATGTGCGTAATCTGTTCTGATGAGAGTAGGTTTGTTGCGGCAAAATCAAGTGATATGAGCAAGTAATTCGAAAGATACCTGTAGGAGTCTATAAACATAGAGCACGTTCATATAGGATGAAGATAAGTTTGTGCTGGGAAATTTGTCTTATGCATATAGACATATATTGTGTAAGTTGAATTGCCCTTAAGTTTGCCTTCGACAAAAGTGAACCACAACTAATCCATTCTAGGTAGTAAACAATTCAGGAATTGCCATAACATTTTTAGATCTAAAAGATAGAATCCAAGTAACCACAACCATTTCATTCAACAACTCAAGTCTTGTATCAAGATCTTTGCCAGTATTTTCATTTAGTCTGTTTAAATTTCATTTACAATTTTCATTATAAATTTTGCCATCATATTAATTTGTTACTTGTTTTAATAGCATTTATTTTTCATAGTAGCATAATTAAAATTTTACTAATTCTGATCCCTGTGGAGACGATACTTACTTATCATTATATTACTTGTCACGACGTGTATGCTTGCACATTTGCTGTAACATTTTACATGCAACAGACATCCCAGTTGACATTTAAAACCCATTTGAACTGCCACGTAGAATTGTCGTTAAAGAGGTAACAGAGTTTAATAGTAGAGTGATCACTTTGTAACAAAACGATAATGTAAGTGACTAAAACGTAACATTTCAAACATAAGTGACTAAAATGTAATCCAAGGCAAACAAAAGTGACTATTTTTATAGTTTACCCTTAAAAGTATATTTAAAATACATATTAAAAGAATATTTAAGACAAACATATGTTACCACCTTCCGTCTAGATAACTATGATATTATTTAAAGTAAATAATAATGTGAAAATAAATTATCTAGTATTTTTTTTTTTAAAATAGTGAATTACAAGGTAAAGCCTAAACAACAAATGAGATTAGTGCGACTCGAACCTGGCCTACATTTGAGATGGTAAATACCCTTAACCATTAAGTCATTACATAAGGTTCAACATTTTTAAAATTTTAAGGTAAACAATTTAATATACTTTCATTAAAATTTACCCTTATCCAATTAAATAAAATGTAAATAATGCTACCAATAAAATTTGCCAAATTAATAAAATATTTTCATTTAATATACCTTCGTTACAATTTACCCTTTGTTATGAATGCTATTAAGTGAATGTTCAATCTTTCACTTTTTTTTTTTAATTTTTCATCTTTCATCTTCCTCAATTCTTCACTTTTCATCTCCTTATAATTCCTTTCCTATTTATGTATTAGAAAATGAAAACTCTAATCTCCATATATATATATATATATATATATATATACACGAGTATACTACTTGTAATAATGAGGAAAAAGAAAAGAAATGTAATAGAAATCTCTCTTATTCTCATCTATTATTATTATTATTATTAACACGTTATAAACACGAGCTTGCTGGATAGTATTCAATATTTTGTTGGAGTACAAGTAATCTAGAGATGCAACGTTCTTGTTGAAGCACAATCCTAAGGTATGTGATTTTCTATACATGCTTGAAAGATTTTGAGATTTCAATAATCATAATGAAAAAAATAGTTTAAAATGATTCTCATTTTTGTTCATATTTAAGTATGAATTTATGTTTTATATATTTCATGGTATGCTTGTTTATGATCTAAGATTTTGAATAAGATTGAAGTACCAACAACATGAATATTTTTGCTTAAATATATATATCTTTCATAACATATGCCATTGATATGATAACTACATTGCTTATTAGATTATTTCTAATAAAGCCACACATGATTTGTGAGTATAAACAAGTTTGACTTTTTATATAGACAAAGCAAACACCATTGTTTTGTCCAACATCATCTACATGAAAGATTAAAAGTGAAATATCTAATTGTGAAAGATGTTCTTGACTCTTAAATTGTGTAATAATTTGAAAGAATTATTTGACCGTTAGAAAATGATAATACTCTCTAAAGTTTGTTATGATTGAAATATTTTATGTGCTCCTTGCAGCAACAAGATTGTGAAAAAAGCTTTAAAAAGTATTTTGAAACGATCTCATGCCTTCTAGTGAAAATGAATTCATTCCCTGAAGTGAATGTAACAATACATAACAATTATGAAAAATCCAAATATATAGCTCGTGGTTGTCTTTGTAATTGAGGATGTGGTTGGAGACGTACTAATAATTGTTATCATAGTGGTTATAATAGTGGTACTTCTAGCCACTAGAAAAAATAATAATAAGGAAAAACAAGAAAATGGTAGTTAAAATATTCGAAGGTTTTTGAAAATTCATGCGATAATGTGGTATGAAAATGCATTGATCACGTACCTATCATATGTTTAAGAATTTAGTAAAACTTTATCAAAGCATACATTAAAAAGGAAACAATATTGAAATAAATTTCGTTATCCCAAAATGATGAAATGGAAGATAATTTTTCCACAAAATATGAAAATTTTTACTATGATGCTAAAGTTGACCATGCATACAAGTATAATTAATATGTTCTTAGTTTGTGTCAAAATTTTGTTGGGATCAAAGCATTTAAATTTAATTTTTTGGTTTAAGAATCATTATAATCAATGGCTACTTGATATTTGCTTGGGGATGATCTCTTTCTCTTCATTACAAAGGATGCTTATAATCACTACTTCTCATCCATGGAACCTAAATCAATCTAATCAACTTCTTTTGAAATTTGATTTTATTTCTATTAAAAAGTTTAATTTATATAATTATCGGTAACTATGAATTTTTAAAACTTTTCACGCATTTAGTTATTGATATTTTTATGTGGAGATAAATGTTTTTATTTTTTATTGGTTCATTTTTTAATAAAATCTATTGGTTTATTTTAATTTTGATTAAAATATATGATTATTCCGAAATGGGAGTAAAAGTACTTACTTGTCATGAACTTTGGGATTGTCTAGATAGTTTCATGATTGAGGTGGAAGTTAGAAAATGTTTATGTTTAAATCTTTATAGTTGTAAATTTACTTTAATCTAATCTCATAATATTTTGTATTTTGTTGCGTTAAGATATATATAAAAAAAATATTATCTAACTATAGTGATTAATTAGTAACATGAATTTATTATTTGTTATGTTTAATATATGTTTTATTTATATCTATTCATTTTATTTTTATATAAATAATAGTTTTTTAATATAAATTTTTTTATCATTCATGTTGAAAGAAGTGCAAAAGTGTATATTTAAAATTAATTAAGCATTCACTAAGGTTATATAATAAAATAATTACATGCTCTTGAAAAGCTAATATTGCATCAAACTGTAAAAAACTCTTTAAAAGCTAATATTTTACCTTCTTGTGATGCAACATTTTGTAAAAATAATATTATTTTTCAAATTAAAAAGATATATGTTGAATGAATCTTTTGTTCTACATTAAAATCATGTATAAAAATATTTTGAGATAAATTGAAGATAGAAAATTGAATTTTATTGGAGGCAAAGCTCACATGAATGAAAAGATTAAAAATGACCCATATTGGTCAAAAGTTGCCAAACATAAGGTGAGCAAAAAAATGGAGTTAGGTGCCCCAGATATTAAAGTATGAGCTTCACTGAGCAAACTTGATGAGGAACATTTTGAGCTTGATATATGTCCCAAATAAATTAAACTCATAACAGTTTGCAAGAGCTGAAAGAAATATGGATGACAAAACAAGGCAGATGTTCTACTTCGAATATGGTGATATGCCTTACCTTTTCAAGTCCTAACACAATATTAGGATCCAGCTTAGTTGATTCACTTTTAGAAACATAGACATTCTGTAGAAGAATACACTACGTTGCTCTATTGCCCAAGAACTCAAGTTAATAAGGCCTACTCTAAAGGAGCGAGCATTAGGTTGCAACCCTAATCAAGGAGAAAGGGGATAACAAGTGTATTGCTTTGAAAACCCTGCAAGACATAGTACACTTAGATGCAAGAAGGAATGTCGACATCTTCACCTCAGACACATATGAGTTAGTCGTCTTCCCTAAAGTGTTGGGGCACGTAGAGGACGCAGTTGCAGATTTGTTCAACCAACTTAACAAGAGAATCAATAATGTTCTAGCAATTTTAGCCATTAAACGCCTATTGAAGAGAGGCAAAAGAAGGTTTATGGGTGCACAACTTTTGCTAGTTTGGTTCCGTAGCCATTTTCGAAAAACGGAAAAGGTCTCTTATCGAGTATTCTCTGAGGACTACTATTCGTTGAAAGGAATTTATGGCTATCCAATTATGAGAAGATATCGCCAAAGAAAATTGGAAATAAACGAGGAATGACCCCAACACTTTTGGGGGTAGGTCTGAGATAGGGACCATGTTGCGAGCAAGGATTTGACCCAAGTGCGAGAAACGACTAATCACTTGTTGGCCTTAGCCATCCAAGCCGACATGTTAAGCTGAAATTAGAGTTGAATCGAGACAAAAGCTTAACTTGGCTTCTTAAGAAAGATTAAGTCTTTGAGCATTAAGGCACGACCATATATGTATCTGCCTTATGTAAAGAAATTTGTCTTCTAGTAAAGTTGTTCTAACAGAATCGGACTGAGAATCAACGCCTTTGTTGCATATGCGTACATGCATTCATTAGCATTTGCATTCCATTACATAGAAATAAAAAAAACATCTACATATCTAAAACAATCGTGTTAAGGGAGTGTTAACAACTCTAAATAAAAGCAAAAAGAAAACATGATAAATCAAGATAATGTGAGCAAAAGTCATATGGAGAGTGAACCTATTAAGAGTTCATCCTTATGCCCTTGGAAGTGTTTTGGACAACTAGACTATGAATGAGTTTCTTGTAGTTTTTAGGACTTTTCCAGAGTAATATTCAGAATAAATTTATTGCTCTAAGTCCAAGAGTAATAGGGATCCTTTTGTAAAGGGCACATGATCACTATCAGTTATTTCAATAAAAGTGATGTATTGTTTTTGTCCCATTTGGGAAACACTTTACCATTCTTCTCATTCGTTCATACCACAGTTAACCATTCTTTGATTCAATTATTCTTTGGATCCCATTTTATCTCTATGTCGTGTCCCTTAATATCAAGCAAATGAGCGATGTTGTTGTTAACTTGGACATTCATTTTAAGAAGGACATGTGTCTAGAAAAACTTCAGGACTTTGAAAACGATCAAGAATGTAACTTGTCTCCCGATCTGCTACGGATGATTGAGTAAGACAGGAAATGAATATCGCCTCTAAGAGTTGTGATTTTACGTAAGATTTGAGGCATATATCTTTATGGAAACAAGGCAAGCTGCTTCAAGAATCCAAAGGTCTTTGCATGGTCCTATCAAAGCATACCGGGTTTAAAGAACTGATGTTGTGACACACATGCTCTCATAAAGGAAGAATGTAATCTAATTCAACAAAAACTTCAAAGATTGAGGCTAGACGTGTTATAAAAAAGGAGGTCAAAAAAAGAGGGTCAAGATAAAAAAAACCCGCAAAAGGCATCTTGAATACCAAAAAAAAAAGGAAAGAAAAAGTCAAGATAAAAATCCGCAAAGGGCATTTTGAAACCCAAAGAAAGAAAAAAAAAAGGGGAAAAGTCAAGACGAAAACCCGCAAAGGGCATTTTAAAAATCTATGTATCTCCTTCACCTCTTCACGTCATGGTTTTTTTTTATGTGGGGCATTGGCGTCACCAAGCCAAATTCGTCAAAAGCTTCCAATGGGCATCGATTCATTACTTCACCAAATGGGTAAGAGCTGTTTCTTATGCCAATAAGTTAAAAAAATTCTTGAAAAATAGATTATATGTCGACATGGAATGCCAAAAAGGGTCATATCCAATGACAACTTAAACAACGACACGATAGCGGAAGTCTGCGACCAATTTAAGATCAAGTATCACAACTCAGCACCACATCACCAAAAAAGTGAATGGGACGGTGGAGGCAACCAATAAGAACATCAAAGGATTTATTGGAAAAGAGCAGAGACCTATAAAGGCTTGGCATGAGAAGTTAACATTTACTCTCTACGCTTATTTGAAGGTCCATCGGGACCTATATCGAGGCAACACCTCTTTCAAAGGCAGTTTTTCCTCTTTGAAGTCAAGATTCCCTCTATCCAAAGTAGAACGAACCCAATCTAGATTTGATTAGTTAAACATTGATTAAGAAAAGGAGGCTAAAAGCCATCCGTCATGATCAGATGAACAAAAAACAAATAACAACGGCTTATGACAAAGAAGGATTCGCTCCATAGAATTCCATAAGGGTGCTCTGGTTTTGAAAAGGATCTCGCCTACAAAAGACCTCCAATGAAAATGGATGCTAAATTGGGAGGGGCCCAATGAGCTGAAGAAAGCCTTCTTTGTAGGAGATTTGACTTTGACCAAGATGGATGGCAAAGACATGCCAAACCTCGTGAACTCGGGTTCAGTGAGGAAGAAATTTCACCCAAAAAATAAAAAAGGGAAATAAAAAAAGTGAAAAAGAAAGAAAAAATAAAAAAGAGAAAAATGTGAGGTCTAGGTGAAAACCCGTAAAGGGCATCTCGAAACCTAAGGAGATTTGAGTTGAAAACCTAAAAGGGCTGTTCAAATTTGAATAAGAGAAAAAGGGCATAAAATGATCTTCGCTCTCAAAAGTAACAATGTGGAGAAACTTTACACCTTGAAGCATCGATGAAGTACTCCAAGTTTCATGGACATATATCAAGCTCAGAATGTTCCTCATCAAGTTTGCTCAGTAAAGCTCATACTTTAATATCTAGGGCACCTAACTCCATTTTTTTGCTCACCTTATGTTTGGCAACATTTGACCAATATGGGTCATTTTTAATCTTTTCATTCATGTAGCTTTGCCTCCAATAAAATTCAATTTTATTCACCTTGCGACCATGTTCAAGCATTTCTGCATCAAAATAACGGTTATTGAACCAATGATCTTTTTATTCATGCGAGCTCTATCTTCAATCAAATTCAATTTCATTCACCTTACAACCTTGATTCAAGCATTTTTGCATGTGAAATAACGGTTAGTGGTCTAACGATATAAAGAATAAAAGGATTTCTGCACATCTCTCTAGAAAATTTCTAATAGTACGGGGACTTGAAACAAGACTACTAGTTGGAAATAACCAAACCCGAGGGTTAGAAAGGCTTGAAACAAATAATCCAAATTACGATTACCTCTTTAGCTTTCATGTCAAAGATATCATACCAAAATAAAAACATGATAACACATCAGTGATAAGACTTAGACAAACGACGAACAATGTCAACTAAGGACTATAAATAAAATCATTTCTCAAAGATGACATTTTGCATCCATCGTTCATACTTACCTGTTTAGGAGCAGTTGATTCATCCTGATCAAGACATCCTAATAATCAAGTCTACATAGAAGCCCATTAAAGCATATCCTACAGGTTTCATTATTTGGCGAAATGAACCAAGGAAACATAGAGATATGAAGGGAAAGGTTGAGGTCGTAACGGTGAACCCGGTACCTTAAAAGATATGATGGGAAGGATTGAGCCCGCAACAGTGAATCCGGTACCATGAAATGCGATTGGAAAGGTCGAGGCCGCAACGGTGAACCCGGTACCATGAATATTTGAAGGAAAGGTTAAGGCCACAACAGTGAACCCGATACCTTAGAAATGTGATGGGAAGGATTAAGGCTGCAACAACAAATCCGGTACCATGAAAAAAATGTAGGGAAAGGTTGAGGCCGCGACAACAAACCCGGTATCTTAGAAGATGTGAAGGGAAATGTTGAGGTTGCAACAGCGAACCCAATACCTTAGAAGATGTTATGGGAAAGGTTGAGGCCGCAACGGCAAACTCGGTACCATGAAGATGTGATGGGAAGGATCGAGGCCGCAATGGCGAATCTTATACCTTAAAGCCGAAGAGGAGCAGATTGAAGTCGTAATGGTGAATCTTCAACCTCGAAGTTGCAGTGGATTAAAATCAAAACCTTGATAGCAAGTCCTTATCTCTTTAAAGTTGTAGTAAGAGCAAGATGAAACTTTGACATCAAATTCTATCTTTCTGAAGTTAGAGTGGAGTAAGATTAAAACTACAGTAGCGGATCTCAATCTCCTTAAATGTGCAGTGGAGTGGAGTGAAGCTACATCAGTCATCCGATCTCTTACCCCGATCATAGGGCAGATCGCAGCCATCCAATCTCTTACCCTGATTATGGGGTAGATTGAAAACCATTTGATCTCTTACCCCGATCGTAGGGCAGATCGAGCCATCCAATCTCTTACCCCGATCATGGGGCAGATTGAAAACCATCCGATCTCTTACCCAGATCATAGGGCAGATCACAGCCACCCGATCTCTTACCCCGATCATGGGGCAGATTGAAGACATTATCCAATCTCTTACCCCGATGATGAGGCAGATTGAAGCCATCCAATCTCTTACCCTGATCATGGGGCAGATTGAAGCCATCCAATCTCTTACCCTTAAAATCAATAGGGGCAAATTGAAGCTACCATCTCACAGAAGCAAATCTTAATCTTCTTTAAGTTGCAACGGAATGGAGAGAAGCTACAACAGTAAAATTTATCTTTTTTAAGTTTCCATAGGACAAAATCAATTCCAATCTTCCCAAAATCACAGAGAAGCGGATGTAGTGAAATTAAACAATCAATGAAGGCATGAGTGGTTTACTTGAAAAAGAAAGGCAAAAGAGACCAAATCCAATGGAATCGGATGAAATTGGTCTTCCTTGGAATCTTTGCTCGATTCTCGTTCCATGATAATAAGCAAAGAGGGGCAGCTGTAGAAGCCCATTTTCATCCGGGCCTAAAGAAAAAACCCCAAAATATAAAATAAATAAATTAAAATTAAAATCCATTTTTAATTTAAATGTCCAAGTCCATTTTACAATCCAAACTCAAACCCACTAATCCTAAGCTCATCAAGCCCAAACCCTAAAACTATCTTAAACTATCAAAAACCCTAATGCTTTCTTCGGTGCCACGCCCTTCCATGGCCACTCCTTGGCCATGTCGACGCCACATCATGGCACACGAACCAAGGTACCCACCCCGAGGTCTGCCATTACCTGCCACCGCTGTTGCCACCATGTAATACCTACAAAAGAAGAAGAAACAAGACAAGAACAAGCAAACAAAAACAAGAAAAAAATATGTATTCGTCTATAAAAGCCACAAGAAAAAATTTGCAACTCTCTTTTGTTTTTTTATGAATTCTATATGCAAAAAATACCAAGAATCAGAGTGTTTTAGGTATACTGTTAATATTTTGTTTGCATTTACTTATTTTCTATTTTTTTTGTTTCAAATATTTTCTATTTTTTTGTTTCAAAAATATGAAATAAATAAAAAGGAAAATACACAAAAAAAGGAGTTAGGGTTCATACTTTTCTTCTCGACGCCATCGTTGTGGCCAAACGGTGTCCTTTCGAACTCATCAATGTTCGCGATAAGGGCTCTGTGAGGGGGTGCTTTCAAAATAAACGAAAAACTAAATCTGATTTTTTAAAAAAATCATATCTGACTTTTAAAAAACTTTAAAACCCTAAAAATCAAAACTTTGATTTAAAAAAAAGATTAGGGATTGATCTTGATAGATCTAAGCCTAGATCTATGTTTTTTAAAAAATAAAAAAAAATATTTTTTTCAGATTCCGACCATCGTAAGCAGTGGTCGCCCCGCCGATGATTGACGGTCAGAGACGACCACTGGGGCTGGACATGAAGAGGTATGAGAGTTTTTTTTAGAGAAAAAAATCAAAAGAAAGAAAGTTTTTTTTAACAATGAATGGTGAAAATGAGGATTTCATAAAAAAATTTACTTAAATATTAAACCCATACGACATCGTTTTGGAGTTTGGATTCTGACCCCCAAAACGGCGTCATTTTGCTCCCATGCCCGGATCCGACGTGTTTTCGACTTTTGGGCTATTTATGCATGTGGTCCTTCCACGTTTTTGTTCTGTTTTAATTTGGTCCCATTTTGTTTATTTAAATTTACATTGTACCCTTTAATTTTATTTTTCATGCAATTTAATCCTCTGACCCAATGTGGACCCTCTGGCGAACGACATGTGTACGTAGGAAGGGGCAAATTCTTCCCAGGTCCCTTTGGGTTTTATATTTATTTAAATTCAACCTTTTCAATCTGTTTTGTGTTATTTCGCATTTCGCATTAATTTTATATTTTTACATTTTGATCCTTTGACTGTTGACCCTCTGGGGCCACGACACGTGTGCTGTGTTTGGGTTAATAATTTTGTTGGTCCCTGCATATTTTTACATATCCCAATTTAACCCCTAATTTGATTTATTTTTAAATTTTTGGTTTAAATTTCATTTCAGTTTTAATTTAACCCTTTTTTTCTTTTTAAATTTTACTCATTCATTTTGTTTTTTAAATTAAACCTTTTTGTTTATATTTTTTTAATACAATCCTTTATTTCAATCTTTTTATTTATTGAATCCATTTTTAATTTCTTTTATGTTTTCACATATTTACTTTTTAAATTTTATTTTATTCTAATTTAACCCTTCATTTGTTTTTTTATATATATAATTTAAATTTTATTGTGGTGTCAATTTAATCCTTCCTGTTTTTAAAGGACACTTAAATTCTATTTTTACTTTTCAATTCAATCCCTCACCCTATTCTGATTCATTTATTTTAATCACCTTTATTTGTTTTTATTATTATTTGTCCTTCTTTTTGTAAAACATTTTAATAAAATAAATTGCATGTCACTTTAAATTGATCTTAAAAAATCAAAGCAATGTTCTTTTGTTTTAGAAACCTCAAGAAACTATGCCCTAACATATAGGGTATAATTTTTCTTTGAACTTAAGTAGTCGAATATCTTATTTAAACTTAATAAATGTCCTTGATCATTCGAACATCCGAAAATATTGTGCCCTAATTTGCTAGACATGATTTTTCTCTATTGATTCAGAATGAAAAGGGCATTTCTTTACCAAAATTAATTTTTCTTAAAATGGTTTTAAAACATCTTATTTGTGGATCGCATTTTAAATTTCAATCAAATTCTCAAATTTTCAACAATTAAGATTTTAAATAATCGACTAGCTATCAATTTTGGGCGTGTGTTGGTGCTATTCTTTCCTCACGCGTAATCGACTCTCGAACCCGTTTTTTGGATTTCGAAGATCAAAAATTTTGTTAAAATGAATTTAAAATGTTTTAAAATGATCTAATCACTCCAAATAAAAAGATTGATAACGACTCCATATTTCGATTTTAAAAATATTTTTAAAACTTTTTTTAAAAAATAGTTTCTACATTTGTCATATACTTCAAAGAGAAGCAAACATTATTGCTCATTCACTAGCTAAATTTAGACTTTGTTGTTAGGAGGACGTGTACTAGTTACAGGAGTATCTTTTTTTTTATTTACTAAGTTGCACTCACATATGGTGTTCATCTTTGGTTTATAATAAAGCAATTTTTTCTTTTCTTTTTCTAATGAAAAGCAACTTTACAAAGGTAGAGAAAAATAAAATTATAACATTTACGGATATTTTTTAATATTGTTTTGATGTTAGTGGCATATATGGTGTTGAGCATAAAGTCAGTCCCTTTTCTGAACATGAAACTCTTGACACCTGCATTGCCCAACAGCGTTAGTGCCTTGTTAGGTACACAACTTTTGAAATTGGTACATAAACGGTGCAAATCAGAAAAAAATTTTAGGATTGAAATTAAATTATAATTTTTATAATAATAAAAATATAATTTTAAAAGATTAAATTAATATTTTATTATTTTTAAGAGAGGTAAAGTGTAATTTTATTTTTTCTAATTTAAAATTTTAAAAACCTTCAAGGGATTAAATGAAAAAAATTTCATTTTAAGGGGGATCAGGCCCTTATCAACTCCCCTGGATTCGCCCCTATACATAAATATGCTTTTTTTTACATTATAAAAAATAGTTAAATTTTAATTCTGGTTTTTGATATACTTAAGTTTGAAATTTAATTTTTAGAATTTATTTTTAATATAATTTGAAATTTTATATTTTTATAATGTTATTAGTCTAAATAGTTAATTTTATTAACTTTTCGATTAAAATGGTACATGGTTATAAATAAATTAAAAGCAAATTTTTAAATTTAAAAAGTTACGGGCTAAATTCTTGAAAGTAGAACTAAAGTTAGAGAAAATTTAAGTTTTATTTTTCTATTATATCAATGATTTAATAAATATATTTTCAAATTTTAATAACTAGAAGAAATGGATTCAAATCAAAATCTTTATTTGAATAATAAATATCTTATAATTAATTTCGGAAATTTTTGGGCCACTAATTAATTTTTGTATTTTGAGATTTAGCCCTTATATTTAAAAATTAAAAAATTAAGTTTTTTATTTTTTATTTAAAAATCTCAAATTAATCATTAAAATCACAACTATGTTTTATTAAAATATATCAACTTGAAAGACACGGTATATGATTAAAATAATAATAATAAATTGACAAATTTTGATAGAAACTATCAACAACTATAATGATTGAAATATGGTTTTTAAATTGAAAAAGTAGGAGGATTGGATTTTTAACTTTTAAAGTATAAGGATTAAATCTCAAATTCTATACAAGTACAAAGACTAACAATGAATTTTAACTAATAATAAATTAAATATTTCAACCATATTTCCGTAATAAATATAGGATTAATATTTGATGCAATGTCAATGTACAAAACTCATACACAATCAGTTAATAATAAAATGACACATTAACATTGATGTAAAATAAAAAAAGAAGGATTTGAAAACAAATACTATTAACTTTATTAAACACTAGAAATTTTATCACACACTTATGTGTATGAAAATCACATAATTTAGAACACATATATGTGTTTAAAAATAATATACAATAAATAATAAAACATATGGTTTAGAAGTAATTAATAATAACATATGAGAATTAATTATACACAACTAAAACAAGTCAAGAGTGCTCTCTCTAAAAGTTCCCCAAAAAAAAAAACAACAATTACTGTGGCTAGGGTTCCAGTTGGAGCAGTAGCTTTGGGTGTTACGGAGAAGGACAAAGTTTCTTTGTTAGAGGAAGAACTCCTCTAGTTATCGATTAAAAGCTCGACGGCTCGTCCTCTGGATAAACCAACCCTCTTATGTACAATATCGACAAGGAAGTCATATAACCCTTATAGTTTTCGAGCACAAATGTGAAGAATATGGAAAACTAAAAGAAAATTTGATATCCAGATGGTAGGGTAAAATCTCTTTATGATTATTTTTGAGAAAGAAGAGGATTTGGAATCAATTCTAGAAGGAAGACCTTGGTTATTCCGTAAGTAATTGATTTTGTTTAACAGGATTTTGGAGCCGATTGAAAGAAAGAAGATCCACCTAGCTACGTCCCCTTTTTGGCTTAAAGTTGGTCTTTGTCCCCCCGAATGTGATCAAAATGATCTCATGTATGTAATTGGGTCAACATTTGGGGTGTCATTCGTTTTGAATCAAAAAGGGATTTTGGTCCCATTCAAGTTCAATTAGATGTACGAAAATCCTTACGATGAGGTATATTTATTATGTCTGATGATAAGCAGAAAGCATGGATCCCATTTAAATATGAGAAGTTACTAGGTTTTTGTTTTGGATGTGGTTGATTGGGACATGAAATAAAAGAATGTAAAGAAGTCATGACTGCTATTAAGGAATTGCCGGAAGATGATCTTCATTTTTCCTTGGATCTCAAGGTGGAACTTAATTTTTTGGGAAAGTTCAGCACACAATTAAGTTCCTTCATGAAGAAGTTAACGTCTCAAAGTACATACTTGGTGGAAGATACGACGTCCAAGTTTGGGGAAGGTAACGAAAGAGCGAAAACCATTATGACAGATGCTTTGTTGGAGGTGGGCTTGATGAAGGGCAATTCAGGAACAGTAGCAACAGAGTTTGACGAAACATGTATTGTTGAGCAACTAGCTTTTAGGATGGACACTGCCACGAAGACAGGGAACTTTACTTTGATTACAATTCCTATTTTTGAGGATTCTAGTGGTGATATACTTGTATCCAAAAGTAATGTCTTTTCGGGTCCTACAAATTCTGAACTTGTACCAGCCCATTCAGACCATGATGATGAGGAGAGGGTTGGGCCTAACAAAAGACACTAGAAAAGATTGGCCCGCATTGGTAGGGCAATTCAAGTAGATAGGCACAAGAATTATGGGATGTGAAAAACCGATGAAGATATTGGTGCTGAGAGGGATACCTTTTTTCTTGTACAGACCGTAGCAAAAAAATGAGAATTACTGAGGAATCTGATAATATTTATTTGATGACTGCATGAGTGAGGCGATAACTCTTGACGAAACCTCAACCTATTTAAGATCGACAACTGCTAATAGGCATGCCGATCGGGCACAATGAAAATAATAAGTTAGAATGCTCGTGAACTGGGGAATCCACAAGCAATACGTCGGCTTCAGTACTTGCTGAAGCTTCACAATCCCCAAATGATCTTCTTGATGGAGACCAAGCTGGATAATCATAGGATGGAGAAAGTCAAAATAAGATACGATTTTTTATATAGTTTTGATGTCGATGTTATTGGAAGCAAAAGAGGTATCTGCTTAGCATGGAAGGATGACATGCATGTTTCCTTGCAAAAGTATTCCTCATAGTTTATCGACGTTTTGGTTATTGGCAGAGATATGGGGGATCATTGGCGTTTCATTGGGTTTTAAGGGTACAGCCATGAGAAGAAAAGGGGTTTACCAAGGGATGAAAAATAAATATAGATGTTTAGAGAAGCTCTTTCAAATGCTAATCTAATGGATATGGGTTTTTTTGGCCCATGGTTTACTTGAGAGTGAGGGACCTTGCCCGAAACTAATATAAGGGAACGCTTCAATAGATGAGTTGTCAATGCGAAGTGGTTCCTTCAATTTCCAAATGCCTTGCTCTAACATTTACCATATTCCACATCTGATCAGTGTCCATTATTATTAAATTTAAAAGCCATGAAGGAGAAATCAAAACAGAGTATTTTCAAATTTGATGCATGGTGGCTTATGGAAACCTCTTTTGAAAAAGAAGTTAAGAATATTTGGCAATCTTCTTCGGGAGACATTCTTACAAAGCTTAATGCCCTTCGTATTGCTCTAACTAAGACCTCCTAAATCTAGTAGTCGACAACAATTCTCCCATAAAACGAAGGCTGGTTTCTTCACCTCAGAAGTCGATCCCCAAATGAAGTTTCGGACTAATTTTTCAATTTCACTACACACTGTAACAGAATACGAGTAGTGCTCATAAAGTAGTTTGATATACCAAGTAAAACCAATTTTACCAAAGTAATTCTACCAGCCAACGACAACTTACTCACTTCCCATCCATTCAATTTATTCCTTACTTTATTCATCACGAATTCAAACGTAGATGAGTTGACTCACGAGTGGAATAGAGGCATTCCAAGATAGACTCCAAGGTCATCTACACGTACAAAATTCAATTCTCAACAAATATCACCAGCTCTGTCATTTGGCATATTAGGTGAGAAAAATACCTGTGACTTCATTCGATTCACTTTTTTCTCTAAGAAGTGACAAAAAGTACATATGATATCATTCATGTACTTCTCTTGGGACATGTTCGCTTCACAGAAGAGAATGAGGTCATTGGTGAAAAATAAGTGAGAGAAAGTAGGACCTCCTCTTGACAAGAAAGCGGAGACCAACCACCACTTCTAATAGTATCCTCAATCAAATGTCCTAACCTTTCCATGCAAAGTACGAATAAATAAGGGGAAAATGGGTCACCTTGTCAAAATCCTCGTAATGGTTTAAAGTCCTCTGTGACAGCAGCATTCTAAAGGACTTGAGACAATGCGGAAGAGACGTAATTCATGATTACTAGCACCATTAACCGTGGGAGACCAGCTAACCCTGTCGTATGCCTTTTTTAAGTCAATTTTCATGGCCATTCCACTCTTTCTACCTTTAAAGATTCTCATTTAGTGAACTGCTTCTTGTGCAACAACAATATTATCAATGATATATCTCCCTGGAACAAAACTGGCTTGATTTTGCTTAGTGAGCTTCGTCATTAATGGTCGTAGTCTGTTAACAACCGTTTTAGTGCCAATCTTGTAAGCAATCGTATATAATCTTATTAGCCTAAATTGAGAAATTCGTTCAGGCCGTTGAACTTTCGGCAACTGTACAAGTAACGTTCTATTAACTATAGGGTCTAAAGTTCCTCCGCCCATAATATGCTTAACCATGGAACAAACTGAATTACCCACAACATCCCAATTCCCCTTATAGAATTTAGATGAAATCCATCCATTCCCGATGCTTTCAAAGGTGCCATGTTGAAAACAACATTGTACACTTCATCATCAGAAACCGGTAGCAATAAACACTCACAGAGATCCTTAGATAAGAGAGGAAATTTGCAATGGCTTGGAAGTAAATCTTGAACCGAGTACTCAGGTGTAAAGAGGCTTTTAAATTAATCGACCTCATATTGCTTTAGAGTGTCCTCATCAAAGCACCATTCATCATTTTCAACCTTCAACCCCCTGATAGTATTTCTTCTCCTTCTTGCAATTGTGCGACTATTGAAGTAACTTGTGTTTCTATCCCCAAAACTTGACCATTTTAATTTAGATTTTTGGAACCAAAAAAATCTCCTCATGTTTTAAAACTTCTTCAATCTCATGGCGTAAGTGTACTTCTTGTTCACAGAGATGCACCGATACTCTTTAACTCCATAATTTTTTGCACCCTAGTCAACTCAGAAATAAGTTCTCTTTTACGCACAAAGATGTTCCAATAAACTTTTTTATTCCATTCCTTCACCACAGTCTGAAATTTCTCCAAATTACTATTAGCATTGTCACCATTACTCTAATTCTTCCTGACAAGGTCTTTAAAATCGACGTCCGACATCCAACTTGCCAAACATCGAAAAGGGCGATCACCCTTTTGAGTTTTCAATCTTAGTGAGACTAAAATTGGTCGATGATTCGATGTCAACCTATGAAGATTGCGAACAGTATAGTTGAGTGCAAACTAATCCCACGCAGAATTACAAATTGCCCAATCAAGCCGTTGAGATAGATTTCCTCTAGTGCATGTGAAATGAGGACTACAAAAACCCAAATCTCTAAGCCTAATGTCAAACATAAAATCTTGGAACCATTAACATCAAACCCGAATACGATCAACACCCCCTACTCTTTCCGACCCATCCAACAAAGAGTTAAAGTCTCCAGCGATCAGCCATGGTTCAAAGATCGATTCAGCCATGGCACTCAAGCTGGACCAGAAACTTCTCCTTTCCGATTGATGGGGACTTGCATAAACTACTGAGCAAAGAAAACTAGAGGAACCTTGCAGACTACAAACTTTCATATGAATAAATTGAGGGTGAATAGCTAGAACATCAGCAACAACTTACTCATTCCACAAAATCCATATACTCCCAGCAAAGCCATTAGCTTCCATCCTAAAAGATCGAGGCATTCCAATTTTCGAAATAATATTATCAGTTCGCATACCACTTGTTCTTGTTTCAAATAGACAGATTATATCCAGCTAAAAATCCCTCCGGTATTTCGAAACAAAATTATGAAATTGCGGGTGACCCGTGCCTTGGTAGTTCCAAGAAATAATGTTTGTATCCATAAGACAATAAAAACTTAAATCCAACAAAGAAAAACTCCCAATTAGCAGCTAACCTTAGATGAAGATAAGTTAGAGCTGCCTTCTTGAGCATCCACACTTGGAAGGTTCTCCCTGAACTCTGTGGATACATGGTCCTCGTCAAAGTCGGAAACTATCTCATCCATCACTGCTCCAATTTCTACTGAATCAGTTTACATGTTGTTCAAAGCATCATTTGGAGGCTTCATTCGGTTGGAATTTCCTTCGGCTCGTAACAAATCACACAACATTTGCGGAGTACCCCTAATCGATGAAACCTTAAATTAAAAAACCCCATTTTCTTTCTCTAACACGAAACTCCCTTTCCCATTAAAAGAACCGTTATTTTCTTTATCATTGAATGCTGCTCTAACAACCTGGTGTTTATTTTTGTCAGTTTGGTTGAAACGA
The DNA here is from genome assembly GCA_039519145.1 of Kokia cookei. Classification (NCBI taxonomy): domain Eukaryota; kingdom Viridiplantae; phylum Streptophyta; class Magnoliopsida; order Malvales; family Malvaceae; genus Kokia; species Kokia cookei. Next base: position 23,710,698 of record CM076906.1, read on the forward strand.
AACCAGTTGGAAACCCACAATCTTCTCTCCAAAAATTGCCTTATTATTATCCAAGTCCAAGTTCAAGGCTGCTGGGCTTCGACCCAATTCAATCAAAGACCCAATATTCTTATTATAAGGCTTTAAGACTTTTGAGCCTACTTTAGTGCCACTCCCCAGCATGACACTCGTACCCTTAGAATTTTGCCTATGTTTTCTAGTGCCACTCCACAATTAAAACAAACATTTGACTGATTCATACTCAATACGCTGTATGCGACCATTAATTTTTACTTTGGGAACCAAAGGCTTCTTCAAGTCAACACAAATTACTAAGCGAGCAAATTTACCTCTCCTTGCAAAATTTGTGTGGGTATCAAGTTTCAATATACGAAATGGGAAATCTGAATAATAGCTCTCAGGTAAATCAGATAAACGTATTCAAACCATTTGTACATCGATTTTAATGTTGGCAATAAAAAAATTCAAAGTCCAAGGATGTACCGTTAGGTATTGTCCATAAACTACCCACAAACCGCCTACCAGCACTCGATTATAATCCCCTTCATTATTAAAATGCACCAAGTAAAAGTCCTTCTCTAAATCCATTAACTAGACAGGAAACATTGGTTTCCACATAATATTAATCTTGTTCAACAGAACGTGTAATCTAATTCAGCAACTCAAAAGTTTGACGATTAGGGTTTTCAACATCTTTCGTTTAATAAACTTGTGAACACAATACGAAAAAATAATCGATCAAATTCCATCAACCACCTCCGTTATTACGTCCCCCTCTTATAATTCAAAGACTTCTTCCATATTGTCTTCCTTAACTGAATTTAAAGCCATACCTAACAAAGTGGCTTTGTATGATGCCTTAACCATTCTCGGATCATCAATATACTTTCCATCACTATCAACCATTGGATCATGCTGCTCCATAATACCCTCCAACCTCCTGCGAACTTTTTTTATAGCCCTCCCTATTCCGCTATTCAAATTCGTCGGACTTCCTTCTTAAAAGAATGTCATTTAGAGAATCTTTTTCTTATATTTTTTATATTATTGTTAAATGAAGATGAACACTTATGAATATTTAAATTCATGTTGAATCTTATTGTAATAGCATGATAGTAAATGATATTCACTGTTTAATGTATTACTTAGGTTCGAGTCGTGGTTGTTATTCGAATTTTATATTGTTAGGGTAATTCATAACAAAAAATCTAAATCCACGTTTGAAAGCGTCAATAAAACGCTTGCGCTCTCTAAGTTATCGTCCGTCCGGCTCCGATTATAATAAGTAGCAAACGAAAATTTAGCTAATTCTTCATTTTCGTTGTTTTTCATCTTTTTGTTTTTATTTGGGCCGACGCACATGGAGAATAATAATAGCTCCGACGAAAGGCCGACGGTGATGGTGACGAACGACGACGGAATTGACGCCCCAGGACTCCGAGCTCTAGTTCGCGTCCTCACCTCCTCCAATCTATTTCGCGTCCTGGTTTGCGCTCCCGCTTCGTACGTTACTCATCCCTTAAATCCTTTCTAATATACATAAATTGTAACACAGTACTGACTCTCTCGGTCGATTATGCTGTTTATTTTGCGTTCTTACTTCTGTCTGAGTTAAAGGCAGATTCTGTAGATAATAGGATTTTCGTGCTCTTCTCTGTTTGTTTTGAATTCTTACACCTATTCGATCAAAGTTAGTGGCAAATTCTGTAAATAATAGGATCGTCTTGGTTACTGTTGCGTAAAATTTTTTTCTTCTTTCTTATTTTTCCCAGGGAGCAATCAGCTGTTAGTCATAGTATCACATGGCGTCACCCTGTTTCTGTAAAGCAAGTAGATATCAATGGAGCCATTGCTTATGCTGTTTTCGGTTTGTTTTCATTCTTTTGAGGGCCAATTTTAATTATATAAATGTTTTAGAAATTTGAGGATGATCCCTTTTAAGTGTAAATCAACGCATTTAGTATGTCTTATTTAACTATTCGAAATTTTGACATAGTTTCAAACTTCAAATTCTTCATGGATTTCTCTATAGGAACCCCAGCTGATTGTACTTCTTTGGGTATCTCAAAAGAACTCTTCTCTTTTGTTCCTGATCTGGTAATTTTCTGGCTGTATTGAGTTATATTATGATAGAAATGTTTTATATTATATTTATTTGGTATTTTAGATCATGTTATCCATGATGAAGCAAATTGGGGACAGTTGTAAAATCTATTTATCCTTTCTCTTTTGGCCAACGTGGTTTAGCAACTCCTTTCTGTTGCGTGGCCGTGTGAAAGATCAAACTTTTTTTCCCTTAAAACTTGTTGTACATCACTATGTTACTTTGCCTCTTCATTTTCTTCAAGTATTCATGTCAAACACACATGTCCGATGCATATTCAGACATGGAGATATGACTAGACCTGTTCATGGGTTGGGTTACCCGCCTAAACCCGAAGGCCCGTCCGAAATTTAGGAGGGTTTGGGTAAAATATTAGATCAGAAAAATGAGTTTGGGCAAAAAAATTAGGCTCATCTAAAATATGGATTGGACTCCGACTTGAACATTCAAGGCTCGAGCCTGGCTCGATCCGTTTTTAAGTTTATGATACTTTATATTATGTAATTTAGAACACATTAAAAAAAAAAATCTATACTAAATATATAATATTACCTTAATGTAAACATTAAAATAATGTTAAGATGACTATATTAAAAATTTCAATAAATAAAAAATGTATAAAATTATTAAATAATAAAATAATATAATATAATATAAATATTTTAAGCCTATATTTTGGGTTGAGCTGGACAAGCATAAAGTATGTTAATATTATGCATAAGCTCAGTCTGACCTGGCCCATGAGCACCTCTAGATATGACCCTCTAAAGTATGTTAATATTATGCCTAAGCTCAGTCTGACTTGGCCCATGAGCACCTCTAGATATGACCCTCTAAAGACATGGGTAAACTTGGAAAAGTTTCAACACACAGTGTCGGGTACATACTTGTATCCGACACTTACACCCCTATCCAAGTAACATAGGTTTGTTGCATTTAGATAGTGTAGCTAATTGTCAACTTTTTCCTGTTACATACACAGGTCATCAGTGGCATAAACATGGGCAGCAACTGTGGTTATCATGTGTTAGTAATCTTGTTTTTTTTCTCTATTCATTTATATATTATTTAGCTCCTAAGTTCATTGTCATTAGCCTTGGCTCTGTGTCATATTTGGAAATGCTGCTGTAGGAAAAGTTAGTTTTACTTATTGTGACTGATTTAGCCTGTTATTGGAAGCAGTGTCTACTCTGGCACAGTTGCTGGTGCTCGAGAAGCCTTCTTCAATGGCATACCTGCTGTTTCTGTATCATATGACTGGTATGTGGATGCATTTCCATCAGAATATGATTGTATCAGGTTCTTTTCTAGTACCTACATGCCTCCTTACATGGTTATTCTTGGTATGGAATTTCAGGGTTGGAGGTAAGAGCAGTGTTGATGACTATACGCTTGCTGCTGAGGCTTGCTTGCCAATCTTTAGGGCAATACTAGCTGAGATTAAGAATACAAGTTATCCTCTAAATGGCTTTTTGAATATAGATCTCCCAACAGATATTGCCAACCACAAGGTATATTTCAAATTAGATGGCAACATATCTATATTTTGTGCATCTATAGTAGCTTAACATCTAAATTAGAGTTGCTTAACATCTAAATTGGCTATCTATTTTGATATAGTAATCGGATAGCTGTGTTGTCTAAGGCTAGATTGAAAGTTTTGATTATTGCTAGCATTTAACAGTGTTGTTGTTTGCTCATAAAAGCCCTTTGTCCAGTACCTGTCATTTTTTTCTATATCCGACCAGTTTTTCTTATCTCATCAATCCACTATTTTAGGTTGGAGCTTCACATTAACTAACACTCTTTCATTGAATGCTTCGTGCTTCATCTTTGCTCTTCACAATGGGGATGTATTCCTCAATTTGCTATTTTGTTGTGCTGTAGTTTTGTTAGTTGAATTCTTTACCTGTATGGTCTACTTACTTTAGGAGTCTCAACTTGAAAACTTGTTGGAATTGGTTTACAAAGTTGCATCTTTAATTTTCTTTTGAAAGGACCTCACTTTTTAGCTGGCAAAAGGCTATGCCTTGTTTCCTTTAGGGCTTTCCACTTTCTTTTTGCCACTTACTTCCAATGTTACTTTATTATCAATTGGAATCTTGTTCATGATATTGTCATTGCTGTTTGCTTGTTGAATGTATACAAGATTTTCTCTTAGGTAGAAAAACATATTATTGTCTGTTATCTTTAGAACAAAGGATACTAGGCTTTGTAAAGGCATATGCTGAGTATAAAGGAGGAAAGAAGTACAAATTGGATTCCTATAATCCCCCTAAATCAAGGATTCCATCTAAGGATATTTTTGTTATTTGCTTTATAGTACATGTTATACATGGTTTTCCTAAAATAAGACACCCAATCCTTTGTTGCAACACTCTCTCTCAAGCTAGAGAATAGATGTTAACCATTCCTAGCTTGCCAATTTGCTTCTTTAAAATTTCTGTGCAGAAAATCCTTTAGTTGAAACATTTGTTAGCTTGCTTTCTGTTGAAATGTATGGAGTACATATTAAATTGCTATGAGCTCTTTTTTATGAAGCGTCAATAAACTGCTGCATGCTTCATTTGGTCATGCTGAGCTAGATTATGTGCAATGTTGATGGCTGACTTTTTGTCACAATGCAACTTCATTACTCCTTCCAATGCAATCTTAAGATTTTTCTTAAGCCATATCACTCACAAATTGTACATGTCAATTAATTATTATTAGATTAGTTTATTATTTTTTTATTAGGAGATTTTATTTATGAGTATTTTATATCTTTAAGAGATCTTTTTTTAATTAAAAGTATTTTAGAGAGATATTAGGAGATTTAAGATTAGTTTATTATTATTATTATGCCATAGTATCTGCCTTTGCTCTACCACCACCGATTGCTTTTTACTCCCTAGTGTCACTAGATTTCCTATTAGAAATGTATAGCATCTAGACACTAATCTCGTAGGAAGCATGGACACAGATACATAATTTAATATGGACGCAATGACACAAATTTAGAAAATTAAGACATGGGTAAAGTAGGATTTGGAAATTAAAAATAAATTTTATTAAATATACGATTATATTAACATACAAATAGGATTTGGAAATTAAAAAAAAATTGGAAAGATGAAAAATTAAAGGGATAGAAAAGTTAAGGGATAGAAAATTTAAGTTTTCTTTTCATAGATATGCTTAGACTTGTTCATGAGTTGGGTTATTTGTCCAAGTGTGAAGGCCCGTCCAAAATTTGAGGGGATTTGGATAAAAATATTAGGCCCAAAAATGGGCTTGGGCAAAAAAATTAGGCACATTTAAAATATTGGTCGGGCTCGGTTTGAATATTCAAGGCCTGAACTCGGTCCGGCCTGACTTAAGTTTATAATGCTTTATATTATGTTATTTTTATATATTATGTAATTTAAAATACATAAAAAAATAAATTTATATTAAATATATAATACTAATTTAATGTAAACATTAAAATAATGTTAAGATCATTATATAAAAAATTTACAAAATTATTAAATATTAAAATAATATAATTTAAATATTTTTAAAAAATAATAATGACGGGCCTAAAATGAGTTTGGGTTAACCTTTTGCAAAAATAACATGGTTTTCATTTTCCTTCCCCTCCCTCGAATTTGGAGGGATTGTGATTTGTATTATGGGAAAGAAAACCCCATTCTCCGAATTTCTTTCTTTCCCATTTTCTGTTGTACCAAGTATGAGAGTATAAAGCATACAATGAATGGTAATTGCTGTGTTTATTTAGGAATGTAAGCAAGTATCTGTAGTCAAATGCTCATAAAAGATTGAACAAAAGATTACAAAGCAACCCTCAAATTCATTTTCCTTTCTCCCCTTCCATCTTTCTTGTTTTCTGCTAAACCTAGCAAAGCCTAAGAGAAGATTACAACTTTTTAATTCTTCATTCTATATCTTGCTTATGCTCATATTCCAACCATACAAATGCTGTTTTGGAGCATAAATAAACAAAACTAAGAGCTTCAAATAAATAAATGTTGTCAAGCAAAACCATGGCAAACTAGATTGAGAGCTTTTCTATGAACTTGTTTTTTCTTGAGTTCAACATTGAATTTAATCATGGCAAAATCATATTTGACTGTAGAAATCATATCAGTTATCTTTACTCTTGATTCATCATCGGACCTTGTGTCCTTTGAAATATCCAAGAGATATCTGACTGAGGTTGTGAATGTCACTATATGAACAACCGAAGATTCTCTCCCTCACGAATACACATCAACTTCTTTACTCTCTTTAAGATACTCATCATAAACAGGATCTAATACATCATTGTCTTGCTCTTCCACATACGTCTTGTTTATAAAATTGGCAACTTCAACATTAATTCCACCGTTGTTTAATTCAAGGGCATCCACCAATCGCTCATCCAACCCTTCTCTTGCTGCAAAATTTGTAGGTTTAGCATTATGAAAGGGGTTATCAACCTTTCCAACAATTTCACGTTCAAGACCTTTTGGCAAGCCAAAAGAATCACGAACACCTTTTCTAATCTCCATTCAGTTTCCACATGTCTTGGTCTCTACAAAGCTTGTACGGCCCATGACAATTCTTCAATCATGCACCATCTAATCTTAGATAACTCTGTTTGTTGACCTTAAATTCCTCTTTCTCGACTACTAGCGTCTAGCCATGGCTTAAAAGGGATTTTTAATATAAACCCCAAGATCTAATTAAGCTCTGATATCAAAAACTGGTGTGGTAAATTATCAAGTTGAGTGGAAATCTAAATAGCCAAGAAATTGAAAGAATATGGCTAATGTAATTGAAAAAATGAGGTATTGGTTTTTTAACCAATTGTTTTTAACTCTTATCGATAAAAAAACTGATCCTATTAACCCTCTAATAGGGTATTTATATTAAAACTCTTAATAGTAGTCCTATTAACCTTCTAGTAGAATATTTATGCTAGAACTTTTATTGAGATTCCTATCCTTATCACATGACACATTATATTTTTGATAAAACTAGTGTGTAATAGAAACTTTAAATAATAAAACTAAATTTGATGCTCCTGCATTAGTGGCCCTATCGACTTTGTTTGTAGTCTGTCATCAACTTTGCTATCTCCATTCTACATATTATGTTTCCTTTTAGATTAGCGTTAAGGCCTCGAGGCATCTCCATGTAAATCCCTTCCCCAAGGTTTTTGATGTAAGAAAGTGTTGACCCGTTGTATGCTCCAATCTAACTTGGCTGTTATAAACTACAAGATATCTTTACTTTATTCATTTTTGCTACTAGTGTGAATGTTTCTTGTTAATCAACCTTGTAAGTTAAAAAATTGAGCAGACTCATGTTGTATACACACTTGTATACAACATTCACCTCAAGTTTGAGTGACATTGATGATTATTAATTTGCTTTGGTATTCAATATCTTTGTTATTGGCATCTAATTCATCATGTAAATACTATATTAGTAATACTACCATGTATTTGTGGATGCATTTATAATGGTTATTTTGGCTGTTTCTTCTCCCTCAAAAAGGGGTATAAGTTGACCAGACAGGGTAAAAGTATATTCAAAATGGGGTGGCAGGAAGTTAAATCTGAGAGCCAAGGAGGAAAGATGTTATCCACAATGGAAATGGAGTCAGATTCATCAGCAAGGGCAGAAATTGATACATCAACAGTAGCCGCAGGATACTACATGTTCAAAAGAATGGTGATCGGCTATTCTCTTTGTATAATTTTGTTTGTATAATATTCATCTCTAACTTGGTTTCTATTTGATTATGCAATGTTCTATAAACATTATTGATTGGCTTTCTTCCACATGAAATTATGCTTAAGAATATGAAAAGTTAAATATCTTCTATTTGAATGACTAGAATGTTAGTATGCATCTATGCTGCTCTGATAATTTTTCTTGAAGTATTTGTAACTAAAACTCGTGTCCAATATATATCAAGACACAAGTATGGGGATATGACCTTTCAATGATCTTCCAAATGCATAAAAAAGACTAAGAAAAAAATTAAACATACCCATATTAGATACTCACCTGTATCTAACCTTCAGTCACGAGCCTAAGTAACATAATGTGCATTATCATGTAGGAAACTCTTTTAGCATGTTATTTGAAATGTCGTTTTGTATTACATATGTAAATAAGTTGGTAGCTAAATGACTCATTTGTAAGGGCATTCGCATTTATGAATTGCTTTTCAATCTTTGTAGGTTATTAGACCCATAGTTGATGATGTTGATACAGATAAGCGATCACTTCAGGAAGGATATGTGAGTATCTCAGCTCAACTTGGCGCAAACTTTTTTAATCATATAGCTTGCAATTTATGGGATACACGAAATATTATTTCAGATTACTGTAACTCCTCTTGGAGCCATTTCTCCGGCAGAGGCTGATTACCATTCTTACTTTAAAGAATGGCTACCAAGTGCAGTTCAACTGTTCTCTTCGTCAGCGTTATAATGTGCGTTATTATATCTCTGGTGAGTAAAATAAAACCTAAAAGCCTCATAAATTACTTCTTCTCTCTCCCCACTTCATTCCATTTTATAGTATGTATTTGGCACCTTATTTTTTTCCTTGCACATGGTTGGAAATTGCCTCCAAGTCTTCTGTTTTGAGCATCGACCTATGAGCAATTCTATGTGGGATTAGTGTTCTTGGCTTCAATTGACTCCTTGCATTAAGGCAATTGCATATGTTTTATATGGACCACGTGTAATTCCCGTATTGCACTTCTGCGATTTATCGTTATCAAACAGAACCCTAATTGTTTCCCTCTCGCCATTTACTGCTTATTTAATGTCTTTCCAGTTAGAAAAAGTCCTTTATTAATGCTGTGTTGTAAACTTCTATTTGACATTTCAGGTTTAGATTTCATTTGCTATGTAAAATGTAAGAATGTAATTCATATATTAGCTATGACATGTTCCTGGAAATGAAAAGTATCTTCATATATATTTTAGGGTAAAATAGAAAAATGGTCACTAAAGTATTTTCGCATTCTATTTTGGTCATTAAATTATACAAAATCAAATATTTTCATTACCGAATGTTAGGGGCTATTTGAATATTAATGTAAGTGCTGATGTGGGGGGTTTTTATTGGTTTAATAATAAATTTAGCTTTTTAATTTATAAATATTATATCAATTTGATCTTAAATATAAAATATTTAACAAAAAATTTAAAAAATTTAAGAATTTTAACTTTCAATATTTATAAAATGACATTTTTTTTTTGTTTCTTTTAGCTTTTAAATTAATGATGTGTCAAAGAATTTTAAAATGGATGGAAAAATTAAAGTTTGATAATTTTGTTGATGTGATAATTTATATGCATGTTATGTTGTCAGTATTTAATATTTTTTAAAATAAAAAATATAGAAATGTATAGAAAATTATTTTAAAATTCAAAAATATATAAAATAATAAAATTTCAAAAAGAACATATAAAATATAAAAAATGGTGCACTATCAGGTTTTTTTTTTTGAAATAAACAATGCTTTTTTTGTTGACTAAGTTTTAATTTTTTGTAATTTGAGATTTTCTGTTATTTTATTTGTTTTACAAGATTATGTAATTTTTGTTAGTTCAAATTTAGAAAATCATTCAATTTTTATTTTTTTCTGATTGTTTGAGATATTTTAATTTCAAATCTATCCTATAAAAGGTTGAGCATGATGAAATAATAAATATAAGTTTTTTTTTATTGTGGTCAATTTTAAAAATATTTACTTTGTACTTTCTCTTTGCTTTTATACCAGAGGTATCACAACAAGGTTGATGGCAACAAAAAACTTTGTTCATCATGCAATTCCTCGTTTTGATGGTCACTATGACCATTGGAGCATGCTAATGGAGAACTTCTTAAGGTCTAAGGAGTATTGGCATGTTGTTTAATTTGGTGTAGAAGAGCCAAAGGAAGGAGTTGCAATGACAATAACACAAAAGGCAGAATTGGAAGCATTGAAATTGAAGGACCCCAAAGCCAAAAACTATCTCTTTCAAGTCATTGATTGAGCAACTTTGGAGACTATTCTTCGCAAAGATACCTCTAAACAAATTTGAGACTCAATGAAGAAAAAGCATCAAGGGAAAGCCAAGGCGAAGCATGTGCAGCTACAAGGTCTTCAAATTGAATTGGAAAATTTAAGTATGAAGTCCAGCGAGTCAGTTATTGACTTCTTATCAAGAACGATGGTGATCGCCAACAATATGAGAATCCATGGAGAAAAACTGGAAAATATAGTCATTATTGAGAAGATTTTTAGATCAATGACACCAAAATTTAATTTTGTTGTTTGTTTTATAGAAGAATCAAGAGATATTGATTCTCTTACACTTGATGAATTGCAAAGCTCTCTGCTGGTTCATGAATAAAAAATTGTTTAGCAAGACAAAGAGGAACAAGCGTTGAAGGCATCAGCCAATCCAAAAGGTCCTAGAGGTGGGAAACTAAGATGGAAGGACAAAAAGGAGCACCACAACTCTGATGAGGATTTCAAATGGAAAGCAAATGGTGGTCATGACAACGATCATTCAAATTGTTACAAATAGAAGTTTGTAAATAAGTCAAATATTGAATGTTACAGATGTCACAGGTATGGCCATTACAAATCAAAATGTAGAACTAATCTTAATAGAAATCGTGGTGTGAAATCCAATTTTGCAGAAAAAGAAAAGAAAGAAATTTCTCTCTTGATGGCATGTCATGTGAGAGAAGAAATCCACCAGAATATGTGGTATTTAGACACAGATTGTAACAATCATATATGTGGCGATAAGATGTTATTTTTTGAATTAGATGAAGCATTCTGAAGCATTGTCTCATTTGGTGGTTACTCCGAAGTTTTTATTTGAGGAAAAGGCAACGTGAAGATTCACACCAAGGAAAATGCTACTCAGATTATTTTTAATGTTTTCTTTGTTCCAGATTTGAGAACTATCCTGCTTAGTGTTGGTCAACTTCAAGAGAAGGGATATGAGATCTTTATCAAAGATGGAGTTTGTCACATCCATGATGAAAAAAATGGGCTTAATTTCTTAAGTCAGCATGACAACAAACCGGATGTTTCCACTATGTCTCAACAACGTCAGGCAACAATGTTTCTTTGCAAGACTGAAAGATGAAACATGGTTGTGGCATTTTCAATATGAACATCTGAATTTTGGTGGTCTGAAAATGTTACAACAGAAAAACATTGTAACTGGTCTTGCAAAAATTCAAAGTTCTTCTTAAGTATGTGAAGAATGTATTGTCGGCAAACAGCATCGAGACCACTTTCCAAAAGGAAAACCAAGGAGAGCGAAGAAGGTACTGGAGTTGGTTTATTACGATATACGCAGACCTTTTAATCAGACATCAAATGGTGGTAAACGTTATTTTATAACATTTACTGATGATTATAGTCGGAAAACTTGGGTATATTTTTTATCGGAGAAGTCTGAAGCTTTCTTAGCTTTTAAAAACTTTAAGGCGCTCGTTGAAAAAAAAGCAGGAATGCCTATAAAGACTCTCCGCAACGATCATGGTGGAGAATACAACTCATAATAATTTGTTAACTTCTATAAGGAGCATGGAATTCAAAAGCAACTCACAACAACCTACACCCCGTAGTAAAATGGTGTTTCAGAGAGGAAGAATCGTACAATCTTAAACATGGCGCGAACCATTTTAACATGAAGTGGTATTCCAAGAAGTTTTTGGCTCGAAACTATCAATTGGAGTATTCATGTGATGAACAGAAGTCCTACATTTGTTATTCAAAATGTGACGCCTGAAGAAGCATGGAGCGAAAAAAGATCAAGTGTTGACCATTTCAGAATCTTTGGCTGCATTGCTTATGCCCACATTCCAGATTAAAAAAGAACCAAACTCGATGACAAAGCTGAAAAGTATATTTTTCTCGGTGTTACTGAGCAGTCAAAAGCTTACAAATTGTACAATCCTATCACCAAGAAAATTGTCATTAGTCGTGATGTGATTTTTGATGAAGAAAGGTTCTGGCTTTGGGATGAAAACAATGCTCAAGAATAAGTACAAGCAGATTTTGATGGTGAAAATGGAGAACAAGTGCAGCAGCCTTAGGAGAATGCACAACCAGCAGAAAATGAGCAACAATCAATAGGCAATCAATGAATAGAAGATGAACGACCTCAACAAGTTCGAAGACGACTTGCATGGATGGAGGATTATGAAGTACAAGGAATCGATCAAAATGAAGATCCGCTCACTCATTTTTCCTCATTTTTCCTTGTTTTCATATTATGATCCTACAGTTTTTGAAGATGCTATCAAAGAATCAAAATGGCGAAAGGCTAAGGACGATGAAATTACTGCTAAGAGAATTTTTCAATACTTGCAAGGAACCATTGAATATGGGTTGTTCTAAAAGAAAGGTGAAAAATCAGATTTATTTGGTTTCACTGATAGTGATTATGCAGGTCTTGATGATAGAAAGAGTACTATTGGCTATGTATTCATGATGGGTTTAGTAGCTATCTCATGTTGTTCAAAGAAGTAATCAATTGTTACTTTATCAACAATCGAAGTTGAATTTGTAGTTGCAACGGCTTGTGCTTGTCAAACAATTTGGATAAGGAAAAATACTTGAAGAGCTTTATTTTAAGCAAGAGGGTGCTACTACGATTATTTTGACAATAGTTCTATCATCAAACCCTCTAAAAATCCTGTTTTACATGGGAGAAGCAAACACATAGACATGTGATTTCATTTCTTAAGAAATCTTGGAAAAGGACTTATTGATCTCATATATTATAAGAGTGAAGACCAAGTGGCCGACATTCTAACCAAGCTTTTAAAACTAACAACATTTCAGAAGTTAAGGAAGATGATCTGTGTTTGTGATATGAATAATCTTTAAACTGATAGTTTGCAAAATTTTAGTTTAAGAGAGGGACTATTAACTAAGTTTTAATTTTCTATTATTTTATTTGTTTTACAATATTATGTAATCTCTATTAGTTCAGATTTAGGAAATCATTCAATTCCTATTTTTTATGATTATTTGAGATATTTTAGTCTCAAATCTATCCTATAAAAGCTGAGCATGATGAAATAAAAAATATAAGTTTTTCTTCACTGTGTTTTATTTTAAAAGTTTTTACTTTGTACCTTCTCTTTGCTTTTGTATCATTCTTTTCTCCCTAAGAGTTGTTATTAGCTTTGTTTATTTAAAAAAAATCTGATAGTGAAAATGTTAGCATCAATGGCTTGTTCCAACCAAGTTTGAGACAAGTTTTTCAAATTCAAAATTCAAAAATACTAATCGTCAATGTTGTAAACTGACTACCTATAAACGAGTTATTGTATAGTAAAATATAACACAAAAATATATATAAGAAATTAGAACGGTAGTTTCTGCAAGTGCACGAGTCAAATTGTAATATAGTTTAATACAACGAAATAATTGGCAGTATTTCGAGGATCGTATCCAAGGAAAGATGGACCATAAAATATTTTTACAATAATAAGTCTAAGTAGTTCTAATTAATTCCTATATTATGATGAACCATAAAATAGATTGATGAGATGAAAATAAATAACGAAAATAAATATTCTAGAAATATAAATAAACGGATTAAATCAATAAACCAATCAGGATTATTAACTCGCTTCAGGGTTTTAGGATTGATTAACTATTGGTTAACCAATTATTATCTCTCGGCATCTTACTAACTAATCGACTAATTGATACTTGTTTATCTCCTGACCTCACTTCCTAAACCAAGATAAATTACGATTTACTCAGTTCGACTTATCTTTCAACCCCATCTAGCCTATGATAACTTCCTAGATTTGTCAATCCTAGTGGTTTAAGAACACATAACCTATACCAACTAACCCTCTTGGGAAAACCCTAAATCCTCCATTAATAACATCCGCATTCACTCGTTAATCTCCCCAAAGAGATTTAACCACTCAAGTTATTCATAAACTCAATCTTAATTGAACAAATCATGTGAAGAACACGACTGATTCAGAAGAGAAAAGAGATTTGAATAATCGTGGATTTGATCTCGAATGAGAAACAGAGTAGAAAATCAATTTATTGGAATAGAGAAATAAATCAAATGTAAAGAGTAAATAAATTGAAATACTTGAACAGTATAAACAAGTTCTTTGAGCAAAATTAATTCCAAGAGGAAAAACAAAAGAGTTTAGAAAAGCCGAAAGAAAATTAATCTAATCATACTCTTAAACTACGAAGGTTTTTAAAGGTGTCTAAGATGACTTAGTTACATGAAACCCTAATGTCTTATTTATAGAAGTGTTGACAACCCAAATTAGGTCTTCGGCACATCCTAGGTCTCCATATAAAGTTAATTGTGCGGACGAAAATAGCCTCGAGATTCTTGGGCAACACATCGACTTGTGTCGTGCCACACAATGTCTATGGCGTGACACGACATGCAAATCTTGCCTTGTGTCATTTATTGTGTGCTTTGATAGCTCAGGAAACTTATGCATCACTTGTCCCTTGCTTTCACGTCAATTGGGCCTTTAATTCTTCATCCTACACACTCAATTAAACAAATTAGCACAACCTAAGGCTCGTGTCAGCCTATTGGGTCACAACACTTATAAAATGTGTTAAAAACACTTATTTTTAATATTTACTCCTAAGACCTAAATAACGAAAATGTAATATTAAATACTAAATTGTCTAGAAAACAAGCACCTTAAGTGCGAAAATGACTCAAATTAATTGCTACATTTGACGGAAGGTCACAAACCAACATGCCACTGGGTCCTTTTATCTCTTCTTCCACCGACGTTCTACTGGTTATTATAAATTGCTTGATTGACAAAAGATTAAATAAGTTTTGTTGGAATTATTGATTATGGGTTCCTTTTTATTTTAGGTAAATCAAGTGGTTTGAAATATTTGACGTGTTTGCTTTCTATTTTCAGTGTTCTTGTAACAACTCAATTTTAGTCGGTATCGAAAAATGCGATTTAGCACCTAATTTTGTAAACCGAATCCTTGAAATTATGAATAAAAGAATTTATGCATTTTGTATGAAAATATATTAGTGGACGGTCAAGTAATTAAAACGAGAAAATCATTAATAATAGTATAGGGACTAAATTATAAAAGTACAATCACTATTAAATTTTAATTTAGAAAATGCTCGAGGGCCCAATAAGCATTTATGAAAAAGAACTAATGATTATTTAACCATTAATGTTTCATGAGTTAGTCGATGAAGACAATTCTTCCATCTATTTCTATTAAGTATGTTAACTAATAATCACGACCATTTATTTAATTAATGAAGTAAGATTTGTTTCTTAATTAAGTTTAATTATCTAGTTGATCTAAGCATATATAACAAGTGAGTGGGAGAGAGAAGAAAACATTTTTCTTTTCTCACAAATTGTCGTCCAAAGTTTGAAAGAAAGAAAGAAAATTCCTTTTTGCTTCCTTTTACATTTCGGTCCAAAATTAAACAAGGTAATTGAATCCTTCCTTAATAATTTCTATAGAATTTTAGTTATTTGAGCTTAGTCGATCATACCCAAGTTTCAGATTATCAAATTGTTAAATATATTTCACGTTACAATTAGTAGGTTTTTATGAAATCAAGCTTGATAATGTTAAGGATTGTTGATTAATAAGCTTGGGTTATGTTAGGACTAAGTTAAAAAGTAGTGAAAAGTGTAGGATTTGGTTAGAAATTGTACTAAGTTGTATAGTTCATTTATGACTTAGGGACTAAATTGAAATAAATTATAAATTATTAAGAAATTATATTATAGATTAAAAGTACAAGGTCCCTAATGAAAGAATATGAAATTAGATTTTGATTCGATACTAAAAATCGAAAAATATGAACATTACAAATATAGGAACTAAAATGAATAAAACGCAAACTATGTTTAATTGATGTGTTTTTCATGTGATCGTGTAAAAGCTAATATCGTTTCTATAATTGAATTATTGTACGTAGTTAAAAATAACGTCGGGTCGTCTTAAGAGAAAGGAAATATGAAGCTCGTAGATAAGTAGCCTATTCTCGTTTGTGCTTTCATGATTGAATTCAAATTACGTATATTTGGTTGTTGTAATTAGCTTGCTTAAGGTAATGATTGACCACTGTTTATAGTAAAAATAACACAAAAAATGTATAAGAATTTAGAATAGTGGTGTCCGCAAGTGCACGGGGTCAAATTGTAATATAGTTTAGTTTACAATGAAACACTTAAAAGTATTCTGAGGATCGTATCAAATGGAGGATGGAATAAGTCTATAAAACCCTTTTTACAATAACAAGTCTATGTATTAATAATTAATTCCTATATTACGACAAATTATAAAATAGATTAATGAGAGAAAATTAAATAAATAAAATAAATAAACAATAAAAATAAATAATCGATTAAAAATCAATAAATCAGAAAGATTAACTTACTTCAGAGTTTGTAATTAACTTCGAATTAGGGTTCTAGGGTGGATTAGCTATCAATTAACCACTTATTACCTCTCGATCTCTAACTAAGTAATTGATTGGTTTATACTCGTTTATCTCTCGACCTCAGTTTCTTAATCAGGATAAACTACGATTTACTCGGTTCTACTTATTTCTCGATCTCATCTAACCTATAATAACTTCCTAGGGTTGTCAAGCTTAGGGTTTAAGAACACGTATTTATATAAACTAATCCTCTCGAGAAACCCTAGATCCTTCGTTAATCACATCTTCATTCACTCGTTAATATCCTCTAAGAGATTTAGCCACTCATGTTATTCATAAAATCAATCTCAATTGAACAAATCATGTGAAGAACACAATTGATTCAGAAGAGAAAAGAGATGTGAATAATCGTGGATTTGATCTCGATTGAGAAATGGAGTAGCAAATCAGTTGATTGGAATAAAGAAATAAATCAAATGTAAATAGAAAATAAATTGAAATACTTGAATAGTATAAATATACTCTTGGATCAAAACTAATTCCAAGAGGAAAAATAAAAGAGTTTAGAAAAGTCAAAAGAAAATTAATCTAATCCTAATCCTAAACTACTAGGGTTTTTAAAGGCATCTAGGATGACTTAGTTACATCAACGTCTTCGTAGAAAGTCGATTGTGCAGACAAAAATAACCTTGGTATAGTTGGGCGGCAAGTCGACCTATGTCGTGCCATACAAGGTCTATGATGCGACACGATATGTGTTCCATGCCAACTTTGGTTTGTTTCATGCTTAATCGGCTTGAGAAGCTTATGCATCACTCGTCCCTTTCTCGCACGTCAATTGAGCTTATAAATCTTCATCTTACACACTCAATTATTATTAGAACTACCTAAGGCCCATGTCGGCCTAATGGGTCACAAAACTTATAAAAGTGTGTTTGTGGCACCCCAAACTTGGTTGGGACGATCTGACCTGAATTTCGAAGGTTACATTAGCCATCAAAGTGACTCTTTGTTAAATCACCACGAAACACTCCATCCAACCAATCACACCTCACATATATTGAATTATTTGGTATTTAAAATCCTAATACATGCTTTAACCAAAACAACATTAAAAAAAACAACTCAAGATAATCAAACACATAGAACCTAAGAACCTACCTCACGAAAAACTTAACTAGAAATCCTAACAGTTCGCAGACTACTCGACAAACCCCTAGCTCACGGCCTACCCTATGAACACCTAGTTTGCAACTTGCCCTGTGAACCACTAGTTCACAACTTACCCTGCCATCTCCTAGTTTGGCGAACCCTTATTTTTGGCAAACTTGGAAACGAACCTCCCATCAAAATTAACAAACGATTTTGTGAATGGTACACCCGCGAACTCCCTTAACTTGGCGTACTCACTTTCCTTGGCAAACCCCTTATTGTCGAACTATAAATTATGGCGAACTCTACCCCAAATATAATTCATTTTACTAAACAACTTATTTGTTGTTCTATTCGACATACCTTTTACAATTGAAGTCCTTACTCTTGTGACCCATAACATGTTTTTGTCTACCCATTCATACATCAATTCTAGAGATTGCAGACATCAATGTAACATATACAACCTACTTCTCATGCATACTAAGTCAACACATTGATTCAAAACAATTTAAGATTTAAAGATGTACCTCATTGTCTGGAAAACTCCTTGATCTGCATTTACTTGTTAGTTCATCAGTTTATCAAACAAATCATCATGCATACAATCCAATATTTAATCATTCAATCAAGCAGTAATAAAAGATCCAAAAATCCAAAATTATTAGTCCATAATGTCCATTTACATCCAATCAAAATTTATTTAAAAATCTAAATTTAGATCTAGTACCTTGGAAGTCCCACATTGCCTTCCTTATTGGTGTTTGGAAACACAACACATACTTAAGGAGATTTGCCTCATAATGGATCACATGGAAAAGTAAACTTCACTACTTATCCCACGAGCTAGTTATCTACAAGGTACATATAAGGAGTGTGAGCTTATTGAAGCTCAGTGAATGCTAAAAATACTAGAACTAAACACATCCATCAAGCTAAAAGTAGACATACTATAACAGTTCGCACAAATGACAGTTTACATGATGAACCAGTTTGCACAAATTACAATACTCAAAACACATCACATTGATATATTGGCAATTTGTGAATGTGAAACTTAGTCATAATTTATATGCATTGGATAAACAGATCTCCAAACACTCTAATGACTCAAAGAGTCTTGTGTTATCTCCATTAAGTGCAGCACGAGTGCTCACACTCTCCAAACATTCCATGCTATCTACAGTGGATGGAGCTATGCTATCTACATTCCGTTATCTCTCCAACATTATCTTCGGGCCACAATGACCTAACACATAATAAAAGGGTGAGTACTCACAATCCTCTGGCATGCCAATGATATCCAACGGTTTCAAGTGTTCACAATGCCAACATATTATTTTTAACACATTCACATTACCTAATTTAATAAGGCTCACGATACAACGTAGCTCGCACAATATGCAATTCATAGTTTTCAATATCATAGTTTGTAGTTTAGTAAAGCTTGCAATTCTACAGAGTTCACAATATTACAGTTCGCAATTTATAGTTCGCATAAAACATGGGTTCGCACAATGTAAAAGTTTGCATAATAACATAGGTTCGCACATGGTATAATAGGGTTCACACATATTACCCAGGCTTCCCTTAGCATGCGAACTGGTGCTTAAATGCAACATACATGACCACTCACTTGCTACTTCTCTGCTTGCTGTCGAACCTAAGTCACCTTCTGCTTGCATTTGTCTTTGCTTTATGGGGCTTTCTTGTGATCTGAGGCTTCACAATATAACACACAAACATAACATATTATAATTGTTCTACACCAAAATAACCTTCCTAACATCCTAACAGCTCACCACTTACACCTCTTTAGCGAGCTCACCTTATACAACACCTATCTTTCAATTCCTTCACTCTCACTCAATTTAATCCCTATTTTTTACTTCCTAACATCACATTTAATGTTTAAAACAGGCACTTAGCTCACTATTAAGAGATCTACCATTTTCAAACAAAAACAAGCTTTAAATCAGTAGATCTCATGAATTCTTGATTAGATCAAGAAAAACTCGAATTGAAACCACATATTATCTATTTAAACCATAAGAAAACAGATTGTTACCTTTGATTTTGATCAATTTGAGCAAAACGTGTTAAAAATAATAGAGAATTGAAGGAGAAAAGATGAGTTTCTTTTGAAATTGGAAAAGAAAAATGTGTTTGGCTGCTTGGAAAATCAGAATGGTTGAGAGAATTTTGAGAGATAACTTCTAATTTGGATCTAACAAACTTTTCGAATGAATGGAAATGTGGAGGGAAGGGATGATGGCAAACCAATTTTCAAAATTTGGTTTATTTCCTCTAAGGTGACTTCCTGTTCCCTCCTCTTTTCTACTAAATTCGATTTTAATTACAACTCTTTATTTTCACATTTGACCTCTAATTTAAAATTTGTTTCTATTTAATCCCTACTAATATATATTTATTAACATGATTATTATTATTATTTTAATTAATTAATTAATTTTTATGACTCTAATTTCAATACCTCTCTTTCGAGCCCACGACTTAATTACCCAATTCTACTAACTCGGTTTTCTGAGTGTGACAATGTTAAAAGCACTTATTTTAACTAATATTTAGTCTTAAGTACTAAATATTTAAAACATAATATTAAATACTAAATTGCATAGAACAAGCTCCTTAAGTGCGAAAATAACCCGAATTGACTACTACATTTGACGACAGGTCAAATACGCTCACACTTAAGTCTTTATTTGTCCTCAAGCAAACTAAACAAGACACTGAAAATAAACTAAACTAAAACAAGAAATAAACATGTAAAGAAAAAGAAAAAAGTACTCGAGCTAACTTGATACAGGAAATTGGATAGAAATATATTAACAAGACAATGCAAATAAATATATAACTCTAGAGTGATATACAATTGGCTAAGAATTTCTAAAGTTAGATGGGTTAGTTCTATAAATTACTAGGCAGACAAATAAAAGAATGTTAAGTATAGGTTTCCATAAAAACAAATATACAAATATATACTTATGCTCAAATGAATATAAGTGGCAAAAACATCAAAATTCGACACAATTTCATTCACATAAGGTACTACCTAAGTCACATAGGACTTTTTGGCTTGTAACGTTCTGCAACTTAGGTTGGTTTGGAATTCAAAGAACAAGCTCGACAAAATGGCTAAACATGAAATCAGTTTGGAACATAATATTGTCCCTGATACTTCCTCGAGTACTCTTATGCTCACCACCTTATGTCCATTTCCCTCATCTTCCTTATTTCTCCATTTACTAAGGCACTATATAGTATTTATGAGTACAATCATCCGAGCTTGAATTTTTTTTCGAGCAAAGGTGAGCGCACTTTTTTCCCAACTCACTTTGCTTTTATTTATCAAGATTTTCTAGATTGACATTTTGCCTTATTTTTCTACAAGCTCAAAAACTTATACTCACTATACTATACAATTCCTTAGTTCATTCAATTATTTTTCTCTTTTGAAACCACCAAGATGTATCTATCTAATCCCTCAACATCGATGGTCGAACATCTAAATCCATGTAAGAACCAAGAAATAAAGGATCAAAAAAGATTATTTATTTGGCTTAGTGGTTCATTCACGATTCATCAAGAAAATGGATTCAAACTTCAAAAGAGGTGCTAGGGAAAATCTTTATGGGATAGCTTTTAGGCTAAAAATATTATCTACCAAACAATGCCTTAGGTTATCCCTAGGTAATGTAATACATAAATTAAATTGGCCAAGTCTACAACCTATAATTAAATTAAACATGCATGCTATTTATATACCTATTTATCACACAGTATACTTAACACCTTACATCTATTCACAATGTAATAAATAGAACAAAGTAATCTAAAATTAAAAATTTAGAATCAATTATTATCAAACTAAATTTACAATTTATTCATAAAATCCTATTAACATATTCCTAACCAATCACTTGTATTTCTAAAAGCTCAAGCACATATAAAAACATGCAATAAAAATTTAAATTTTACTAAAAAGAAAGAAGATTGAAAATTAGAAATTTTCCTAAGTCACCCTCACACTTTATTCGACACGTTGTCCTTAATGTGCAATAAAAATATAAAGGAAAGAGGTTACCCGGTTGGCATGATTTGTGCAATACAATTAGTAGGACTGCTCCCCCCTCTTGGTTTTAGCTCTATATTCTTGTGCCTTCAAAATTTTGGGGTTCCTACTAAGAAAAACTAAATACCACTACATATATAAAATATTAAATTCTTAAATAATTAAAAACTAAAACAAAAATTAAAGTCATTATGAAGAAAAAATAAAATAGTAAGTCCAAATTAAAAGAAAAATTGAAAAATTGAACGAACTTGTTTAAAATTAGTCTGAATCAGGATCTGATGCTTCGTCTACTTTCCTTAGTTCGCCTTCTGACTCTTTCTTTGGATATTCTTCGGGGTCTTCCTCTTCCTCTAATTCCTTCTTTTTATTCACCTTGCTCGGTTCGATCTTTACCTTGTACTTAGCTATTGGGAATTGTGGCAGCTTCAACCTGCTTTTCCTTGCACAATCTTCAAAGATTGGTAGGGCTTTTTGCATTCATGGAATGATCCATTTTGAATCAGGTAGCGCATTCTCGCTTAGATTTGGTTTTGTCTTTATCACTCTATTTTGTTTCCAATTCCATTTAAGATATTCCAAACTCGATTCCAATATCGAAAACTTGCTTGGTTGTAAGACACGAACCGATCATCCCATTGGCACCTTCATTTGTCGACATAATGTTGTCACTAAGTGTGCAAAAAGTAATTCCACCTCATTTTTCCTTGCATATTGGAGCATGCTTTGGTATATCCATATTCCCACACAAATTCGTTTATTTGTTAAAATTGCATACAACAAAGTCACCTAGAATATATCGATGTTGGATATGTCTGTCGCTAGGAAAATTCGAATACTAATGAATTTCAACCACATTCGCTTCGTCAAAGTTAACTTCGCATGAGAGAATGATATGGGATAATTCATTCTTAAATGATGTTTCCACTCACCCTTCATATCCATTAGGAGTTTGATTATGTTTTTCATATTCTCTCTCGGGAAAAACATTAGGTTAGTTAATTGTACAAAATCGCAGAGATTTAATGGAACATCATAATACGTTGCTATTTCGAGAGGTGAGATAGAAATTTCCTTCCCTCGAATTGAAAACCGCATCCATGGTATCTTCACCGATCTATTCGCATCCGCCTCATTCAAAGCTACGCAAAATTCGTGCACGATCAGAAATCCCTCGGGGTTGTGCAGAACTTTTCCCGTCGGTGGTATTGGATCAACTCTTGCGTTTCGCTCTTGAATGTGCCTATGGATTCAAAACCTCATTCTTGTAACGAGATTTTTCGTTGGGCTACAAGAAGGTTACTTTCGAGCTCCCTTTCCTGGATGTAGGTGTGGCTGTCCACTATGAATTCACTATCGAAAAGGTTGCTATGCATGGTTTTAAGGTTTAGAAGCAGAGGAGAATTAGAGAATTCATGGAATCCTAAATAAAAGGGTCACGAATGTTGATTTGGATGGTTATGACGGCTTGAAGGGTGTATTTACAAGTATTGGAACCTATTACAAGTTTAGGTGAAAAATACATTTTTATATGGGGGCTAGATTAGGAGATCTACAGGGACCAACAGATGGGTTTTCAAAGTCAAGATCATCCGGAGTATATGTGTAAGCTTCGAAAGGTGCTCTATGGGTTAAAAGAAGCACCAAGGGATCGGTATGGTAAGATTGCTAAATTTCTTACTTGTAAGTGGTTACTTAGTGACACTCGTAGGTTTTAGTTTGTTCATAAAAAAGAGTGGAGGAAAACTAGCTATTGTGCTTGTATATGTGGATGACTTAATCATCATAAGAGACTGTGAGGAACATCTTCAAACTAAGGAGAATTTATGTAACACCCCCACACCCGATTCACACGTATAAACTTAGTATAAGAGTATTACATACAATGTTAGAGAATTAAAAACGAGTATAACAAAATTTTCTTTCAAATACTGTGTAATTGAATCGTTTTACTCAAAATATCACAAAATAATCAAGTATAATCAAAGTAAAGGCTTAAAACCATTTTGAAAATAATGAAAATGTAATTTTTACTCAAAACAGGGCAAATATCGATACTTTTGCTTAAAAACGAAACCAATGTGGCATTTTGGAACTCGGGTATCGTTACCACCTTAAAATATCGATACCTCTATCTCAAAATTAGTAAATATAGCCAAAAACTTAGTAATAACCCCCTGAAACAACTTATAAACTTCCCCAATATTTCAAATCAGTCCAAAACACAATTTTAACCATTTCATTCAATTCATGTAAATTTTCAAAGCAACATTGATAACTCATTCATTAGAGACACATAGGTATACCATTTGTACATGTCATTTCACAAAAAAATAAATATACCTTATCTTGCAATCTTCCGATGTTGATGTGATTTGATGAGAGGCACCTAATCCAACCTTAACTTCTCGGAGGTCTTATACCTACGCGTTGAAATAAACGCGTTAAGCCGGTGAAGGCTTAGTAAGTACTACAAGAGTCATTAATCATTCATCTTTTAATCACACATTTCAAACTCATTCTTATATTTATTTATTCATTTAAATTACATACCTTTTATGTGTATAACATTTAACTTACAGTAGTGTTATGAATTCACATATTCTTCCTCATTTCACATTTTAGCCATTCCAATCTCTTAGCTTACTTAGTTTTATCATTCTTTGATTTCTTATACATACATTGTACTTACCTTTCATGTGATTATCATTTCACTTACCTCAATGTCACAATTTGCACATTCTTTCTTTTTCACATTGTTTACCTTATTAACAAGACTTAGACCTTGACGGATGCACGGATCCAACCAAACACACCAGAATGGCACCCAGTGCCTCATCGGATAGGTCGAAGCAATAAAGTGACACCCACTGTCTCATCGGCCTAGCCAAAGTAAAGTGGTACCCAGTACCTCATCGAATCTATCCGAAGTAAAATAATGACACCCAGTGTCTCATTGACTCAAGGTCGAAGTATCCCTGAACTCTTCCAATCCTATGGCATGCCAACTATATTCGACTCAGCCCGACTAGTTAATAGGGATTTTCAATTTACAATTCATATCACTTTCAATTCCAATTTCACTTTCACTTTCACTTTCACTTTCACTTTCAATTTTGATCACAAATCATTCACAACTTATACATCATATATACATTTTTCATCTCATATACATAATCATGTATTTCTCACCTTTATTTTCTCAAATAATCCACAATTTCACCAATTAATCACACAATCAATCTTTATAATTAACCACATAATATTTCACACATATATTTTTCTCACATATTCATCATCATATACCTCTTACTTTTATTTTCACACTAATTTTCAAAGCTGTCCACTTGCATCACAGTCACTAAATTATTTATATCTTGAGCTACAGAATTTGAAATTAAAATATGCTTAATTTTTCTGAAATTAGACTCAAATATATTTTTACCATAAAAATTTCAGAATTTTTAATTTAGCCAATTTGTACAGTAAATTCTTTCAATTTACCCCTTCTCTGCTGCCTGACAGTTTCGACCTTTCTTCACTAAAAATTATTTATCTTTTTTTACAGAGATCAAATGATGTTCCCATCTATTTATTTTTAAAATAGACTCATTAAGGATTAAACCATATAAATTTAAGTCTCTAATAATTTTTCTAAATTTTTCTATGATTTTTCGAAGTCAGAACAGAGGAACTCGAATCTATTCTGACCTTGTTACACAAAAACTAGTATATCTCGAAATATACAAATTTTTTATTTTACTGTTTCTTCCGTATGAAACTACACTCAATAAGATTTAATTACATATTTAATTCAACTGTTAACTCTTTTTATACAATTTTTGGTTAATTTTCGAAGTTAGTCCTCTGTTCTGTCCAAATTGTTTCAATGAGATTAATTCCTTTCTCATGCTTCTTTATACTAAATTTCATTCAATCACACATAATTATCATACTTATAATTAAACATCTCATTTTCATCATGATTAATCATTTAACTTAATTGTTACTAAGTCTTTTAATACTTGTAGTACTTACCTCACTTGTAGATAATTTCTTCTCACACCTTAGCTTTCTCCTTTCCTTTTTCTTCAATTTGGTCCTTCTCCTTCTTCCCTCTTTCTTCAATTTCATACAAACACATATAAGCTTAAGACTAGAATTCAATACTTTTCATGCTAGATTATGTAAATAGACATGTATGTCATGAAAATTGAATTATCTCTTACCTTTATTCTTGAATTTTCAAAATTCTAATTCAATCCCTATCCACTTTAACACTTCAAAGTGGACTCTATAAGGAAATTAAGGTGTCTACTAGCTTCCATCTATGCATTTCTTAAGGAAATTTTAAAGAAAATGGAGGATTTTGAAGCTTGGAGGGCTTAAAAATGGTGAAGAGACTAAATTGGAATAAAAGCAAAAGTTGAAAATGGGAATATAGGCATGGACGGTTGGTTATGAGAAGAAAAGATGATATCCTCATCTTTTAATTGATTTTTCATCTCTCAATTTCTCTAGACTTTTCTTCAAAAATATCTCACTTAATAAAGATGGTAAAATTACACTTGTAGTCCCTAGGCCTTCCAACTTTACACTTTGGCCCAAAACTTGGCCTCCAAAAATATCTTCCACCAAATTAATCTTTTGCCCCTCCTTAATCAATCTAATTCCCATGATGACTCATTATTCAATTTGGATAATTCGCTATTTAGTCCCCTATATTTTCTCTCATCTACTATTTATTCCTTAAAATTTTCTAACTTTCATCACTTCAACTAAACATTTCTAATTCTCAGTTCTATTTTATCAATGTTTCAAATCCGATTCAAAAACGTGGATGTTACAATTTATCAGTTCACTTCGAGATTTAAGAACTTGGACAACTTAAGCACTTCATTGGTCTTGAGATTGATCCCAATGAAGAAGGAATTTTTCTCCACCAACAAAAGTATTCTAAGGATTTATTAATTTTTTTTGGAATCCTCAAGTGTAAGACAATTTCTTTGTCGATTGAACCAAATGCCAAGATTTGTGCTATTGAAGAGAAAGATTTAAAAGATGTTATAATGTATCAGCAGTTGGTAGTTAATCATATCTATCTAACCTTAATATGATCGAATATATATTTTGCAATTGGCATTATGAGTTTTTACATGTGAAATTCAAAGAAACCTCATTTGGAAGCAGTTTGATGAATCTTGAGATACATAAATAGTACATTTAGCTACAATATAGTGTATAATAAGGGTGAATATTACAAGATAGTTGGCTATAGTTACGCTGACTAAGTAAGAGGCCATGATACCCGATGTTCAACTACTAGTTATATGTTTATGCTTAGGTTTGGAGCAATTTCTTGGTGTAGCAAAACACAACCAACAATGTCTTTGCTAACCACAAAAGTAGAGTATCGTGCAGCGGCGGTGGCAGCTCAGGAGAGCACCTGACTTTTGCAACTACTAAAGGAGTTGCATCAGTCAGTCAATTTTCCAATTCCTTTTTATTGTGACAACTTGTCAGCCATACATCTGGCAGAGAAATTCGTTTTTCATGCAAAACTAAACATGTGGAGATGCATTACCATTTTATTAAAGAGAAAGTATTGTTAAAAGAAATCAAGTTGGAACATGTCAAGACAAGACCAAATTACAGATTTGTTCACAAAATGCTTGTGTGACAACAAGCTCAAAAGCTTCTGTCATCAACCTGGCATGATGAAAGTTGGTGTTGAGGGGGTAGTCTTGCAATAACAACACCAACTTATGATCACCATTCAGTATATTGCGAAATATATTTTATATAAGTTTGTAAGTGGTCATTTTTGTACTAAGTTACTAGGAATCAAGTTTAACCTTTGTGATTAATCTTTAAAAACCAATTTTAACTTTAGTCCCTTGTGTCAGGAAAAAGGATAAAGAATCTTACCTTGGTAAAAAAAAAAAGGACCAAGGTGTCTTGTGCATATACAAGAAACATAGCTATTTTACCCATCTAACTCAAAAAAATAATAATTAGAAAAATGACTCAGGTTCAAAAACATTCACCAAAATGACTTGAAATGAACAGTGCACTTGAGTTTTGGCAATCTAATGGTTGTCACCCCCTTAAAATTTGAACCAATTATTGCCTAATAATTGTGTCAGGCTTTAAAAAATAATTTTTTTTTTTGCTTTGGCCATTTAATGGTTGACATCAGGGTTTTTTTTACACTCATATCATACAGGTATTTGATTATACTAGTATTTGAATTTTTTTTTTATTTTGACCATATAATGGCTGACACCAAATATTCAGAATTAAAAATATTTTTTTTGGGTGTTGGACATTTAATGGCCGACACCAAGTCCCATCACAGATAAAAAAAAATTGGTTTTGGCCTATAAATGGCCAACACCACCTTTTTCGGGACCTGAGATTTTTTTTGGTTTTTGACCTATAGATGGCCGGCACTAGCTTTTTTGGAATTCAAATTTTTTTGGTATTTTGGGACACTGATTTATTAATTCATTCATAACCAATAGAGCATGGTATTGGAGCCCAATTTATCTGGGCCCAAATAAAAACTAAAACACAAATAAACAAAATAAAAAAAATTAAATTAAAGTTTTCTTTAATTTTAAATATCCAAATTAAAAAATACAAATCCAAATCCATTTATCCTCACCCAAACTCAAAATCTCATATCATATCCAACCCAAATCCCTTTACAACCCAAACAAAATTAACCCTAAAATCCAATTTAAAGCCCAACGTAAAGAAGCCCAAAATGTTGAAAATTAGGGAAACCCTAATCTACTAGTTTCCTCTCTAGCAACTGCTCTCCCTCCTTGGCCACATCAACCATCATGTCAGCGAGCACACGAATCAAGACCCACGCCCCGAGGCTTAACCTTTGCCACCACCACAGTTGATTCGAAATTTGTGCTGCAACCACTATGATACCTACAAAAGACAGATAAGAAGACAGAGACAAAAACAAGAAGACAAATGCAAAAAAGATAAAATACCATAATGTGTATTTGGCAATATAAAGCCATGCAAAAAAAATTTGTAATTTTCGGGTGGTTCTTACGAACACCCATCAATAAAACAGAAAAAAAACACAAAAAAATTGTGAAAGAAGATTAGTGTAATTTTTATATACGTATAAATCTATTTTTATTTTATTTTTTATTTATTTCAAAAAAAAATGACAAAAAAGAAGAAAAGATGGTCTAAGGTTTTACCTTTGAACCTCGTAACCGTCGTCATGAGACCCTCAAGCCCTTTGAAAGCATCTGGGCACATCAAAAGAGAAAGGAAGGCTTTCGTTTTCTAAAGAAAAACATAGAAATTGAAAGATTTCCCCTTTTGGGGGTTTTTGATTTAGATTTTGGGTTTTAAAACCTATTTTTTGGGTTTGGGGTTTTAAAAAGGAACAAAAAAAAGATTTTCTTTAACTTTTAGCCACCGTAGGCGGTGGTTGCTGCTGTTGATGATGGTGACCCACGGTGGTGGTGCGACGGACTCCTAGGTCCGACCATGAGGGAGCTTTGAGAGAGTTTTGAGAGAAAAGGGAGGATTTTTTTTAAAAGAACTAACATAAATGAATTTTTTTTTTTTGGTTTATCTAGCCTCCCCAAAATGACGTCATTTTGGGTGTGGCTTAAAATGCCCTAAAAGGGGTCATTTTGGCTTCCGACCCGAGACCCGACCCGCCCAGCCCTAGGATCTGCGTGTTTTGCAAAAATAATAAATTTATGCCTTAGGCCCTCCTGCTTTTCCCCTTTATTTCAATTGCATCCTTTTTTTAATTTATTTAAAATCCGCCATTCAACTTTATTGTGTTTACAATTTGGTCATCTGACCTGTGACACTTGAGTGGTTGACACATGTCAGTGTTTTGGAAAATTACCCTTGTGGTCCCTATTATTTTTAAATATTTAGATGTTATCTCGTTTTTTATCCTTTTTTATTTAAATTTTATTTTAATTTAAATTTAATCCTTTTATTGTTTTTCTTTTTTAAATTTTACTCATTTATTTTTTTAAAATTAAATCCTTTATTTGTATTTTTGTTAAAATTTAACCCTTTTATTTTTATTTCTTTTAAAAATTATCCTTTTATTTTGTTTTGTTATATTTTAGTCCTTTTGCATTTTTTAAATTAAATCTTTTTAAAAAAAAATTAAATCCTTTTATTCCTTTTTTTTAAATTAATCCTTTTGTTATATATTTTTTTAAAATCCTTTAAATCATTTTATTTTTTATTTAATCTTGGTATTTGATTTTCATTTAACATTTTGGTGTTACTTTCATTCATTTTTATGTCATTTTAAATTTTGCCATTTTTTGAAAATTAAATGCATTTTTAATCATCTTTTGTAAAGTATTTTAATAAGATAGATTGAATGTCACTCATTTAAATTTTTTTATAAAAATCGTTTAAAAATTGAGACAATGTTCTTTTATTTTAGGGAATTCGAGAAACTGTGCCCTAACGTGCTAGGTATAGTTTTTCTTTTTAACCTAAATAATTGAGTATCCTATTTAAAATGAATAAATGTTCGATGTTCTTTTATTTAGGGAATTCAAAAAATTGTGCTCAAACGTACTGTTGTGATTTTTTTAAAACCTAAATAATTGAGTATCACATTTTAAATTAATCAATGTACTTTATTTGTGAAGATTCGAAAATGTTGTGTCCTAACTTAGTGGACATGATTTTTCTCGATTCATTCAAAATAAATGAGCTTCTTACACAAAATCTGATTTTTTTGTACATTAGAACATCTCATTCGTATATTTATGGATTGCATTTTAAATTTTACTCGATTTCTCCAATTCTCAACAATTAAGACATTAAATAATCGACTAGGTACCAATTTTGGGCGTGTGAGGGTGCTAATCCTTCTCCATATGTAACCGACTCCCAAACCTATTTTCTAGATTTCGAAGACCAAAATGCTTGTTCAAATGAATCTAAAATATTTTAATGTGAGCCAATCACACCAAGTAAAAAAGATTGGTGGCAAATCCATTTTTAGTTTTAAAATAAAATTCGGGACCCTTTCAAAAAATGGTTTTGTCAGCTTGGCGACTCTGCTAGGGCTTTAAAAATAAAAAGAGAGTCAAGTCAAAAGTCGATTATTTTCGGGTCTTTTTGTTAAAATTTTTAAACACTCAGTTTAATTTAATATGCGATCCTTTGCATTTTTGTGTGATGCCATGATAATATTGTGTTGATTTTGCTAGTATAGGCTTGCATTCATATGCATCTATTACTACACCCTTTAAGTGAAAGTGAGAAGCTACTCCTTCGTGAGGTTTTCACCTCCGTGTAGGATAGTGAATCGCTTTCGGGATTACATCCTTGCCTATGTTTTTGTGAAGTTTTCACTTCCGTGCAAACGTATGAGAAATGTGTCCCCCTAAATCGAACTCATCCGTATGAGTCTGTAATGGGTGAGGATCGAGAAATTTGCTGGTTTAGGTACTTTTATTCTAGAACTTAAATCGCATATAGTGAGCCCTAAGTGCTTGCCTTAAAATAGAACTACACCGAACTATTAGCAGATTCCCAAATGCATAGGTTTCTTGTTTTATATATATGTATTTTATTATCATACTGACTTGTTTCCTTAGCTATTGCTTTTTTCTTTTTTGCCTGCATTACTTCTTCATATGAGGAAGAGTAGTGATTTAAGCTCGATTACTAAATAGAAAACGGGCTATAAGAAAACGAGTTTCTTGATAAGGTAGAAGACAGTATGGTCGTGCATATATGGTCAAAAGAAGGACGAAAAAGAGAAACCGACGATTTGCCAGACAAGTAAGACGGAGACAAAGATCACACAATGAACCAAACTTTGATCTAAGTATAAGAAGTAACTAATCTCTTGCAAGTTTTTAACCATTCAAGTTGACATTTCGAACTTTAAATCGGAGTCGAACTAGAGCGAAATTAGATGATTAAGGCTTTTGAATACTAAGGCACGACCATATACGTATCTGTCTTATGTAAAGAAATTTGTTTTCTGGTAAAGTTGTTCTAATAGAATTTGTCAATACCTTTCTTATGCATACATGCATTCATAAGCATCACATTTTATTAACTTGCATTTTATATTCTTACTTCTTTGCTTTTAATTGCAATTTATTTTCAAGTTTTATTCCTGTATTAATCATACTAACTTGTTTATTTTGGATCTGTTTGCATTGCATTTTCATCTAAAAAAAGGTGTTGATTCATGTTCATTGTTAAATAGAGAACTGGTCATAAGAAAACAAGTTCTTTGATAAGGTAGAAATCAACGTGGTTATGTGTGTGTGGTCAAATAAAAACAACGCGAGAAGGGTGATAGCTTGTCAAAGGGGCACATATCAGAGTTTTGAGTTTACACTCAAATAAAACTAACCCACAACAAGTTTGAAGGAGCTAAAAGAAGTATATACGATGAAATGAGGCAAATTTCCAATTGCGATTATGGTGACTTACTTAATGTTAAAGGAATAAGCATCGATTCCAAGCTTCCACGTAGTATCGGAATCCAACTTCTAGTTGTTTCACCTTTGAAAAGGAGGATATGATACCCACGATAGAAGAATATAGTACTTTGCTCCGTTGCTCGAGGATTGAGGTCAATAAAGCCTACTCTAGAGCAGCCAATACCTCAAGGAAGCTGATAAGCATAACCGAGGAGGAGCATTAAGTTACGACCCATATTAAGGAAAAAGGGATAAAGTGCATTGCTTGGAAGAGTTTATGAGACTTAATTTTGGTACACCCTAAAGCAAGGAAAAGGTCGACATATTCGCCTTAAGTGTTTATGGATCAGTCATCAGTGCATATAGAGGATGTGGTCTTGGATGTGTAACTAAGCTAAAAGGCAAGGTAGGCCAATAATGATGAATTCAAAGGTAAAAGAACTTGAGGTCTCATTGTGGAGTTGTGAACTAAGAGTTGAGCTTCTCGAAGAAACTGTAGAAACAAACAGTGAATATTAAAAAACAACTTCAACGCTTTCACGGACAGGCCAAATATAGGGACTATGTTGCGAACGAAGCTTTGTTCCAAAGACGAGAAGTGACTAACCACTTTCAGACCTTAGTCATTCAAGATCGACATTTTGAGCTTGAAATCAGAGTCAAATTGGAGCAAAAATTAGCTTGAAAGATTAAGGCTTTGAGCATTAAGGCACGACCATATATGTATCTGCCTTATGTAAAGAAATTTGTTTTCTAGTAAAGTTGTTCTAATGGAATTGAACTGGAATCAATGCCTTTTTGCATGCATTTTTACCATTCATTTGCATTGCACTTCATGCATTAAATTTCAAAAAAAAATCTCACATATCTGAAACATTTGTGTCAGAGAGAGTCATCAACCCTAAACAGAAATTGAGAGAAAGTAAGACAATCAAGACTGCGGGAATGTTTTGAAAAATGGAGAGGGGAACCTATCGATAATTCGTCCCTACACCCTTAGAAGTGTTCTAAACAACTAGGTGGAGGAGCTCCCTATAGTTTTAGGACATTTCCAGAGTAATATTCAAGACACACTTATCACTCTAAGGCCGAGAGTAATAGGGATCCTTTGGTAAAGGGCACATGACCACTGTCATTTATTTCAATAATATGATGCATTGTTTTTATCCAATTTGGAAAACATCTTAGAATTCTTCTCATTCGATCATACCATAATTAACCATTCTTTGATTCAATTATTCTTTGGATTCCCTTTTAACTCAATACTAGGTCCCTTAATATCAAGCATATGAGCGACGTTGCTGTTGACTTGGAAGCCTCATTTCGAGAAGGACATGTGTCTCGATCTGCTATGTATGTTTGAGCAAGACAAGAATAAAATATTACCTCACAAAAGAATCAGCAGAATTGCGAGGTTGGAGAACGAAAATGAAAAAGAGATAAAAAGGTGAAATTTGGGACATGTATCTCTGCAAAAATAAAGCGAGATCCCGTAAAGCTGCTTCGAGAATTCAAAAAATTCTTTGCATGGTCTTATCAAAGCATGCCGGGTTAAGGAGCTGATGTCATGACTCATAGGCTCCATATAAAAGAAGAATGCAATCCAAGTTCAACAGAAACTTCGAAGAATAAAGTCTGACATGCTATTAAAAATGAGGTAAAAAAATAGAGAGAATGAGAAAGAAAAAAAAAAGGAGTGGAGATGAAAACCCGTAAAGGGCATCTTGAAACTTAAAGAAAGAAAAGAAAAAGAAAACGGAAGAAAAAAAGTCAAGATGAAAACCCTCAAGGGGCATCTTGAAAATATATTTATCTCCTTCAACTATTCATGTCATGGCCTTTTTCTATGTGAAGCATGGACGTCATTGAGCCAACTTTGCGAAAGGCTTTTAATGAGCATCAATTCATTCTCATGGTCATTGATTACTGCTTCCTATGCTAAATGTCACAAGGTCGACAAGAAAGACATTATATGCCAATATGGAATGCTAAAAAGGATCATATCTAACAACACACTGAATTTGAATAACAGCACGAGAGCAAGGGTCGATAGTCAGTTCAAAATCAAGCATCACAAATTCAACAGCATATTGCCCAAAAGTGAATAAGGCAAGAATATCAAGAATATGGAGACCTACAAAGATTGGCATGAGAAGTTATCATTTTCTCTCTACATTTATTGAACATCTATCAAGACTTTACTGGGGGCAACACCTTTCCCATTGATTTACGGAATGGAAGCAATCCTACCCACTAGAGTCGAGTTTCTTTCCCTCCAAATTTTGGTAGAGTTGATAAAGCAAAATGGATCAAATCTAGATACGGTCAGCTAAACTTGATTGAAGAAAAGATGTTAAAAGTCATCCGTCATTATCAGATGTACCAATGACAAGAGCTTATGACAAAAAAAGATTCGCTCTAGAGAATTCCACAAGAGAGCTCTAGTTTTGAAAAAGATCTTGCTTACAAAAGACTTCCAAACATAATGGATGTTGAATTGGGAAAGACCCCATGAGATGAAGAAAGTCTTTTCTGGAAGATCTTTGATTTTGATCGAGATGGACGATAAAGACTTACCCAACCCCGTGAACACGGATTCGGTGAGGAAGAAATTTCACCCCAAAAAAATACAAAATAAAAAAGGAAGAGAAAAAAAAGAAAGAAAAAGAATATGGAAAAGAAAAAAAGAAGGAAAAAGAAAGGGAGAGGTCGAGGTGAAAACTCGTAAAGGGCATTTCGAAACCTAAGGAGATTTGAGTTGAAAACCTGAAAGGGCGGCTCAAATTTGAATAAAAGAAAAAGGGCATGAAACGATCTTCGCTCTCAAAAGTAACAAGGTGGAGAAACTTTACACCTTGAGGCATCGATGAAGTACTCCAAGTTTCATGGACACATATCAAGCTCAGATTGGTCCTCATCAAGTTTGCTCAGCGAAGCTTATTCTTTGATATCTGGGGCACCTAACTTCATTCTTTGCTCACCTAATGTTTGACAATTTTTGGCCAATGTTCGTTATTTTTAATCTTTTCATTCATGCGAGCTTTGCCTCCAATAAAACTCAATTTTATCCACCTTACAACCTTATTCAATCATTTTTGCATTAAAATAACGGTTAGTGGACCAATGATTTTTAATCTTTTCATTCATGCGAGCTTTGTCTCTAATAAAACTCAATTTTATCCATCTTACATTCCTGTTCAAACATTTTTGCATTGAAATAGCAATTAGTGGTCTAACAATATAAGGAATAAAAGGATTTCGTCATATCGCTCTGGAAAATTTCTAAATAGTACAGGGACTTGAAACAGGACCACTAGTTGAAAAGAATCAAACCTGAAGGTTTGAGGGTTTCCTCGAAACAAGTAGTTCAAATTATGACTACCCCATTAATTTTCATGTCAAAAATACCAAACCTAAAAGGAGGACGTGGTAACACATCAGTGTTAGAACTTAGACAAACGACGAACAATGTCGACCTAAGGACTAAAAAATAAAATCATTCTCAAAGATGACCATTTTTGCATTAATCATTTATACCCATCTGGTTAGGAGCATTTGACTCATACCGATCATTGTATCCTAATAATTTGGCTTACATAGAGGTCCATAGAAGCAGATTCTATAGGTTTCATTCCCACAAAATGGCAAGATGAATTGAAGAAATGTCAAATACTATACCCTAAAGATGTGAAAGGAAAGATTGAGGCCGCAACGACAAATCTTATACCCTAGAGATGTAAAGGGAAAGGTTGAGGTCGAAACGGTGAACCTTATACCTTAAAAATAAGAGGGCTAGATTGAAGCTGTAATGGCGAATCTTGAACCTAAAGACGTGAAGGGAAAGGTCGAGGCCGTAACGGCGAACCTTATACCCTAGAGATGTGAAGGGAAAGGTTGAGGCTACAATGGTGAACCTTATACCTTAGAAATGTGAAGGTAAAGATTGAGGCCACAACAACAAATCTTGTACCTTAGAGATGTGAAGGGAAAGGTTAAGGCCGCAATGGCGAACCTTATACCCTAGAAATAAGAGGGCTAGATTAAAGTCATAACGACGAATCTTAAACCCTAAAGACGTGAAGGGAGCGATCGATGCCGCAACGGCGAACCTTATAACCTAGAGATGTGAAGGGAAAGGTTGAGGCCAAAACAGTGAACCTTATACCTTAGAAATAATAGGGTTAGATTGAAGCCGCAATGACGAATCTTGAACCCTAATAATGTGAAGGGAAAGGTCGAGGCCGCAACGGCGAACCTTATACCTTAGAGATGTGAAGGGAAAGATTGAGGCCATAATGGCGAATCTTATACCCTGAAGATGAAACAAATTGAAGTCGCAAAGGCGAATCTCAAAAAGGTTAGATTAAAGCTGTAAAAGCGAATCTTATACCCTGAAGTTGAAGAGTAATAGGTTGAAATCGCGACGACAAATATTCTACCTCAAAACTAAAGTAGAGCAAAGTGAAGCAACTCACCAAATCTTACCCCGACCATAATGCAGATTAAAGATACACCAATGTCTTACCCCGACCATGGGGCAGATTGAAGACGCTCCAATCTCTTACCCCGACCATGGGACAGACTGAAGAAGCACCTAAATCCTATACCCTTAAATTACAGTGGGTCAGATTAAACCCTATCTTCCTGATAAGATACAAAGAAGTGGGCCAAATAAGGAATAAATCTCAATATCCCGGAGAATACAACGGAATGGAGTAAAGTTACATCATCGTTCAATCTTTTACCCCTAAGTCAAGAGAGACATATTGAAGCCATCATCCAGTCTTTTACCATTAAGTCAAGAAGGGCAGATTGAAGACATCATCCAATCTCTTAACCCAACCATGAGGCAGATTGAAGCTATCATCTAATCTCTTACCCTTAAGTCAAGAAGGGCAAATTGAAGACATCATTCAATCTCTTACCCCAACCATGGGGTAGATTGAAGCTATCATCTAATCTATTACCCCGACCATAAGGCAGATTGAAGACATCATTCAATCTCTTACCTCGACCATGGGGCAGATTGAGGACATCATCCAACCTCTTACCACGATCATGGGGCAGATTTAAGACACCATATAATCTCTTACCCCGATCATGAGGTAGATTAAAGACATCATCCAATCTCTTATCCTGATCATGGGCAGATTGAAGGCATCATCTACTCTCTTACCATGATCATGGGGCAGATTGAAGATCATCCAATCTCTTACCCCGACCATGAGGCAGATTAAAGCTACCATCAAATCTCTTACCCCGATCATGAGACAGATTGAAAACATCATCCAATCTCTTACTCTGACCATGAGGCAGATTGAGACATCATCCAATCTCTTACCCCGACCATGGGGCAGATTGAAGCTATCATCCAATCTCTTAACCCGACCATAAGGCAGATTGAAAACATCATCCAATCTCTTACCTCAATCATGGGGCAGATTAAGGACATCATCCAACCTCTTACCACGATTATGAGGCATGTTGAAGACACCATTTAATCTCTTATCCCGATCATGGGGCAGATTGAAGACATTATTCAATCTTTTATCCCGATCATGGGCAGATTGAAGATATCATCCAATCTTTTACTCCGATCATGGGGCAGATTAAAGATCATTCAATCTCTTACCCCGACCATGAGGCAGATTGAAGTTGTCATCAAATCTTTTACCCTGATCATGAGGCAGTTTGAAGACATCATCCAATCTCTTACTCCGACCATGGGGCAGATTGAAGCTATCATCCAATCTCTTACCCTTAAGTTAAGAAGGACAGATTGAAGACATCATTCAATCTTTTACCACGACTATAGGGTAGATTGAAGATCATCCAATCTCTTATCCCAACCATAGGGTAGATTGAAGACATCATCCATCTCTTATCTCGATCATGGGGCAGATTGAGGACATCATCCAACCTCTTACCACGATCATGGGGCATATTGAAGACACCATTTAATCTCTTACCTCGATCATGGGGCAGATTAAAGGCATCACTCAATCTTTTATCCCGATCATGGTCAGATTGAAGATATCATCCAATTTCTTACCTTGATCATGGGGTAGATTGAAGATCATCCAATCTCTTACCTCGACCATGGGGCAGATTAAAATTATCATCCAATCTCTTACCCTTAAGTTAAGAAAGGGAGATTGAAGACATCATCCAATCTCTTACCCTGACTAGAGGGCAGATTGAAGATCATCCAATCTCTTACCCCGACCATGAGGCAGATTGAAGCTACCATCAAATCTCTTACCCCGATCATGGGGCAGATTGAAGATATCATCTAATCTCTTACCTCGACCATGGGGAAAATTGAAGCTATCATCCAATCTCTTACCCTTAAGTCAAGAAAGGTAGATTGAAGACATCATCCAATCTCTTACCCCGATCATGGGGCAGATTGAAGCTATCATCCAATCTCTTACCCTTAAGTTAAGAAGGGCATATTGAAGACATCATCCAATCTTTTACCCCGACTATAGGGTAGATTGAAGATCATCCAATCTCTTATCCCAACCATAAGGCAGATTGAAGACATCATCCAATCTCTTATCTCGATCATGGGGCAGATTGAGGACATCATCCAACCTCTTACCACGATCATGGGGCATATTAAAGACACCATTTAATCTCTTACCCCGATCATGGGGCAGATTACAGACATCACTCAATCTTTTATCCCGATCATGAGCAAATTGAAGATATCATCCAATTTCTTACCTCGATCATGGGGCAGATTGAAGATCATCCAATCTCTTACCCCGACCATGAGGCAGATTGAAGCTATCATCCAATCTCTTACCCTTAAGTTAAGAAAGGGAGATTGAAGACATCATCCAATCTCTTACCCTGACTATAGGGCAGATTGAAGATCATCCAATCTCTTACCCCGACCATGGGGCAGATTGAAGCTACCATCAAATCTCTTACCCCGATCATGGGGCAAATTGAAGATATCATCTAATCTCTTACCCCGACCATTAGGCAAATTGAAGCTATCATCCAATCTCTTACCCTTAAGTTAAGAAAGATAGATTGAAGACATCATCAAATCTCTTACCCCGATCATGGTGCAAATTGAAGCTATCATCCAATCTCTTACCCTGACCATAGGGCAGATTAAAGACATTATCCAATCTCTTACATCGACCATGGGGCAGATTGAGGACATCATCCAATCTCTTACCCCAATAATTGGGAAAATTGAAGACACCGTCTAA
The DNA here is from genome assembly GCA_039519145.1 of Kokia cookei. Classification (NCBI taxonomy): domain Eukaryota; kingdom Viridiplantae; phylum Streptophyta; class Magnoliopsida; order Malvales; family Malvaceae; genus Kokia; species Kokia cookei. The sequence continues at coordinate 23,750,192 of CM076906.1, forward strand.
TCTCTTACCCCGACCATGAGGCAGATTGAAGACATCATCCAATCTCTTATCCCGATCATAGGAAAATTTAAGATATCATTCAATCTCTTACCCCGATCATAGGGCAGATTAAAGATCATCCAATCTCTTACCCCGACCATGGGGCAGATTAAAGCTACCATCAAATCTCTTACCTCGATCATGGGGCAGATTAAAGACATCATCCAATCTCTTACCTCGACCATGGGGCAGATTGAAGCTATCATTCAATCTCTTACCCTTAAGTCAAGAAGGACAGTTGAAGACATCGTTCAATCTTTTAGCCCAACTATGGGGCAGATTGAAGACCATCCAGTCTTTTACCCCTAATCCAGATGGGTATATTAAAGCCACACAGGCAACTCCTATACCCTTGAAACCGTAAAAGGAAGAAGTAAAACAAATAGCGAATCTCAATCTCCTTAAAATTGCAGTGGAATGGAGTGAAGCTAGAACAACAAATTTTATCTTTTTGAAGTTGCCATGAGGTAAGATAAAATCACGATGCTAAATCTTATCTTCCGAAAGTTGTAAAGAAGTGGATGTAGTGAAGTTGAACAACCAAAAAGAAGTGGAAAGCGAGTTGCTCAAAGAAGAATCACTTGAGTAACAGAATTCAGTGGGACCTATAACACCCTCTAACCCTAAACCGTAGTCAAAACAAGGTTACAAGGTATTACTAGATATACCGGGCAACTTTACAAACAATAATTAATTAATTAATGAACACACTATAAAATAATCATAATATTTCCTTAATTGGACGATCGAGGCTCACAATACGTATTAGAAGGGAATTGGGAATTGTTTTGGTGCTTCGTAGGTTTTTCGTAAAAAAAAATTTTTGAACGCGATATAACCCCTTTATAAACATCTAACCTTCCCTGCAATTTCAACTCGCAACCAAAACAATTTATACTCAAATTTACCTAAATCATAATCATTTCATTAACATATTAATTCAATAATTAAACATTCTTAATATTATTCAAAATTTACTAAAAACTTTATTCATTTTTCATTCAAACATAATGCCAAATTTTATAATATACTTTCTACCATTTTATTAAACTAATATCAAAATATAGTATATATATATATATATATGTATGTATGTATGTATATTTTACAACTAACATTACGAGCATATACATGTAAGCTATACAACACCTAGTACATGTCACTTTTACTAAAAGAAGAGAATTACATCATCGAGTTTATACTGAAGTCAGGATCGATCTGGATGCTGAATCAAGACCTTAATTTCTACTAACCTGGGCACGGGAACAACCGTACATACTCAGTGATATTACTATAATTCAAATTATAAATAACCAAATAAATTTCACATAATCAATTATATAATACATGAACACATATTATCTTAATTTATACACCACTTTCATTCCATATCAATATCAAATCAATTTAACCATTTCATTCTTATTTCTCAATTTCATCACATATCACTTTATATGCCTCAATTTTTCATTTTTATTCAATTTTTCTTTTTCACATTGTTTACCCCTATTAACAAGACTCGGACCTTAGCAGATACACGGATCCAACCAAACACACCAAAATGACACCCAGTGCCTCATCGGATAATTCGAAGCAATAAAGTGACACCCAGTGTCTCATAGGCCTAGCCGAAGTAAAGTGGTACCCAGTACCTCATCGAATCTATCCAAAGTAAAATAATGACACCCAGTGTCTCATTGACTCAAGGTCGAAGTATCTCTAAACTCTTCCAATCCTATGGCATGCCAACTATATCCGACTCAGCCCGACTAGTTAATAGGGACTTTCAATTTATAGTTCATATCACTTTCAATTTCAATTTCACTAATTAAATATAAATATCGAAATAAACATTAAATAATGAATAATTTAAATTATAGTAATACAAACCCGGATTTCGCGATTACTCCTCGATAACTTTCTCCTTTCCTTTTTGTGCCGATGCTTCGGGTTCTTTGCTAGCTAAAATAATAATAATAATAATAATTTACACTATTAATTACAGCACTAATTTATAATAATAATTGAATTTCTATCCAATTTATACCTTAATTCCAATTTAATCCTAATTAACTTATTTATTTTTTTCTAACTCAATTCATACTTTATTTTTATTCAATTTCCTTCCGTATTCTACTTAACTATCTAATGTTCATAATAAAACACTAATTTAAAATTTCTTTCAATTTAATTCCTCTATCACAAAACTTATAGCTTCTTTTACAATTTAATCCCTTTATCAATTCTAACTTGAAATTCATTCAATTAAATCCCTAATTCACTATTTTGTTCAACATGAACTATGTTCAAAAACCTTAAAATTTCCAAGAACTCAACTTAATTTCATCAAAACTTTCTTCTAAAGCTTCTAAAACATCTAATTTAAGAGAAAAGGGCTTAATTGACTTACCAATTAAAGATTAAAGCTTCAAAATCCTAGTTTTCCCTTTTTCTTTTTCCTTCCGTTTTCTTTCTCCCCTGTTTCGTTTGAGCCTCTGTTCTTCATTCTTTTGTTTCTCTTTTTTTTTTCTTTCTTTATTCTTTTATTTTATATATATATTAGTTAATAATAATAAAATAATACTAATTAAATAATACTTTATATTATTATATTTTAATATTAATTAATAATAAATTAAAATCAAGAAAAAATCTTTAGATTTTTTTCTCTATTTGCCGCCTCAATTTATGCAATAGGCATAATTACCATTTTAGTCCCTCTTTCTTTCTTTTAATCTATAATTAGACTTTCACCCTTTATTTAATTTAGTCCTTTTTACTAATTACTCTAAATTAAACTAAATTCACCTAATCAAAGCCTAATTAAACACACTACTAAACTCATAATTACTCCTAATAATTATTTACAAACTCGGTTTACTAAGACGGAGGCCCTATAACTCACTTTTTTTGTGCCCGTGAATTTAGGTCATTACATTTCTCTCCCCCTTAATAAATTTCGTCCTCGAAATTTTCCTGAAAAAAATGGGGGTACTGTGCTCTCATAAATTCTTCCGGTTCCCAAGTCGCTTCTTCCATACTAAGACTTCTCCATAAGACTTTTACTAGGGAAACTGATTTATTTCTTAATTTGTTTACCTCCCAAATCAGGTTGAACTTCAATGTCTTCAGTAGAAATGATATGAGAAGGATCTGATCTATATTTTTCGTAGCATAGAAACATGAAAAACATCGTGAATCTTCTGCAATTCTGGAGGTAAAGCTAACCGATAAGCGACTGGCCCGATTCTTTCTACAATTTCATATGGTCCAAAATAACGAGAACTTAACTTTCCTTTTCGGCCAAATCTCAACACTTCGTTCCAAGGAGAGACTTTGAGGAATACTTTGTCCCCGATTGAATACTCAATGTCCCGATGCTTCAAATCGGCATAAGATTTTTGTCTATCAAAGGCTGCTTTTAATCTATCTTTAATCTTCTTAACTGTTTCTTCTGTCTCTTGAATTAATTCTGGCCCAATCACTTTTTTTTCATTCAATTCTGTCCAACACACTGGTGATCTACGTCTTCGACCATATAGTGCTTCATACGGGGCCATTTGTATACTTGATTGGAAACTATTATTGTAGACAAACTTAGCTAATGGAAAATAACGTTCCCAACCTGATTCAAAATCGATGATACAAGCCCGAAGCATATCTTCTAGTATCTGAATTACCCGTTTGGACTGTCCATCTATTTACGGATGAAAATCGAGGATCCCGATCGAAAATTATTAATACCAGAATACCATGTAATCTTACAATTTCTCGGATATAAACCTCAACAAGCTTTTGCAATGACCAGTCAGTTCTGACTGCTATGAAATACGCTAACTTGGTAAGTCTATCAACTATCACCCAAATGACATTCTTTTTACTTGCTGACAACAGTAATCCTGTAACAAAATCTATCGTGATGCGATCCCATTTCCACTTAGAAATATTTATAAGCTGAAGTAGTCCAGTAGGAACCTGATGTTCTGCTTTTACCCATTGACAAGTTAAACATTTACTCACAAATTCAACTATGTCTCTTTTCATTCCTGGCCACCAATATAGTTCTCGTAAATTTCGGTACATCTTCGTAACTCCGGGGTGCAAAGCGAATAGACTATCGTGAGCTTCTCGAAGAACGATTTCTTCAACTCAGAATTAGTTGGAACACAAATCCGATTTTGATATCTCAAACATCCACAATCATCAAAACTAAAACTCTCTGCTGTACCATTCTGTACCATCTCTCTTTTCTTTAACAATTTGTCGTCTTCTAATTATGCTGTCAGATCTGATCAAACATTACCGACTTTATTCTCAACTCGGCCAAAAGACTCCCATCATTACTGATACTGAGCTGTGCAAACATCGCTCTCAATTCAATTGCAGCTTTTCTACTTAGTGCATCAGCTACAACATTAGCTTTTCTCGGATGGTAGTCTATAACACAGTCATAATCTTTTAGGAGCTCTATCCACCGTCTTTGTCTCAAGTTCAATTCTTTTTGAGAGAGAAGATATTTCAAACTTTTATGATCGATATAGATGTAGCATTTCTCACCGTACAAATAATGTCTCCAAATCTTCAGAGTAAAAATCACAACTGCTAGTTACAAATCATGAGTCGGATAGTTACATTCGTGTTGCTTCAATTGACGAGATGCATAGGCTATTACTTTTCCATCTTGCATTAATACATAACTCAGACCACTCAAAGAAGCATCACTGTACACTACAAAATCTTTCCCCGTCAGAACTGGTGCCTCTGTCAACATTTGCTTCAACGTTTCAAAACTTCTCTGGCACTGATCATCCCAGAAAAAGGAACATTCTTTTGTAGTAATTTAGTCATTGGCAAAGCTATCTTCGAAAATTCATTCACAAATCTTCTATAATACCCAGCTAAACTAAGAAAACTTCGTACATCAGATACATTCTTCGATATTTTCCACTGAATAATTATTTTAATCTTTTTCGGATCAACTCTGATTACATCTGCCGATACCACATGTCCCAAAAATACAACTTCTGATAGCCAGAACTCACATTTGCTAAGCTTTCCATACAGTTGCTTCTCCCGTAATATCTGTAACATAATTCTAAGATTCTGATCATGTTCTGACTCTGATTTTGAATAAACCAGTATATCATCGATAAAAACCATTACAAACTGGTCTAAATACGGCTAAAAGATACAATTCATGAGATCCATAATAGCAGCTGGGGCATTAGTCAATCCGAATGGCATTACCAAGAACTCATAGTGACCATACCTTGTACGAAAAGTTATCTTCGGAACATCGATTTCTTTTACTTTCAACTGTTAGTAATCTGACCTTAAGTCAATCTTCAAAAATACAGAAGCTCCTCTCAACTGATCAAACAAATCATCAATACGAGGTAGTGGATATTATTCTTGATTGTTGCCTTATTCAACTGTCGGTAGTCAATACAAAGTCGCATCGAGCCATCTTTCTTCTTAACAAATAACACTAGAGCTCACGGCGATATGCTCGGTCGAATAAAATCACGATCTAATAAGTATTGCAACTGTATTTTCAACTCCTTTAACTCTGTAGGTGACATTCGGTACGGGGTATGGATATTGGAGCTGTACCCAGATAAACCTCTATAGCAAACTCAACCTCTCTGTCTGGTGGCAAACCCGATAGTTCTTCGGGAAATACATCGGGAAACTCACAAACTGTCCGGATTTTACTACATTAGCTTCCGACTGAATCTGAATTAATGACATAGTCCAAATATGCTGAACAGCCTTGCTGAAGTAACTTATTAACCTTTATTGTTGAAATAAGACGTGTTGGCCCATGAGTACAGATACCATTTACCTCAATCCGACCTCCATCTTTTATCTGAATACTGAATTTCTTTTTATAGCAGTCCAAAATCACTCCATATTTAGATAACCAATCCATTCCCAGTATTATATCAAAGTCCCCAAATGGCATGATCAACAAGTCAACAGGAAAAGTTTTATTCTGTATAATCAACGGGCATCTCGGATACACTTGATTTACTAACATTGTTTGCCCCAATGGACTTGACACCTCTATTGACACTTTAGACACCATAGACTTTAATTTCCCCAACTCAGTTAGTTTTAAATTTATATATGAATGTGAAGATCCGAGATCAATCAAAGTATAAACAGGCTCAGAATACAATAAAAATATACCTATTACTATATCGTGGGTATCGCCTTCTTCCCGTGTTCTGACGACATAGGCTCTAGCCGATACTTTAGCTTCAAATTGTTGAGTAACAATATCACTGCTTCTTCTAACACCTCCTCCTTTGAAAACCGAACCACCTCTACCAGATCTTCTACCTCTAATTGTAGATATTGATCTCTGTGATGTTACCAGTGCAGCACTATCAATTTTTGGGCAATCTCTGATGAAATTATTTGTAGAACCACATCGGAAGCAGGCCCTAATTAATTTTCAGCATTCCCCTCTGTGTTTCTTCCCACAGTGTTTACAATCTGGAATTTCTATACCAAGATGAACCTCTCACACTGCTAATGGATACCATCATTTGTTTACCCTTGCTTCTTCCACTTCTATCCGATCCAAAATTAGATCTCCATCCACCTTGAGATTCCTTTGATCTTTTTGGCTGAGGGTTCAAACTGGTAGTTCTCGTACGCTTCCCAGTTGCTGTAACAATTTCAATCTTTTTATCGAGGCCTAGAACTTGCTCCACCATTTTGGCTCGTTCAATCAAATTTACAAACTCAGTAATACGGTGAGATACCAACTGTACCTTGATCTCATCTCGCAAACCCCGTAAAAATCTTTTGCAACTATCAACTTCTATTGGTATAAATTCTGAGGTGTATTTGTTGAGTCTCGAGAATTCCCTCTCATAATCTATTACTAACATGTCAACCTGTTGCAGCATTAAAAACTCTTGCTTCTTGTCTTCAATATACATTTATCTAATATATTTCTTTTGAAACTCTTTCTGAAATAGGTCCCATGTTATCTGATCCTCCAGTAGATGTCGAACCACTGATTCCTACCATAAATAAGCTTCCCCTTGTAGCAACGATACAGCACAAATCAAGCATTCCCGGGGGGTACATTCCAATTGCTGTAAATTCTTTTGGTCGACTCCATCCTATTTTTAGTTATGGATGGATCAACTCCTTTCAAACCATAAATTCAGTGGTACCATATTTTCTCAATTCCTTTATCGAGGCTCGTCTCTGAGTTCATACGGAAGTCGTAGCAGGAGCAATCCCTGCTACTCTTTGTAATGCATCGGTAATTACTCTTAGTATATCAGAATCATCTCTATCATTTCTTCTATCTACTTTAGGCGGTGGATTTCTTACTGGGTGTTATTGACTCCGTTTCATTTAACCCATTCGACTCTTCGCCTCCAGTGTACATTTCTTGGTCAATATCATCTATTCTTTCATCTGACATCTTTAATCTATAAAACAAAAACAAACAAATAGGTCAGTATCCAAATATCCCGACTTAGTTTCGACCCAACAGTGGCATGAACTTTTAGACTTAATTTTTGAGCTTGATTTAGTCCGAGAATCGACTAAACCTGATAGCTCTGATACTAATAATTGTAACACCCCTTAACCCTAAATCGTAGTCGAAATAAGGTTACAGGGTATTACCAGACATATCAAACAATTTACAAATAATAAATAATTAATTAATGAACATACTATAAAATAATCATAAAATTTCCTTAATTAGACTCTCGAGGCTCAAAATACGTATTAGAAGGGAATTGAGACTTGTTTTGGTGCTCCGTAGGTTTTTCGTAAAAAAAAATTTTCAAACGCGATATAACCCCCTTTATAAACATCTAACCTTCCCTACAATTTCAACCAGTAACCAAAACAATTTATACTCAAATTCACCTAAATCATAATCATTTCATTAACATATTAATTCAATAATTAAACATTCTTAATATTATTCAAAATTTACTAAAAACTTTATTCATTTTTCATTCAAACATAATGTCAAATTTTATAATATACTCTCTATCATTTTATTAAACTAATATCAAAATATAGTTTATATACATATACATATATATATATATACATATATATATATATATATGTATGTATATATATATATATATTTACAACTAACATTACGAGCATATACATGTAAGTTATACAACACCTAGTACATGTCACTTTTACTAAAAGAGGAGAATTACATCATCGAGTTTATACTGAAGTCAGGATCGATCTGGATGCTGAATCAAGACCTTAATTTCTACTAACCTGCGCTCGGAAACAACCGTACATACTCAGTGATATTACTATAATTCAAATTATAAATAACCAAATAAATTTCACATAATCAATTATATAATACATGAACACATATTATCTTAATTTATACACCACTTTCATTTCATATCAATATCAAATCAATTTAACCATTTCATTATCATTTCTCATTTTCATCACATATCACTTTATATACCTCAATTTTTCATTTTTATTCAATTTTTCTTTTTCACATTGTTTACCCCTATTAACAAGACTTGGACCTTAGCGGATACACGGATCCAACCAAACACACCAGAATGACACCCAGTGCCTCATCGGATAGTTCGAAGCAATAAAGTGACAACCAGTGTCTCATCGGCCTAGTTGAAGTAAATTGGTACCCAGTACCTCATTGAATCTATCCGAAGTAAAATAATGACACCCAGTGTCTCATCGACTCAAGGTCGAAGTATCCCTGAACTCTTCCAATCCTATGGCATGCCAACTATATCCGACTCAGCCCGACTAGTTAATAGGGACTTTCAATTTATAGTTCATATCACTTTCAATTTCAATTTCACTTATTAAATATAAATATCGAAATAAACATTAAATAATGAATAATTTAAATTATAGTAATACAAACCCGGATTTCGCGATTACTCCTCGATAACTTTCTCCTTTCCTTTTTGTGCTGATGCTTCGGGTTCCTTGCTAGCTACAAAAATAATAATAATAATAATTTACACTATTAATTATGGCACTAAGTTATAATAATAATTGAATTTCTATCCAATTTATACCTTAATTCCAATTTAATCCTAATTAACTTATTTATTTTTTTCGAACTCAATTCATACTTTATTTTTATTCAATTTCCTTCCATATTCTACTTAACTATCTAATTTTTATAATAAAACCCTAATTTAAAATTTCTTTCAATTTAATCCCTCTATCACAAAACTTATAACTTCTTTTACAATTTAATCCCTTTATCAATTCTAACTTGAAATTCATTCAATTAAATCCCTAATTCACTATTTTATTCAACATGAACTATGTTCAAAAACCTTAAAACTTCCAAGAACTCAACTTAATTTCATCAAAACTTTGTTCTAAAGCTTCTAAAACATCTAATTTAAGAGAAAATGGCTTAATTGACTTACCAATTAAATATTAAAGCTTCAAAATCCTAGTTTTCCCTGTTTCTTTTTTCTTCCCGTTTCTTTCTCTCCTGTTTCGTTTGAGCCTCTATTCTTCCTTCTTTTGTTTCTCTTTTTTTTTCTTTCTTTATTCTTTTATTTCTTATATATATATATATATATATTAGTTAATAATAATAAAATAATACCAATTAAATAATAATTTATATTATTATATTTTAATATTAATTAATAATAAATTAAAATCAAGAAAAAATCTTTAGATTTTTTTTCTCTGTTTGTCGCCTCAATTTATGCAATAGGCATAATTACCATTTTAGTCCCTCTTTCTTTCTTTTAATCTATAATTAAACTTTCACCCTTTATTCAATTTAGTCCTTTTTACGAATTACTCTAAATTAAACTAAATTCACCTAATCAAAGCCTAATTAAACACACTACTAAACTCATAATTACTCCTAATAATTATTTACGAACTCGGTTTACTAAGACGGAGGCCCTATAACTCACTTTTTCTGGTGCCCGTGAATTTAAGTCATTACAGGACCGAACGAAATTGGTCCTCCTTTTAGTCTTTGCTCTATTCCCGTTACACAGTAATGAGCAAAGAGAGGCAACTGTTGGAGCCCAATTTGTCCAGGCCCAAATAAAAACTAAAACACAAATAAACAAAATAAAAGAACATTTAAATTAAAGTTTTCTTTAATTTTATATGTCCAAATTACAAAATACAAATTCAAATCCATTTATCCTCACCCAAGCCCAAATATCTCATATCCTATCCAACTCAAATCCTTTTACAACCAAACTAAATTAACCCTAAAACTCAATCTAAAGCTCAACCTAAAGAAGCCCAAAATGTTGAAAATTACGGAAACCTTAATTTGCTAGTTTCCTCTCTAACCGCTGCTCCCCCTCCTTGGCCATGTCAACCGTCATGTTAGCGGGCATACAAAGCAAGACCCATGCCCCGAGGCTTAACCTTTGCCACCACCACTGTTAACCCGAAATTTGAGTTGCTACCACTATGATACCTGCAAAAGACATAGAAGAAGACATAGATAAAAACAAGAAGACAAATGCAAAAAAATAAAATACCATAATGTGTATTTGGCAATATAAAGTCATGGCAAAAAACATTGTAATTTTTGAGCAGTTCTTACGAACACCCATAAATAAAACAGAAAAAAATACAAAAAAATTGTGAAAGTAGATTAATGTATTTTTTTATATACGTATATATCTATTTTTATTTTATTTTTTATTTATTTCAAAAAAAATAACAAAAAGAAAAAAAGAGGAACTAGGGTTTTACTTTCGAACCCCATAACTACCGTCGTGAGACCCTTAAGCCCTTTGAAAGCATCTGGGCACATCGGAAGAGAAAGGAAGGCTTTTCATTTTGTTTTTCTAAAGAAAAACATAGAAATTGAAAGATTTCCCCTTTTGGGGTCTTTGATTTAGATTTTGGGTTTTAAAAAGGAACAAAAAAGGATTTTCTTTAACTTCCGGTCACTATAGGCGATGGTCGTCGCGGTCGATGATGGTGACCCACGATGGTTGTGCGACGGACTTCTAGGTCCAATCATGAGGGAGCATTAAGAGAGTTTGAGAGAAAATGGAGGATTTTTTTTTAAAGAACTCACATAAATGAATTTTTTTAGGTTTTTTTTTGTTTATATAGCCTCCCCAAAACGACGTCGTTTCGGGTGTGGCTTAAAATGCCCTAAAACGGTGGCATTTTGGCTTTCAACCCGAGAATAGACCTACCCGGCCTTAGGATCCAAATTTTTTGCAAAAATGGGAAATTTATCCCTTTGCCCTCCCGCTTGTCCCCTTTATTTCAATTGCATCCTTTTTTATTTTTTTAATTTATTAAAAATTTGTCATTCAACTTTATTGTGTTTACAATTTGGTCCTCTGGCCTGTGACACTTGAGGGGTTGCCACGTGTCAGTGTTTGAGAAAATTGCCCTTGTGGTCCCTATTATTTTTAAATATTTAGATGTTACCCCTTTTTTTATTTTCTTATCCTTTTTGCTTTAAATTTTATTTTAATTTAAATTTAATCCTCTTATTGATTTTCTTTTTTAAAATTTTACCCATTTATTCTTTTTAAAATTAAATCCTTTTATTTGTATTTTTTGTTAAAATTTAACCATTTTATTTTTATTTCTTTTAAAATTACCCTTTTATTCTATTTCTTTTATATTTTAATCCTTTTGTATTTTTTAAATTAAATCTTTTTTAAAAAATAATAAAATCATTTTATTCCTTTTTTTAAAAATCAATCCTTTTGTTATATATTTTTTTAAATCCTTTAAATCATTTTATTTTTTATTTAATCTTGGTATTTGATTTTCATTTAACATTTTGGTGTTACTTTCATTCATTTTTATGTCATTTTAAATTTTGTTTTTTTTTTTAAATTAAATGCATTTTTAATCATCTTTTGTAATGTATTTTAATAAGATATATTGAATGCCACTCATTTAAATTTTTTATACAAATCATTTAAAAATTGAGGCAATATTATTTTATTTTAGGGAATTTCAGAAATTGTGTCCTAACGTATTGGATATAATTTTTTTAACTTAAATAATCGAGTATATTATTTAAAATCAATAAATGTTCGATATTCTTTTATTTAGTGAATTCGAAAAATTCTGCTCAAACGTACTGGGTATGATTTTTTTAAACCTAAATAATCGAGTATTGTATTTTAAATTAATCAATATTCTTTACTTTTGAAGATTCGAAAATATTGTGCCCTAATTTGCTGGACATGATTTTTCTCGATTCATTCAAAATAAATGAGCTTCTTCCACAAAATCCGATTTTTTTTTACATTAGAGCATCTCATTCGTATATTTATGGATTGCATTTTAAATTTTACTCGAGTTCTCTAATTTTCAACAATTAAGACATTAAATAATCGACTAGGTATCAATTTTGGACATGTAATGGTGCTAATATTTCTTCATATGTAACCGACTCCCGAATTTAATTTCTAAATTTCAAAGACCAAAATATTTGTTCAAATAAATCTAAAATATTTTAAGATAATTCAATCACAACAAATAAACCTTAAATAAAATTCAAGACCCTTTCAAAAAATAGCTTTGACGCATGAAATTGATGTTTTTCTATTTTAATAAATAAAACCCCAACTAATAAATAAGCCCCTGATATTGATTTTACCTTTCATCCCTTTTGAATAAATATTTTATTTATTAAGATGGGGTTTTATAGATTAGTTTGAAGTTTATTTATTATACTAAGATCAATTTTTTTAGATAGATATTTCTCATTTCAAAGTATCAGCTGAGTTTATCGATATATATATTATATATTTATTAGTTGGGGGGTTTTAAGTTTACTTAAAATTAAAATTTCAAAGTTTATTTATAATTAAATATATTTTAAGTCTATTTAAAATTTTGTCATGATTCTTATAATTCATGTCTGTAAATCAATTTTGTATCTATAAACCATTTTTTTGTCTAATAATAAAAAAAATTAAAATATAATGTAAAATTATATAAATTAAGAACCCCAAATTGTAACAAAAAAAAATTAATTATATAAATATGCCAGCCATATTAAGGTTGTGGTCCACCGCTGAAGACCCCTTTTGTTTCAATTTTTTCCTTTTTTAATTAATTTTTTTAAAATAAATTTTGATTTAATTTTTTATTTTATTACTATTTCAATTTAAAATGGATTTTAATTAAATTTATTTTGTTACAATTTGGGGTTCTTAATTTATATAATTTTACAACCATATTTTAAATTTTTTCATGATTCTTATAATTCATGTATGTAAATCAATTTTGTATCTATAAATATTTTTTTTCTAATGATAAAAAAATTTAAAATATAATTGTAAAATTATATAAATTAACAACCCCAAATTGTAACAAAAATAAATTATATAAATTTATATAATTAAATTTATTTTATTACTATTTGGAGTTCTTAATTTATATAATTTTACAACCATATTTTAAATTTTCTTATCATTAAACAAAATGATTTATGGATACAAAATTGATTTACATACATGAATTATAAGAATCATGAAATTTTTTTTTAAAATATGGTTGTAAAATTATATAAATTAAGAACCCCAAATAATAACAAAATAAATTTAATTAAAATTGATTTTAAACCAAAAAATTAAAAAAAATTAAAAAAAATTAAAAAAAATCTAATTAAATCAAATTTAATTTAATTTAAAAAAGAAGTTAATTAAAAAAATAAAACATAAAAAAATTGAAACAAAGGTGGTCTTAATTTTACAACCATATTTTAAACTTTTTTATCATTAGAAAAAAAATGATTTATGGATATAAAATTGGTTTACATACATGAATTATAAAAATAATGAATTTTTTTAAATAAACTTAAAATAAATTTAATTTTAAATAGACTTAAAACCCCACAACTAATAAATATATAGTATATATCCATAAACCCAGCTAATACTTTATTTGAAATGAGGAATATTTATCTAAAAAAACTGATTTTAGTATAATAAATAAACTCCAAACTAATGAAAAAACCATCTTAATAAATAAAAAATTGATTCAAAAGGGATGAGAGATCAAATCAATGTTAGGGGCTTATTTATTAGTTGGGTGTTTTATTTATTAACACATCGAAACACCCCTCTTATGATCTATTGGTTACAAATGTATTAATAAATCAGTATTTCAAAATACTAAAAAAAATTCGGGTTCCGGAAAAATTAATGTCGATCATTTATAAGCCAAAATCAATTTTATTTTATTTGTGATGGGATTCGGTGCTGGTCATTAAATGATCAACATCTAAAAAAATATTTTTTTAATTTTGAATATTTGATGCAAATCATTAGATAGTCAAAACCTTTTTTTTTTTTTCAAATAATAGTATAATCATATATCAATATGATACGAGATAAAAAAAATACTTTGATACCAATCATTAAATAGCCAAAATAAAAAAAATAATTTTTTAAAGCGTGACACAATCATCAGGTAATAATTGGTTCAAATTTTAAGGGGATATTGACTATTAGATAACTAAAACTTAAGTACATTGTTCATTTTAAGTCATTTTAGTGAATGTTTTTGTACCTAAATCATTTTTGTAATTATTTTTTAGTTAAATGGATAAAATAGCCAAGAAAATATTAGTACTCAAAGTAAAATATTGAGTTCTCTATTTTACTTTTCCACATTTTTTATTTTCTTTTACTTTAAGTATTTTTGAGGTATAGTAAAATATTAGTTGTATGGTGTCTTGGTTGTGAATATTCTACTGAGAATATATATTTGAAATATGAAATATTTACACTGAACATTAAAATTAAAAGGTTGATGGCTTTGATTTCATTCCCCCAACTACCCTCATCATTCTAGCATAAAACATTAATTAGATGACAAAAGGAGATTACTTCTAAATTCCCAACTCAGCATTCTTAAGGGTAATTTAGTCATATTAATTTAAGTGTTTAGTATTGCTGTTAAATAATATTTGTAAGAAATAAAATATTTACTTTAAACATGATATTATAAAATAATAAATATTTATTTAAATAATGTTAAAATTAATTAATATTATAATATTTTAGTAAAAATATAAAAAAAATTATTATATATTTTTTTACTATTTTAATATATGAAATATAACTTTTTAAATATTTTTAAAAAATAAATATTTATTTTTATAAAAAATTAATTAGAATATATAAACTATATTTTAAATATTTAAAAATAATCATTAAATATTTGTAATTAGATATTAATACATTTGTATTATTTAAAAAAAAATGTCTTTTTTGACGACATCAATTTAATGTTAGTTGTCAACTGCCGATATCCTTTCCCTTAATTTTTTTATATCCAATTCTTATTTTCTTTTATATTTTGGTTTTCTTTTAATTTTTATCTGCCTTTGTGGCACACTTTTCCTTTGTCTTATGGAACGCTTCTACTTTACGACATGTTTTCATCTGATGCAGTCAGATCTGTTTTGCGAAGCAATCTGCAAGATAATTGATTTCACTCACCACTCCTACTTCGATCCTTAAGCGTGTAGATAGATAGAGACAAAGAGTTTTGTTTCTTGCTTCTTTTTTTCAATGTTTCATCTCATCCCTATTATTGTAGCTCAGTGGACGTGTTTTGTTGGTCTGATGTTTGTTTTTCTATTTTTTTTAGTTTCTCTTTGTTTTGTTATTTTTTGCTACATTTTAATTTCATTTGTAATATTTCTTTATTTAAATTTCTAATAAATTCAAACGATATATTATTAAAAATATTTTATTATTATTTTAATTATTTATTTTATGTTATAAAATAAAAAGACAAAGAGTAAATAACAAAGAGAATAACAGAATGAGAGAGCATATTTTATTGATAAATCGAAGTGTATACAATGTTTCTCCAAAGTCTCTATTTATAGACATAAGAAGTATAAATGAAGTAGAGATATATTTCTAATAACTATTAGAGTTTAAGGTATACCAAACCTTATCTTGATCTTGATCTTGATCTTGATCTTGATCTTGATCTTGATCTTGATCTTGATCTTGATCTTGATCTTGATCTTGATGGACATCCATTTATTAAGATATTCATAGCACTCCCCCTTGGATGTCCATTTGTAGATAATGTGCCTCGTTAAAACCTTATTACGAAAAATCCTATGGGATAAAAAACCTAATGAAGGAAAAAGAGTACACAATCTTCTATTACAAGTTGCCTCGTTAAAAACCTTGACCAGGAAAATCCAATGGGACAAAATAGTACAACTTGTTTTAGACTCTCCCTAATGATAACAGTACATTACATTTTTGAGTCGATGTATTCCAATATTGTGTAGTCTTTCAAATGTTGAAGTGGGCAATGTCTTAGTGAAAATATTTGCTAAATTGTCACTAGAACGAATTTGTTGAACATTTATATCACCTTTTTTTTTCAAGATCATGAGTGAAGAATAATTTTGGTGAAATATGTTTCGTTATGTCACATTTGATGTAACCACCCTTCAATTGAGCTATACATGCTGCATTATCTTCGTATAAGATAGTTGACATCTTATCCTGTAAAGGCAAATTATATATCTTCTAAATATGTTGGGTCAATAATCTTAACCAAACACATTCTCGACTCGCCTCATGCATTGCAATTATTTTTGCATGATTTGAAGAAGCGGCAGCTAATGTTAGCTTTGTTGAATGTCATGATATGGCAGTACCCCCACATGTAAATAAATATCCTGTTTGGGATCGACCTTTATGGGGATCTGATAGGTATCCAGCATCAGCTTAACCGGTTAATAGGGATTTTGAATCACTTGAATAAAATAATCCCATATCAATGGCCCCTTTGATATATCTAAATACATGTTTAATTTCATTCCAATGTCTACGTGTTGGAGAAAAACTAAATCTTGCTAACAAGTTTATAGCGAAAGTTATATCAGGACTTGTGTTGTTTGCAAGATACATTAATGCCCCTATGGCACTCAGATATGGCACTTCAGGACCAAGAAACTTTTCATCATTTTTACATGAACTCTAATTCTGATGACTACTAGAATTTAAAGTTCATCCAAACTCATCTTGATTTTGATGGACATCCACTTAAAAAGATATTCATAACACTCCCTTGGGATGTCCATTAGTAGATAATATGCCTTGTTAAAACCTTTACTAAGATAAAAACCCTATGGGAAAAAAAATTTCCTAGTGAAGGAAAAAGAGTACACATATCTATAAAACGCATAACATGTTGTCTCATTAAAAACCTTACCAGGAAAACCCAATGGGACAAAACCTCGATTAAGGGAAAAATAGTACAACGCGTATTTACTCTCCCTCATAAAAACATCACATAAAATCTTGAATACTAGTCTTTCAAATGACTATTTGAATGCATTTGCTAAGCATATATATCACCATTCTTTTGAAAGTCATGAGAGGGAAAATTTGGGGGAAATATATTTTGATCTCTTCAAGAGTTTCAACAGACTTTAATCATGATTCTTTTATAAAAACCCAAATATGTATTTTGGATCATTTTATAATCCTCCTTCAACTATTATTGACTAAGTCAAATTTACCACATATTCAATTATTTCAATTCATATAAATGAACAATTTTCCGATAATTTCAATATTCTTCTTGCATTCCAAATCCTTCAAGGATTTTAATATAAACTTTACTATATAGTGATTCACAAAAGGTTGTAACAACAACCATGAGACGTAAGTATGATCTGCCAGTTTAATAATATATCTAAAAGTTATTGCATCCACCACAATAGAATATTATATCTTCTCATAATCAACGTCAGGACTTAGCAAAAAATTTCACATTTTTATTTCGCCTTTGCTAAACTACTTCATTTGTACCCTCACTGGCTTTATACCTGTAGATATTTGGACTATTGATCCAAAAACTCCACAAATTTAATTGTATTTGAGTTGTGTCTTTCTATTATCTCTATTTCCCAAGAGATTTATTCAATATTCTCCTTTTATTTCATTATTTCCACAATAATATTGCATACAAAACCATTGTCGACCACTTTTATTATTGGTTCGACATTTTCTCAAATTGACATAACTTATCGAGATCTCTTATTTTCACTTTATAATATTCAGTTTCAGGTACCTAAATCTCTTCTAAAATTTTACTTATTAGTTATGTCTTGGGTCTCTTCTAGAGCACCCGCCTTCACTATATGACCATCTAAATTTTTTCTTTTTATGAAAATTTTCATATTTGGAGCTTTAATGAGTTATCCTTGTTTAACTTTTGGTTCAAATAATTCTCCCCCTTAACTCATTACAAGTTATTAGTTCTCTCCCTCTAATTTCGGGAAAACTATCAAATCAAAATAATAATCATAATCATGTCATAATTGAATCTCCAATACATTTAATATATCATAATAAAAGGAGGCCCATAATTAATATATATTTCCAATTTTTTTTGAAGATTCACTCATCTTTGTGCGTTGTGGTGGAGCAATTGGAATATATACGCACATAGATGAGAAATATTTAGCTTTTGACCCAAAATCAGTTGCAATAGGGAGTATTTAAAACTTATTGACTTGATGCGTACAACACATAAATCAACATAATCCCATTTTGAAAGAGAAAGTTTAGTTCTCATAAGTAATAATCAAAGGTGATCAATAAATAATTTTTTTAAACCATTATGCGCATAAATAACAAACTTTTACCAAAGTTTTTCAAACTCAATTAATAGAAGACTGAGATATAAACTCATCAATATTAGCAAGATTAATTGTCTTAATTGCATTATCTGAAATTAATTATTCAAACAATCTTGTAAATAACAAGTTGCAAGTTGATAACTCATATGTGTTTATTTTGTAGATGCATCTACCAAAATCATATAAAATCATCCACATGGTGGATTAATGGGCCCATATTTATTTCAGAAATGCAATACATTAAATCTCAACTTTAGCTAGTGAGTTTTTAACAACCAATTTTCATTGAGAATAACCAACAGATGAGAATTCTTTAAATTAAAGAATCTTTTGGTTCTTTAATAAATGTCCATATGAATTCTCAATTAATTTTCGCATTATATATGATGCAGGATGGTCTAACTGGTCATGCCAAGTAATAAATATATGTGTACCAGTAAACTTCTGGTTTACTTTAACATACGTTTCACTTTTAATTAAATCGTAGCAAATTGATAATTTTACCATCATTCCTTTCACTTTATATCCACATACAAGTACCATTGTGACATTTATTACTGGAAATGTTTAAATCAATGTGAAGTTTATAATGACACTAAGTCATATAATATAATTTCCAAATAATTATATGCAATATTCGCTTCAGGGAATATGCCAAAATCTTCAAATGCAAGGCACATCCCCCATTACTATTATTATAGTCCAATTTACTAAATCCATGTCAAAGATTATATCATTTGAATTTATCACATAATGTTACATTCTCTTCAGAGAATGGTTAGGTTTTGTGATTAAAAATTTTTGTTCAACCATAAGTAAATTTTTTTTTCCATGATATTGCTACTATAAGAACACATTCGAATCATGAAAAACTAAATAAGTTCTCTCCTATAAGGTTCTCATCAATAATATTTTTTCATGTACTTTTAATTGAGAACTTATTTTGAATACTGTAAAGTTATACTCACAGTTTTAAAAACTTGCAACTTCAGGTGCATCCAATCATAACGAGCTTTAAATAGAATTATCATATTCTATTGCTCATATTTTTCCTTCCACAATTTAAGTAGATATTTCACAGTCAAATATTTTGACTTCAACCCCTTAATGAGGATAATGATAAAAGAATATCACAAAGATAATCACAATCAATTCAATATAAATCAATAAACCAATCCTCTTTTGATTTATATTAAATATAATATTTTCCACATTCGAATATGAGATCCATCATGAATATCTTTTAAAACTAATGGATTAACCATCACAAGATATTAATATATTAGTTTTTGGAGCTTTTGATCAATTTTGTACTACCAAATATTGGAATAATATTGGTTTGTTTCAATACCAAATAAAATAAATATTTTCTATCTGTAATGATAGAATTCATTACTACATTCTCGTATCTTTCTTTAAAGAATATTAACTCAAACAAAATATTTGGGCATACATCACATATGTGGCTAAAAACCTTTCATATCACATTGATAACATAAGCTATCTTTGTCCTTTGAGAGTTTCTTGAGAACCCTCATTGTTCTCTTATTCATCACTATGTTCCCACTTTTAGTAATCTATGATTTTTTTCTTTATGTTTGCATTCACTTCTGGGAATGTAACAAATTTAGTAGGACGAACTTATAAATATCTCGCTAGATTGTTTATTCCATAATTACCATCACAAACATGCATGTATTTCAAATCAAAATTCATCTATTCATATTGTTATGATTAGTCCCAAATTATAATAAACATGATATAATAGATAAATCATAGTGAAATATACCTGAAGATCTTTAACATTATCGTTATCACCTTGGCTATTATCATGAGCAATGAGTAGTTAAAGGTTTTAGTGGTTACCCATAGTGCGTCGGTCGCAATTGACGACTGAAAGAAAAAAAATAATTAAAAGAGAATCGTGATGATAACGTGTTATAAAATAAAGAGACAGATAGTAAATAACAAAGAGAATAAGAGAATGAGAGAGCGTATTTTATTGATCAATCGAAGTGTATACAATGTTTCTTCAAAATCTCTATTTATAGACATAAGAAGTATAAATGAAGTAGAGATCTATTTCTAATAACTATTAGAGTTTAATGTATACCAAACCTTATATTGATCTTGATCTTGATCTTTATCTTGATATTGATGGACATCTATTTAATAAGATATTCATAATATTTTAACATATTTATATTATTTTATTTTAAAATATATTATTAAAGAAATGAAAAAGTAATTGAAGGCTCAAAAAAAAATTTGGAGAAAAAAAATAAAAATTTTAACTTCTCCGTTTAATCATAAATACTTTTAAAAAGTAAAAAAAAAAAATCAATAAAAAATTATTTATTTAACACAATTTTTTTTTTTTACCAGTAAGGCTAAACAAGGCCTCAGCCTTCTAGCGGTCTACATTGAATGTAGGGCATAGATAGGACTGTGGGAGCCGTATACAACTAATTAATTTCGACTGCCTGTCCCTCTTCCCCTCTCCTTTTTTTTTTTTTAAATGATCAGAATAATGATGATGATGATAATCAACAGCCTGGCTCCTATGAGGGTCCGCCTCTGTGGATAGCGGGAATTTTATTAAAAAAAAGAAAGAACACATGGCCTATAAATTGTGTAAGAAGCAAACACTAATAACATACAAAAGAAAAAGAGATGGAAAATGGAATCGATTCAACGAGCCATGACGAGAAGGCAACAATCTTGGTGACCAACGACGATGGAATCCAGGCACCTGGCTTGAATGCTTTGGTTAGCGTCCTCGTTTCCACTCATCGATTCAACGTTCTTGTTTGCGCCCCTCAGCAGTACGTTAAATCACGCAATGTTTTCTTCTAGGTTTAACCTTGATTTGCTCTAAGATAGTATGTGCTAATTGTAGGGAGATGTCAGCTGTTAGTCATAGTATTACATGGCGTCAACCACTTCGTGTGGAGAAAGTTGAAATGGATGGAGCCACTGCTTTCAAGACTTCTGGTAATTTTGATGCTTCATCCCATGAATTCTACTTCATATTTCAATAGATTTATGCTTCCTTATGGGTATAATGTTTTCTTTCCGGGGGTTAGGAACTCCGGCTGATTGTGCTTCTTTGGGAGTCTCCTCAGTGCTGTTTCCTTCAGTTCCCGACCTGGTAGGCTGGCACTTCCCTTAAATAGTATTAAGTTTTAACATGAATACGGTGACATAAATGTTGAACAGGTTATCAGTGGCATCAATCAGGGCAGCAACTGTGGTTATCACACGTAAGTAATATATGATAAATTCATATGATCAAGAGTTGGATCAAGTTAAGTTGGGTTTGCTACAGATTTTGATCATGAAAATACTTAAATCCTGTCTATCAATAAAACTGCAGTGTTTATTCTGGTACCGCTGCCGGTGCTCGAGAAGCCTTCTTAAATGGCGTTCCAGCTATCGCCATATCTTACGATTGGTATGCATGAATAATATTTTCCACTAGAATGAAATTTCCCTTCCAATTTAAAATTTAATTCAATGGTGTGTATTGAATTTATATTTGATATATATTTTCAATATAAAATATTATTTGATGCATTATCTGTGCATAAGTATTATGCGCTAAATTAATTTTTACTTTTACCTGATATTTTATTTTATTTTATCTTTTTTCCTCTTGTAGTTACGGTGGTCTTAGTTTTGAGGAATTCGAGAAGATGCTAAGGTAAAAATATTTTATTTTATTTTATTTTGTTAATTAAGAATAAATTTTAAAATCATACATTAATTTTAATATAATATATTATACACAATGCAATTCTACATATGAAATATTAATTTTAATTCAATTTTTATAATACTAATAATATTATCTATGTGACACTATTTTCTTTTAAATATATACAAATTGTTATTGTATTATTTTATTAAATTAAAAAACGAATGATTAAATTTAAATTATTTTAAGTTTTAAAAACAAATAATTTTCAAGTTAACAAAGTATAATATTTTTATTCATTATAATGACATGTAAATAAATTTTTTTGAATATATTAGTGTGATTAACCTTTTAACAAGACACACACACTTTACAAACAAAAGTGCTCGAACTTAATTTCTTAAGATGAATAACATCTTCTTTTTCACTGGAACAACTCGTTAAATTCAACATGGAAATAATTTAAATTTAATCATTTGACTTTTAATTTAATAAAACATCATATTAGTAATTTTCACTTAACATAACAGAAAATAAGTCACATAAATAATGTGTTAGTAAAATATGAAAACCAAATCAAAATTAAAATTATTGTATTTAATTACACCAAGTTAAATTTCGTTTATAATATTACACATTAAATCAAATGTTATATATAATTTTAATATTTATCCTTTAATTTTCTTTTCATTTTAAACACTTGACAAATATTAATAAATTCGATTTTTGATGGATGAAATATTGGTTAAACTATTCATAACTAGAGATTTAAATAATGATTAAAATTATTGATTGACTTCTAGTTTAGTGGTGGAGCTTGAAATTTTTTATTAGAGGATAAATGGAATTAAATTGTATAATTTTACGATAGTAAAAATGTAATTTCATCATTTTAATAACATATATTTTTATAATTTTTAAAGGATTAAATCAAATTTTTATTATTTTGAAGGGTCAAAGTATAATTTTTCTATTACTAAAGTTTTATATATTATAAAGAGCTTAAATTAAAAATTGACCATTTTAAGAGGAGCCATGGTCCTCTGAGTCTCTACTACGTTTCGCCATTGTTTTAGTTCAATTGGTTGTTGTTGCAACAATTAATAAGACCTAGATTCGAGCGCTTCTTAAGTGCATATAATTTCTATGATGATATGTGATGATATATAGAAACAGAGATGAAGTTAGAAAATTTTTTGAGAGGGGATTAAAATTAAATTTTAATTTTTACAATAGTAAAAATATAATTTCATCAATTGAATAATCTATATTTTTATAATTTTATAAAGATTAAATCAAAATTTTATTAATTTTAAGGGTGTCAAAATACAATTTTATTTTTATTAATTTAAAATTTTTTAAAGATCTAAATGAATTTTTTTTATTTTAAAGAGAATTGAAATTCTTACCAACCCCTAAATACCCGTCATATTACTTGAGAGATCAAATATAACCCATTTAAATAGTAAATTATAGCCATCAAAATCAAGATATAGATTTAAATAATTTTTTAATTTTTTATAAACAAAATATTGTAATAAAAAATATTATAATTATTTTATAACAAAACTAATGACTGCAACGAAAAATACCTCCGCAATTTAAATCCTGAACAAACTTTTGTCCCTCGTTATAGGTTTGGCTTTTGATAGTAATTAAGGCTTCGCTGCTCAAAATGCCTCTTAAATGTTTACGGCCAAAAGAGTTATCCGTTCAGTGTTACGTTCTTTAATTTGAATTTATTTAATCTAATACTATTTAAATTATTACTAAATTATGGTACAGAATTATGTCAGTGACGAGTAAAAATTTTTTTTTGGAGTGGAAATTAAATTGTATATTTTTATATAGTAAAAGTATAATTTCATCATTTTAATAATTTATATATTTATAAGTTTTAGAAAATTAAATCAAATTTTTATTAATTTCAATGGGTTAAAATATAATTTTACTACTACTAAATTAAAATTTTATAAATTATAAAAAGTTTAAATGAAAAAAAATTAATTTTAGGAGAAACCGTGACACCTGCCTACCCCTCTTGGCTCTGCCATTGTTATATAATAATATATTTATAAAAAATTAATATAAAAGCAAATAATACTTTGATTGAAATGATAAAGCTAAAATATTAAAAATTTAAGTGTTGTTTAATAAACTGAAAAATTACATGCTAAAAAAATTAGAATTAAAAAATTAAGTATTGAATTTAAGTTATAAAATATGTTTGATACATCACTTAAAATTAATTACATAATATAATAAGATTGTTTGAATATGCATTTTAAATTATAAAAAATATATTTTACATTTCATCCTCAATTTTTAAACATTTTACCTTATAAAAATCAAATTTTAAATGTAAAGTTTTTATAGAATAATATGATACTAAAATAAATAAAATAAAATCGAAGTAATTGAAAATATACTCTATTAAATGATAAGTAATTCTTATCGACCTATCATATATCCTTCATTTTTTTATAGAAAAAATTCTATCGAATTATTTTCATTTTCGATTATCAAACATGTGTAAAAATAGAAATACTTAAATGAAAATTTTGCCCCCAAACTGTACATCAAATCTTATTTCAAAGGTCACTTGCTTTTGTTTCAATAATTACAGTGAGCTTTAATTTTCTTTTAACTGAGTTTAGGGTTGAGGCTGGGAGCAAGACTAAGATGGATTATGAGTAAGAAGCTACTGCAAAAGCTTGCTTGCCAATAATAAGTGGAATAATAGCTGAGATCAACAACAATACTTATCCTCAAGGTTGCTTTTTAAATATGGACCTCCCCAAAGACATTGCCAATCATAAGGTATGTTTTATAATCTTTTCATTTTATCATTATTAAATTATGATACATTCATAAGTGAAAATTTAATAAAAATTGATATAACAATTAAATATGATTTTCATTGAAATGATAAAAAAACAAATTTAATAAAATTTGATATAACAAATAAATAAGTGAGTTTATTAAAGATCGTAATTTTATTCGATTTGAATATCACCATAGGCTAGTATTTATTTAGATTTTATATATAAAAATAAACTTACCCTCAAGTTAATATATATTGTTTTGTAAAAGTAAAAAGTTTTTAACATTTTTATGATTGAGTTCGAACTCAATTGGTGAATAACACCAACTCAATCAAAATATTAAATATAAACCTCATTCGGGAATGGTTTTGGGGTTGAAAAGTACTTTTTCACCTTAAAATCAATGCCAAACACTTGACTTTTAGGGTTGAAAGTGTGGTGAAAAAATATTTTTCTATCCAAACATAAAAACTAAGGTTTAGGTGTTTCTAATTATTGATTATCGTGTTTTGAAGTGCAAATTATCAAAATATCTTTATTTATATTAATTATTTAAAATGTATTTAAAATTTTGAAGTAAATTATAATTTAATATCTTTAAATTATTTCAATATTATTTATTATTATATTCAAAATTTTAAAATATTTCATGTTAACTAAATTTCCAAATAATTTATTGATTATTAAAAAGTATTTAAATCTATATTTATCTATAATTATATTAGATTGTTTAAATATTATCTAAATTAATTTCTTTTTAATTTTTAACATCATAAATATTTTAACTTTTTACAGTAAAATTTTTCCTACAATACCAAACCCCTTAAATTAATAAATCATAATTTTTTACTATACTTTTTAAAAGTACTTGAGTCACAAAACAATATATATTTAATATTTCTTTGCTTTTTGTTGACCAATATCAATCAAACATTTTCTAGACTAGACTAGTTTAACTTTACTTTTTTTTATTTTATTATTTTATCAAAGTTTAAAATTATATTTTATAAATAAAAAAAAAATGGTAAGGATTCTTTGTCTTTTTCTTGATTGTTCATTACTTAGTATATTATATTTATTTTGACTTGTTTTATACTTATTATATTATCTTTATTACTTATTCTATTGTAAGTAAATCGAAAAAATAAAAGATTTTAAAAATATGAAAAAATCGAAATTAAGAATATAAATTTTTGACGAACTGATTTCGGAATTGTTATTATTTCGACAGAAAAAAAATGTGTAAATTTTTTTTATTGTGTCGAAAGTTAAAAAAACGAAAAATATTCTCTATAATTATTTGTTCATATTTCAAATCAAACTTTTCAAAAGCACTTCTTAACCGCAACAATAATGTCAAATTCATTTTTAATAAATATAATTATCTTTTTCTTTACTAGAAAATTTTAAAGGGAAATTATTATTGTAAATATTATTTCGAGTTTTTCGTTTATCAAATATATAATAAAAACAATTAAAAATTGAGCACACACATTAGACCTGGTTAATGGTTAGTCCGTGGAAAAAATTTCAAATTTGAAAGGAAATCACTATTTAATAATAAAAAGCCTTTTTATTTAAATTTAATTATAAAATCTATAAATAATTCTCTAAAAATGAGTGACTTTCCTAAGCAAGTAAGAGTAGGGATGAGTAAAATTCAATTTGACTTGAAAAAATAAAAAAATATTTCGAATTTCGAATTATTTGAATCGAGTTAATCAAATTAATTCGATTTTTTTCGAATTTTAAATTCGAATCGAATTAAATTTTCAAATTTGAATAACTCGAATAATTCAAAAAAATTGAATGCAAAATATATTTTTTAAAATTTAAAATTTATATTTCCAAGCCCAAATCCTTTTAAGTTTTTACTTTAATGTAATTTTCCCCAACCCAATCCTTTTTATTTTAACCCCATTTTTCTAAAGCCCGTCTGCCCTACAAATCCAGAAATCAAACCATCCAGGCAAGCTCCATCGTGAATCATCCAAGTCCAACCATTATTCTAATTTTCATAATTTCATTCACTCCAAAGTTTCAAACTCCCAAATTTATCTTCTTCAAAAAAATCCTAAATTAATTCTTCTCTTTCTTATTCAATTTTTTGTTGTATGTTTAAAAACTTAAAAGAAATTTTAAAAATTACATAAAAATAAACAACGCCAAAGTCATTTTTTTAATTTAACTCGAATAAATATATTCTATTCGATTCAAATTCTATCTCACTCTACTCGATTCGAAAAAAATTTCAAATCGAGTTAGGATGATAAAATAGAATTCAAAAACTCGATTAATTCAAATTTTTTCCATTCGATTTGATTCGATCGAACGTTGACTCTTAAGCAAGAGGATAAAAAAAAAAGGGTTGTGATTTGATGAATTAATGGGTCTGATATTGACGTCAAATAATACTCATGTCCATATCTTTTTCAAAGCCATCTTCCACCGGTTAAATAATATTGAATTTTTTTGTTAAAAATTTAATAGAATTAGAAATAATATTTTTAATTTTTTCTTTTAGAAAAAATAACAACTATCATTTATAAACATAACAAATTAGGAGTGAAAATTAAGACCAAATTTGAAGTATATTTTTTTTATTAATGATTTTGATTATATCTCTTTTTTTTAATACAATGTTTAGAATTACTCAAAATTTCTTCTCAACTTATAAATAGGAAGATGGTGCGATTCAACGCACTTAAACTCATATCCTCTTACATTAACAATAATCTTCATACTAATCAAATTAAAATTAAAATAACTTCTTATTTTATTTCATTTTATTTTATATGTGACTCACGATGTAAATTTACAGTTATCAGTTGCATAATTTCATCACATTTAACTTTCTTATTTTGTAACCCCTAAAAGGGATACAAAGTGACAAAACAGGGGAAAAGTATGATGAAGATACGATGGAAGCAAATTACTGGTAATGGACAACCTTTATCAACACCCGAAGACCATCTTTTATTCCGTAGAGAAGTAGGTCCTTTTAAACATTCCAATTATTTTAATCGAGTTTATTTTGATTTTGAAATTTTTGAAATTTTATAAAAAATTTATTGTTAATTCATTTTTTCAATTTTATTTCAATTGAGTCAATCTAAATTAAAATATATTATTCACTTTATACATTAAACTTCTAAATTTAAACATTTTCTTTGAAATTTGACATTCCCTTAGCTAAAAATGGACTCTTTTCCTCTTTCTTGTTTCTTTCTTTATGTGTATAGTTGAGTGGATTCCAAGTTGACATGGACGATTCAGATCACAAAAGTCTTCAAGAAGGATGTGTAAGTATATATAAATATATGAATTATTCATACATATTTAATTTTAAAACAATAATGATAGTGTTGAAATCTTGTTGAATTATAATAAATCAGATAAGCATCACTCCTCTGGGGATTCTCACTCATCCAGGCAAGGATTGCAAGGCATACTTTGAAGATTGGCTCCGAAACTTGATTCAACAGCAATCTCATAATCCTTTGTTCGATTAATGTGTGGAGAGGAAATGCTGATATGGATCCACCCATCAATTATAATAATGATTAATAACTTCAATATATTTGCTTTAAACTTCTTAATGTTTGGTATTTTTAAATCATAATTGAGCATCAATAAAACATTAGCAAACAATTCTCAAACTTTACTAAAATTTTATATTGTGATATTAATAGCGTAGTGTGCTTGCGTATCGAATTGAATAAAGGATGCTTTGTTTAAAATTAATTTACAAGTAAAGTTTCATATTGATTTGATATTTATTATTATCGATATATAATCGAATGAGTTTGAATCGGATTTTATACGGTACACATGTTTAAGCTTGCATGATATTAGTGTTTGCAGGAGGATACTTACACTCTTCTGCGAGATCACTTGTGAGATCATACATGTGACCATATAAACACGTGTTAAGTCTATAATAGGGTACATGTTGACATACATGGAACCTACCAAAATATCACATCAACAAATAGTAATTGTTAGGTATCGACTCGATTAAGTAACGAACAAGTAAAAATGACGGAATAAATTTAGAAGTTGAACACAAAAATTTAACGTGGAAAAAAACCTTCGAAGAGGATAAAAAACCATAAGCAAAGCTAATTTTACTATAATGGCAAAAGAACGAAGAATACAAAAGATGAAGATAAAAATTAAACCTCGAAACCCAAAAACAAAGAATCCCCGAAACGTAAACATAAATTCTCCAAAAGTGTTATAAGTTCTAATATCTAATGGGTGTGTTTTCTAAGGTTGCAAAAGAGCCTCTTTATAGGCTAAATTCACAAGTAAAATAAATTATGCTAATAAATACAAAATATATTATATTAATAAATATTAAATCTTCTAGAAAGGAAATATATTTTGTTTAACTTGACTTGCAAGCAATCTCTTATTTGACTGAAATATGAGACATACTCAACAAATCCTCACATTGACTCGTATTTCCACAACGTCATCTTTTCCAAAGCCCGCCACGAGGCTATCTTGGACTATGCAGGGAATTAACTGAGTCGAATCTGTGCTTAGAAGCTGAAAGACTTCTAGCCTTCGACTTCTGCACTGCCAAATCAAAACTAACCTGGGTCTATTTTCACGAACACAGTGTCCTAACTTTTTAAAACCTACATCCAAAAGAGAACCTCTCTTCAACGGAACGGACATACCTTTTTCCCTCCTATGACCAATTTGCCTTTACTCCAAATGAGTTGACTTCGACTCCGTAACAGACAAGGGACGTCCGCTTTCACCGATAACTATAGAACCTTTTAGAATTTAAAGATTGCCGATCCTTTTACCTTTCCTCAAAATGAGAGACACATGATATACCTTAATGTCGTTCGACTCGATGTTGATTCTGTAACCTTTTGAATAAAAAATGCTCAAGGAGATGAGATTCTTTCGTAAATCAGGTACATACTTAACATCTAAGAGTGCCCTAATCATTCTCTCGTGCATCCTAATTTTTACAGTATCAATACTGATTACCTTACTAGATGAATCATTTCCCATGCACATAACTCTACATTCAACTGAACTATATGTGGAGAACCATTCTCTATTGGGATACATGTGGAAAGAACATCCTCAATTTAGGATCCACTCAAACATAATCTCGGAGGTATCACTCTTTGACACTAACAAGAAATCATCACCGTTTTCATTGGTCAAATTAGCACCAACTATAATTTTCTCATTGCTCTCAGTAGCCCTTTTATTTCACAGTTTATAACAATATGCTTTGACATGACCTAACTTCTTACAATAGCGACATTGTTTGTCTTGCTTCTTTGATGCTTCAAAAATGGAAGCTTGCCTATCTGTCTTGCTATTTTAACCGAACTCATTGTTGAGTTTGTTTTTACTCAACAAATGACCCTTCACATCCTCGAACGATTAGTTTGTCTCTTCCATAAATCAAGGTCTATGAGAAAGACTTGTATGAAGAGGGTAAAGAACATAATAATAGAATAACCTGATCTTCATCATCAATCTTAACCTCAATGTTATTTCAATCATTTAAAAGAGTAATGAATTGGATGATATGGTCTCTAAAAAGCTCACCTTCGTTCATGTGAAACGTAATTAGACGTTGTTTCAGAACTAAACGATTAGCCAGAGACTTAGTCGTATAAAGAGTTTGTAACCTTTTCCACAAGTCAGATGAGGTCTTCTCCATCAATACCTCCAGCAATACCCTATCCACAAAGTACAACTGGATTGTAGACAAGGCCTTTTCATCAAGCTCTTCCTATTCTGATTGATCTAGATTCTCAGGGTTTTTCCCTATAATAACCTGTCACACCCCAATGTTGGGCGTAGAAGTTTTGAGGGTAAAATAGAAATTTTAGCCCCAATGTGTTCGAAATTTTACAAGTTTGGTAATCGATAGTATTTTCGACAATTGCTATTAGGATATTAAATCAATTTTTGAAAATGTGTTTTGCATAGCTTTA
Source organism: Kokia cookei (assembly GCA_039519145.1). Taxonomy (NCBI): domain Eukaryota; kingdom Viridiplantae; phylum Streptophyta; class Magnoliopsida; order Malvales; family Malvaceae; genus Kokia; species Kokia cookei. The sequence goes on from CM076906.1 coordinate 23,781,404, forward strand.
ATTTTGAAATAGGACTGATTTGTAAAAGAGTCAAAACTAAGAGTTTTATGAAGTAATTTGACCAAAAATTCAAATCAACTTAAAAACCCCTTATTTCTACTACAATTCACGTTAAACTCTACTCTTCCCTCATATTAATCGATTTTCACTATCTCAAACCCTCTTAATATCTTTTAAACGCCAACTCCTAATTTCATTTGAATTTTGATAACCGTAAAACCTTAAATACCTATTAAAACCAAGAGAAACACCCAAAAATCTTCATGACCTTAATCATCATCTTTAAATGTGGGTTTTTTTTTGGATTCATGTCAAAGCTCATTTTTCTTTAAGCAAAGGTAACCAATTGACTTTTTATGAGTTTTAAACAATATCTAATCCTTTAAACTAAGTTTTTAACCATTAAAAAGTAAGTTTTGAATAAAAGTCGAAAATAGGGTCTTTAATGATGAAATTCAGGTTTGTGTATGAAAAGTTGATATTAAAGTGTTTTTCAACTTGTTTTTAATATGATTAGAAGATTTCTGAAATTAATTTAAAGTTTCGTTTTCTCGAGTTTTAATGAATTTTAGTTATTATAGCCATTGTATGTCGAAAATATTTAGTATCTTAAAACATGTAGTTTTGTCTGGTTTAAAGGTTGAGAATCAGTCATGGGTAAATATGTAGATGAATAGAATTCGTTTCATGTGAAAAAATTTAAGAGTAGATCGATATATTAGAGTTTAAATTTTACTAAGTTAAAGGTTACGGTTGAAGAGAACATAACTTAAGCTATTGTTTATAACTGTATGAGATGTGTGGTTGAAGTGTCGGAGTCGATAGGACCTTCAATAAGAAAAAATAAAGGCAAAGGAAAACTATCTAAGCTTTCGGGTTTTTCAACAAAAAGCGTTTATTAGGTGAATATTTTGGAATTGTTGGTTGTAGACAATTCATTGTGTATTTGAGAATTTAGAGATAGCCTAAACCCCTACTTTAAATTCCGAGTGTAAGTGTTCTTATACTTGTGCTTAATATGTGAAACATGTGCTTGTGTAATTGTGAAAAAAAGGATCAAGATGTGATATTGTGAATAAACATGAGATGTTGTGACATATGCTATAAGCTTATGATGACTGTTACAAAAGTGAATAAGCAGGTATGTTATTCATGCCATGTGATAGAAAATATATGGGTATGTTCTTCTTGCCATGAGACTGATTATTACATGTAATAATAATGTGGATATTTTGGCTTTGCGATCTTATGCTACCGTTGGATATAGTTGGCATGCAATAGGATTGTGAGTACTCACCTTTGTGTTGTGATATATGTGGGGAGTTGATGCCCAACGACAATGTTTTGAGAGATAAGGGAATGCGAGCTACGCTCCATTCAATGGGATGTGTATGTGTGGTGTGTTTGGAGAGAGTTAGCTATACGTTTCTCTTATAGGATATGTTTCGACACTATGAGTTATATGTGTGGTGTGTTTGGAGATCCGTGTATCTAATGTGTGATAATAGAGCTCACTATATGTTTCATATTCTCAACAGCCAAATTATTATAAATTATGTTTAAATGTGATTATATATATACATGACTTAATATGCTTGTATGTGAGTAAAGTGTGCTGAAATTATGTAATTAATGTGTAAATAAATCTAAGAGAGATGATATGAATATGTTGTATGATTGTTGGGTTGATGCATGATGATTATTTATGTAGTGATTGTTCTAAGCACTCAATGAGCTTGTTAAACTCACCCATTCCTTTTTAACCATTACAGATACTTAGTATCGGTGTGAGCGATGTGGTCTCGAGGGTGATCCAAGCCAAGTTGACTCTTTACTTATTATTAGTAGGTTTTGTAAGTTATTTATGTTCGGGAACCAAAGGCTAAGTGTTAAGCAATATGGTGGATTTATATTGATTTTTGTTATGTTCTTTTTAGTTATTTGCATACCATTATGGACTTGAAAATATGATATTTGAGACGTTTTGAGGTTTATTTTATGAGGTAAATGTTGCATGTTGTTTAGGGATTTGTTAGAATGACTTATATGCTGATATATGATGTATTTTTCAAGTCTAGAATAGAGTTATTGATAATCGAGTTTTAAAAATGATACCTCTGAAATTTTCAAAGTACAAGAAGTCAGTTTTGCTTGTCGGTATCGATACCTTAATACGAGTATCGATATTTGAGGGGAAATTATCGATACCTGTATTGAAGTACCGATATTTTTTGACAGTTGGGTTTTTCATTCGAAAACAGTAAACTATTTTGATATTGATTTTCCAAATAGTATCGATATCCCATGAGAAACTACCGATACCTTCTTTAAAATTACTAATACCTATGTAACTATTTTGGGAAAATTTGCTAAATGGTCCTAATGCATGATTAATGTTTAATAGATGAACATTCAATGTGTGTTGACATGTTTTAACATTAATTTGAGTATGTAAGACTTATAATATGTATGAAAATGAACACCATAGTAAGATAATAAAAAGAAAAAAAGTCGCATGTGCAAACGCTAAAACGAGATAAGCATGATATGAGATGGTGGTGTGGCGTCTTAGTATTCGGACTTGGCAATCGGGCCAAGTATAAGGTGTTACATTTGGTGGTATCAAAGCTTAGATTCAATAACACTCGAACCTAGGTGATTGGTTGTGTGTTGTGGGGTTTTGAAAACCCAAGTGATTAAATTATTCTGGTATCTTGAATTGCATGAGACATCTCTTATTTGAATTGTTGATAAATGTTTGATTGAATTGCATGTGGGGTAGGAATGAGAACACATTGTCTTTAATCCTAAAGTTGTTTACAGGAAAGTGACTTGTATCATTTCCCCCGCCACTCACACCTTTTTTTGGTTTGTGTATGAATTAAATTATATTCGATATGTCTCTTGGACGTGCTATTGTGAGTGCCCTTGTATACTATATTTTTGCATGAATTGTGAGACATGTAAAAATGAGGCCTACGAAAACTTTTTGGTATGATAATTGTGGTTTTTATTTTCTTATGTAAATTGTTAAAGTCTTGCTTGAATTTTTGGATATGCATATTGTGCAAACTTGAGAGTGCTAACTGAAGTTGAAGTGGTAAGGGTGGTGCATTAATTGTTGCGTGTGTGTGCATATTAGTAGGTGTGAGTAATTTCGATTATATTAACGGGTAAGAATATAATATAAATAAGTGTGCGCGGTTTAGTTATATATAATAGTTATATACGTGGGATCCTGTGTTATTATGTTATATATAGGCGTGGCTTTATTATATAGATAATATATATATATGTGGGCTTTATTTTATATAATATATATGCATGAGTTTTGGTGTTATATATATATATATATGCGTGGATTGTTATACATATATTATGTTATATGCATGGGTCTTAAAATATATACTTATCGGTTTAGTTCTATATAATATATATTTATGAGATGTTAATGTATGTTAAAATTTAATGTGACAAAGGTTACTAAATAAGTATGTATATGTGTATATATATTTGTATATGATTATGTAATGTATGCAAACATATTAATACGTTCTAAATGATTTAGCTAATAAGTGGAGAATCTCGATAGACACTATTAAACTAGGAAAAAAATGATTATGAGTACTTTAGACGAAAGTGACGTAGTGAATAGAGGAAAATGTTAGCAAAGTTACCGTATAACAGTTCATGGTAGTAAATAGAATCATTAAGAAAAGTAGTAGAAAGTTAGAGAAAAAAGGAATTAGAGTGCACAACGAAAGTGTGATGGATAGTTTAGAAGTAGAAGTATAAATATTTTGTGATAAAGCACCTGACGTTTTAGTAGGAAATTTCGAGGACGAAATTCTTTTTATAGGGGGAGAATTGTCCCACCCTAATATTGAGCCTAGAAGTTTAAAAGGTAAAATAGAAATTTTAGCCCAAATGTGTTCGAAATTTTATAAGTTTGGTAATAGATATTATTTTCGACAATGGCTATTAGGATATTAAATCAATTTTTGAAAATGTATTTTGCATCTTTAATTTCAAAATATGACTAATTTGTAAAAGAATCAAAACTAAGAGTTTTTTTTAAGCAATTTGACTAAAAATACAAATCAACTTAAAAACCCCTTATTTCTACTACAATTCACGTCAAACTCTACTATTGCCCCACATTAGCCAATTTTCACTCTCTAAAACCCTCTCAATCTTTTTTAAACACCAACTCCTAATTTTTTTTAATTTCTAATAACCCTAAAACCTTAAACACCTATTAAAACAAAGAGAAACACCCAAAAACCTTCATTATCTTCTCTAAACGTGAGTTTTTCTGGATTCGTGTCAAAGCTCATTTTTCTTCAAGCAAAGGTAACTAATTGATGTTCTATGAGTTTTAAACAATATCTAGTCTTTTAAACTATGTTTTTAGCCATTAAAATGCAAGTTTTGAATAGAAGACGAAATGAGGTCTTTAATGGTAAAATTTGGGTTTGTATGAAAACATGATATTAAAGTGTTTTTTTTTTAAAACTTTTTTTAACATGATTAGAAGGTTTCTAAAATTACTTTGAAGTTTCGTTAAGTATTTCTTGAGTTTTAATGAATTTTTGTTATTATAGCTATTGTATGTGAAAATATTCGGTATATTAAAACGTACAGTTTTGTGTGGCTTAAAGGTTGAGAATCAGTCGTGGGTAAATATGTAGATGAACGAAATTCGTTTCATGTGGAAAGATTAAGTGTAGAGTGAGATATTAGAGTTTAAAATTTACTAGGTTAAAGATTTCAGTTGAAGAGAACATAGCATAAGCTATTGTTTATGGCTGTATGAGATGTGTGGATGACAGATTTTTTCTTTTGTATTTGTTTGATATGTGTGATTGAAGTGTTAGATTTGATAAGACCTTTAACAAGCAAAAATAAAGGCAAAGGAAAGCTTATCTAAGTTTTCGGGTTTTTCAACGAAAAGCATTTATTTGGTGAGTGTTTTGGAATCGCTGCTCGTAGACAATTTATTGTGTATTTGAGAATTTAGAGATAGCTTAAACCCCTACTCTTCAAGTGTAAGTGTTCCTATACCTATGCTTAATATGTGAAACATGTGCTTGTGTAATTGTGAAAAAGAGAATTAAGATGTGATATTGTGAATAAACTTGAGATGTTATCACATATGATATAAACTTATGAAGATTGTTGTGAAAGTGAATATGTGGGTATGTGAGTATGTTATTCAGGCCATGTAACAAAAAGTATGTGGGTATATTGTTCATGCCATGAGACTGATTATATTGTGCTAATAAAGTGGATATGCACTGAATATATGTAAGAAAATATGTAATAATAATGTGGATATTTTGGCTTTGCAATCTTATGAGACCGTTGGATATAGCTGACATGCCATAGAATTGTGAGTACTCACCTTTGTGTTGTAATATATGTGGGGTGCTGATGCCCAATGACAATGTTTGGAGAGGTAAGGGAATGCAAGTTATGCTCCATTCAACAGGATGTGTATGTGTGGTGTGTTTGGAGAGTGTTAGCTATATGTTTCACTTATGGGATATGTTTCAACTCTATTAGTCATATGTGTGGCATGTTTGGAGATCCGCGTATCCAATGTGTGAGATAGAGCTCACTATATGTTTCATAATCTCAATAGCCAAATTATCATAAATTGTGTTTAAACATGATTATATATATACATGATTGAATATACTTGTATGTGAGTAAAGTGTGCTGAAATTACGTAATTAATGTGTAAATAAATCTAAGAGAGATGATATGAATATGTTGTATGATTGTTGGGTTCATGCATGATGATTGTTTATGTTGTGTTTATTCTAGGCACTCACTGAGCTTGTTAAGCTCATCCACTCATTTTTAACCTTTGCAGATTCTTAGTGCTGGTGTGAGCGGTGTGGTCTCGAGGTTGATCCAAGCCAAGTCGACTTTTTTACTTCTTATTAGTAGGTTTTATAAGTTATTTATGTTTGGGAATCAAAGACAATGTGTTCAGCAATATGGTGGATTTATATTGGTTTTTGTTATGTTCTTTTTAATTATTTGCATGCCATTATGGACTTGAAAATATGATATTTGAGATATTTTGAGGTTTGTTTTATGAGATAAATGTTGCATGTTGTTTAGGGATTTGTTAGAGTGACTTATATGCTAACATATGATGTAATTTTCAAGTATAGAACTGAGGTATCGATAATTGGGTTTTAAAAATGATATCTCTGAAATTTTCAAAGTATAGGAAGTCAGTTCTGCTTGTGGATATCGATACCTTAATACGAGTATCGATATTTGAGGGGAAATTATCGATACCTGTATTAAGTACTAATATTTTCCGACAGTTGTGCTTTCATTCGAAAATAGTAAGCTATTTTGGTATCAATTTTCCAATAGTATCGATACCCTATGAGAAACTACCAATACTTTCTTTAAAATTACCGATACCTACGTAACAATTTTGAAAAGTTTTGCTAAATGGTCCTAATGCATGATTAATGTATAGATGAATATTCGATGTGTGTTGGGATGTTTTAACATTAATTTGAGTATGTAAGACTTATAATTTTTATGAATATGAACACCATAGTGAGATTCTAAAAAGAAAAAAACGTTGAATGTACAAACAATAAAATGAGATAAGCATAATGTGGGATAGTGGTGTGGCTTCTTAGTATTTAGGCTCGGTAATCGAGTAGAGTATAGGGTGTTACACGACTTGTTTTAGTTTGATCTAAACTAGAATTATCATTACCCGAACTTGCCATAAATTAAAATTTGTGACACCATCAAACTTCTTAATGTCAAATCTTGTTGTTGCCATCTCTAAATGGCTAATCTGTGAAATCAAACCTGAATCTGATACCACTTATTGATTATCGACCTGATTAAGCAACACACAAGTAGAAATAGCGAAAGAAATTGAGAAATTGAACACACAAATTTAATGTGAAAAAACCCCTTCGAAAAGGATAAAAAACCATGGGTAAAGATAATTTTACTAAAATGGAAAAAGAACGAAGAGTATAAAAGATGGATATAAAAACTAAACCCTGAAACTCGAAAACAAAGAACCCTCAAAACGTAAACACAAAATTCTCCTAACGTGTTATGAGTTCTAATATCTAATGAGTGTGTTTTCTAAAGTTGTAAAAAAGCCTATTTATAGGCTAAATTTATAGGTCAAATAATTTGTGCTAATAAATACAAAATATATTATACTAATAAATACTAAATCTTCTAGAAAAAAATATTTTTTGTTTAACTTGACTTGCAAGCAATCTCTTATTTGATTGAAATATGAGGCATACTCAACCGTAACCATGTCATATACAAACTTACAATCTAAAGACGATAGAGAAACCCTGAACACATATCTAATTTTTTTCATACCAATTAAAGTTTTATTTTGAAAAAATAATATTAGGTAAAAAAAACTAAATAGACTTATAATTCCTATTCCTTAGTGTTGGGATGTAGCAATAATATCACATGAATAATAATAACAATAACAGAATAGTGTTGTTGTGTATGTAAAATAATTGTTTAGGGTTTAGCTTAGATTTCATGGACCATCTTAAGTTGGTTTAGATTGATTTGACTTTTTCAATATTCATTTTACTTTTTCAATAATAATCAAATAAAAATTACTATAATTTACATATATTCTAGGTCGGATGAATAACTAGAATTATTGTACAAGATTTTTAGAATCGAATCAATGGTCGAGTTGTTCAGATTATCGATTCTTGGTTTGGTTAATTTCTTCGGTTGAATTGAATAAATAATTAAAAAATTTTAAAAATTTTAAATTATTAAAACTAGAGAAAACCAATTCAATTACTGATTCGATCAGTCTATACCAATTCATAGGTCAACCGATCCAATCTATTACTTCGAACCAGTACTCCAATCCAATCAATCCGGTCCAATTATGAAAACAATCTCCTACAGTTGGGACATCTGGACAAATGCATCTCATACCCTCTAGTTGCACCCTTCTATCGACCTCCAACACTCCCCGACATATAATGTTGTTTTAGACTCAGCGACTTTGTAGTCAATCGACACCTTCATACTATATCGCTTGATGGAAAATATGCAATCATTCTTGCTCAAAAATTGTTGGCCCATAAACAACTCTTTTGATTCGGGATCTAACGTCAATCGGTGAGCAAATATTATGTCGGAGTACTTGGGGAACTTATACGCATACACTGCATCAAGATCTACACTCAACATGTGTGTCCTAAAGTCATTGCATATGACAATACCCAAACTCGATTTCTCGATCGTATATTCATTATCGATATCATCCGGGACTTCATCTACATCGGGGTCACTAAAATCTTCAACCTTATGATGAAAACCACCATTATTATCGAATCCATCTTCATCATCTGCCTCGATCTCAATTACGATCGGATGTATTTCTAAACGAGAACCTGTATTAAGGTTGTCATACGTAGTTCGATCATGGTATGGATTTTCGACCAAAGTCAATGTTGCTCCACCACCGTGCTATTCTGACCATGTATCATTAAGATCGATGTCAAACTTGCGCATAGATGATCACATATCGATAAGCTCTCTCGAAACCTCCATACATGAGTCTTGAACTCCATATTGTTGCCTTAATGGAGTGACATCTTCAACGAGTTTGTTGGGGATCGACCTAGTTAAGCAACGAACATGTAAAAATAGCAAAAAAATTGAGAAATTGAACACACAAATTTAACGTGGAAAAAACTATCAAAAGAGGATAAAAAACCACAGGTAAAGATAATTTTAGTATGCCAAAAGAACGAAGAGTACAAAAGATGGAGATAAAAATTAAACTCTGAAACCTGAAAACAAAAAACCCTCAAAACGTAAACATAAAATTCTCCAAAATTGTTATGAGTTCTAATATCTAATGAGTGTATTTTCTATGATTGTAAAATAATCTATTTATTGGCTAAATTTTTAGGTCAAATAATAATAAAATAATCTAAACTAATTAGAGTTTGACTGAAACAAATAAACAAAGTTTAACTAGAAGATTATTTCTCAAATTTGACTAAAATATGAGGCATACTAAAAAAATCTACACCTTGACTCTTATTTCCATAACGCCATCTTTTTCAAAGTCTGCCATGAGCCTATTTTGAACTATGCAAGGAATTAACTAAGTCGAATATATGCTTAGAAGCTGGAAAACTTCTAGCCTTCCACTTGTGCACTGTCAAATCAAAACTAACTTGGGTGTGATTTTGACGAACACAATGCCCTAACTTTTCAAAACTTACATCCAAAAGAGAACCTATCTTCAAAGAAATAGTCATACATTTTTCCCTCTTATGATTGAGTTGCCTCCGCTGCAAACAAGTTGACTTCAACTTTATAATGGATGAGGGACATCCAATTTCATCGATCGCTGTAGAACCTTCCAAATATAAAGACTGACGGTCTTTTTACCATTTAACAAAATGAGAGCTCCACAAGACACCTTAATGCTGCTAGACTCGATGTTGATTCTACAACCTTTCGAGTCACTTAAGGAGATGAGATTCTTTCGTAAATTAGGTACATACCTAACATTTTAGAATGTACTAATCGTCCCATCGTGCATGCTAATTTTAATAATACCAATATTGATTATGTTACTGGATGAATCATTTCTCATACGCACATCTTCACTTCAATAAAATTGTATGTGGAGAACTATTCTATGTTGGGACACATGTAAAAAGAACATCTCGAATCTACGAATCTAGGATCCACTCGAACATAAGCTCGGAGTTTTCACTCATTGACACTAATAAGAAATCATTACTGCTTTTTTCAGCGAAATTAGCACCAGCTACATCTTCCTGATTACTCTCAGCAGCCTTTTTATTTCTCAGTTTATAACAATTTGCTTTGACGTGACCTAACTTCTTACAATAACGACACCTTTTTTCTTTCTTCTATGATGCTTACCAAAATAGAAGTTTGCATATCTAGCTTGCTATCCAAACCAAACTCTTTGTTGAATTTTTCTTTACTCAAGAAATGACCTTTCACATCCTCGAACAAGAGTTTGTCTTTGTCATAAATCAAGGTCTCCCAAAAAGACTTGTATGAAGGGGATAAAGAGCACAATAATAACATAGCCTAATCTTCATCGTCAATCTGAACCTCAACGTTCTTTATATTATTCAAAAGAGTAATAAATTGACTATTGTGATCTCTAAAAAGCTCACATTCGTTCATGCGAAATATAAATAGACGTTGTATCAACACTAAACGATTAGCTAGAGACTTAGTTGGATAAAAAGTTTCTAACCTTTTCACAAGGCGAATGAGGTTTTCTCCATCAATACCTTCGTGAGGCACAATTGAATTACAGATAGGGCCTTTTCATTATACTCTTCCCGTTTTAACTGATCTAGATTCTCAGGTCTTTTCCCGGTAATAACCTTTTTCAGGTCGGTCTGAACTAGAATTGCCAACATTTGAACTTGCCAAAATTAAAATTTGTGACACTATTAAATTTCTTAATGTTAAATTTTGTTTTTTCCATATCTAAACAGGTTGGTCTGCGAAAATCAAACTATCTCTGATAGAACTTGTTAGGGATCGACCCGGTTAAGCAACGAACAAGTAAAAATAGCTGAAGAAATTAAGAAATTTAACTCATGAATTTAACGTGGAAAAATCTCTCCAAAAAGGATAAAAAACCACGAGTAGAGTAATTTTACTATAATGACAAAAGAATGAAGAATACAAAGGATGGATATAAAAACTAAATCCGAAAACAAAAAACCCTCAAAACATAAATACAAAATTCTCCAAAAGTGTTATGATTTCTAATCTCTGATGAGTGTATTTTCTAAGGTTGTAAAAGAGTCTATTTATAGACTAAATTCGAAGGTTAAATAATAATAAAAAATAATCTATACTAATAAGAGTTTGATTGAAATAAATAAATAGAGTTTAACTAGAAGATCATTTCTCAAATTTGAATGAAATATGAGGCATACTCAATAGGGTTCTACACTTGCTAAAACAACAAATAATTGAATTGGTTCAATGTTCACTCTCTCATAGCATCGAGCAATTTTCACACTGATCTTTGCTTTCATAAATTCCATAGTCACTTTCTTATTAAACAACATTCCTATTTTCTGGCGAGTTTCAAATATACAACTAACAATTGTTTGCAGTATTACTCCATCGAAAAGAACACATACGAAGAATTGGTTCTCCATCTTCAACACTAATTCGAACCTTTTTTTACTGTGTTAAACACAAAAAATTTCTTATTCCTTTCTCCTCTAGTACTAAAAAAAATTATCTACTTTCTTTCCTTTTGTGAAATCGATACAAAAAAATTTGACAAATCTCAAAACTTATTCTCTTCTTCTCAGCATGGGTAAGGGGGGATCAACCCCCACTTATATATAAGGGTGTTCAAATGGTCGGCTCAGTAATTAACCGAATCGTATAATACTTTAATTGTTAATCGAATCAAATTTAAACAAAAACTGAAATATTTCAGTTAATTCAATCGGTTAACCAAATTAACTAGAATTTATATGTTTTTGTCTTTTGGTTAAAACAAGTATAAAACATATAAAAAATTACATTGATAATGTTCATTTTTCTCAAAAGTTAACCAAATTAACCGAAATTTTAAGTCTTAAAACACTACATAATTATTAAGTTCGATTAATTCGATTAATTACTCGATTTCGAACAGAATTAACTGATAACCAAAATTCCAAAAACCCATTAATTGACTTCCAACCAAACTAAATTTGGCCACCAACCGATTAACCGAATTAGATTGATTCGGTCAATTAATTCGATTTTAACCAAAGTTTGAACACCCTTACTTATATTCTACATGTCACACCTCAAAATTTGGCCAAAATTTTTTTAGGGCATTTTAAGAATTTTAGCTTATATGTGTTAAGAATTTCATAAGTTTGGTAACCGATAATATTTTCGACAATGACTATAAGAAATGAGTTTTAAATAGCTTTAATTTTGAAAATAGGACCGATTTGTAAAAGAGACAAAATTAAGAGTTTTTATGAAGCAATTTGGCCAAATGCCCAAAATCAACTTAAAACCCCCTTTTTTCAATTCAATTTAATGTCAACTTCTCCTCCTTCATAATTTCTGCCATCCTTTACTCTCCTAATCTCTTCCAATTTATATTAAACACCAACTTCAAATTTCTTTTGAATTCTTATAACCCTAAAACTTTAGATACCTATAAAAACCAAGAGAAACATTCAAAAACCTTCATCACCTTCATCTTCTTCATCAGATTCTCCAAATGGAGTTTTTTCGGATTCGTGTCAAAGCTTATTTTTCTTCAAACAAAGGTAACCAATCATTTTCCTATGAGTTTTAAATGATATCTAATTCTTTAAACTAAGCTTTTAGCCATTAAAATGCAAGTTTTGAATAAAAGTTGAAAATAAAGTCTTTAATAGTGAAATTCGAGTTTGTGTATAAAAACTTGATATTAAAGTTTTTTTCAACATTTTAACATGATTAGAAGGTTCTAAAGTTACTTTTAAGTTTCGTTAAATATTTATCGAGTTTTAATGAATTTTCAATTGTGTCGAAAATATTCGGTATTTTAAAATGTGTAGTTTTGTGTGGTTTAAAGGTGGAGAATCAGTCATGGGTAAATATGTAGATAAATGAAATTTGTTTCATGCGAAAAGATTAAGTGTGGACCGAGATCTTAGAGTTTAAAGTTTACTAGGTTTAAGGTTTCGGTTTAAGAGAACATAACTTAGGCTATTGTTTATCTGTATGAGATATGTGAATGACTGATATTTACTTGTATGTTTGTGTGATGTGTGTGGTTGAAGAGATGAAATCAGTATGACCTTCAACAAGCAAAGATAAAGGCAAAGGAAAACTTGTCTACGGTTTTGGGTTTTTAAAGAAAGCTCATATTTGGTGAGTGTTTTGAAATTGCTGCTCGTAGACGATTCATTGTATCTTAGGGAATTTAGAGATAGTCTAACGCCTACTCTAAATTTCTAGTGTAAGTGTTCTTATATCTATGCTAAATATGTGAAACATGTGCTTGTGTAATTGTGAAAAGTGAATTAAGATGTGATACTGTGAACAAACATGAGAATATGTGGGTATGTTTTTCATGCCATGTGACTGATTATATTGTGATAATAAGTGAATATGCAGTGAATATATGATAAAAATATGTAATAATAATATTGACATTTTGGCTTTGTGATATTATGAGACATTTGGATATAGTTGGCATGCCATAGGATTGTGAGTACTCACCTTTGTGTTGTGATATATGTGGGGCGCTAAGGCCCAGGAACATGTTGGACAGATAAGAGAATGTAAGCTATGCTCCATTCAACGGGATATGTTTGGTGTGTTGGAGAGTGTTAGCTATATGCTTCACTTATGGGATATGTTTCGACTCTATGAATCCAGTTTTGTTATGTTTGAGATCTGCTTATCCAATGTGTGATGATAGAACTCACTATATGTTTTATAGTCTCAACAACCAAATTATCAAAAACTATGTTTTATTGTGATTATTTGTGTATATGACAAAACATGCTTGTATGAAGTATGCTAAAAACTATGTGAAAATAAATACAAGAAAGATGCTATGAACATGTTGTTTGATTGATGGGTTGATGCATGATTTTCGTTTATGTAATGGTTATTCTATGCACTCACTGAGCTTGTTAAGCTCACCCACTTCTTTTTTACCATTGTAGGTACTTAGTACCGATGTGAGCGGTGAGGTCTCGAGGGTGACCTAAGCCTAGTCGACCTTTTTACTTTTATTAGTAGGTTTATAAGTTATTTATGTTTTGGAAATCTAAAGCAATGTGTTAGGCAATATGGTGGATTTATATTGGTTTTTGTTATGTTCCTTTAGCTATTTGCATGCCATTATTGACTTGAAAATATGATATTTGAGACATTTTGAGGTTTGTTTTATATGATAAATGTTTGATAGTCAATAAATCGATGTGAGATTGGTTTATTTAACATTAAATTGATTTTTCGATAATTGTGAAAAGTGTGGTAATGAGAAGGTGCATGTCTAGGATTGACTCTGGCTTGGAAAGACTTGGTTTTTAAGCGGTCAAATTTGACTCACCTCCCTTTCTTGGGACTTTACCTGGTGCACGGTGCACAGTTCACAATCACTTCTTTGGTTTTTCCCTTAAAAGAAAAATTTTCATGTGAAATAAAACTTTTAAAATGAGGTAAGTATGATGTGAGACGATGGTGTGGCATCCTAGTATTCGGGCTCGATAGTCGGGTCGGGTATTTGGTGTTACATTTGGTTGTATTAGAGACTAGGTTCAATAACACTCAGACGTGGGATATTGTTGTGCGTAGTGGGGTTTCAAATTCAAATGAGTAAATTATGTTGATTTGTTGCTGAAATCATTGATGTTCGTTATTTACTATGTATGTGGGGTAAAAACGAGAACACATTACCACTCATACTATAACACCTAAAACTCAAAACCCAAAACCATCATCAGATAGGGTTTCAATGTCTAACCGATCATCTTTCACTGTTCATCTCTTAATACCATTTAATTCAATCTTATTTTAATAAAGAAATGCACCCAACACATCATAAATCATCAATTAATTACAATTACAACTCTGCAAGAGTAAAAAGGTCATTTTTATGTTTTTTGGAGACTTCTATCGGTACTTGTTGGACAAGTATCGATAGTTGTCAAGTCAGTAAACTGTTCAAAAATAGTTTAGACTTCTAATGATACCTAAGATAGTTCTACCGATACAAGTGAGACTTCTACCGAAACAAGTCATGCTACTACCGATACTAAAAACTCTAGAGAGCTAAGAAGTCTTACCTTGAAACTTCTACCGATACAAGTACACAGACTATCGATACTTCTATGAGTAGAACTACCAATACCTACTATGCAACTACCGATACAACTCAAGCTAATGAACAACCTCTCTCCTACCTTATACTTCTATAGATACATGTATGAGTTCTATCGAAACAAGTATGCAGAATTCAAATAAGCCTGCCAAAACTCAAGTTTATCAATCACTTAACAATTCATAACTTTAAAATGCATTAGACCAACACATTGTTCATAGTTTCAAGGTCATTACATACATTTTATAAAGTCTACATTTCACATTGAACAAGCATAAAAAAATTATGTTCATCATTATCCAAGTTCATAACAAGGAACCCAACATTTCCATATAAGTAATATCAAAGATAATATCATCCTAGTACATGCCATATAACCAAGTGACAAAACACTACCAAACGAGCTCCACGATAGTATGACTTCTTTGAGATGATTCAATCCTCAAGAAGCAAAATAGTCTACAAAACAAAAATGACATCTTTGGTAAGCTTTATAGCTTAGTAAGTTCGAAGAGTCTAAAGAGCTACCAATCATATGCATAAAGCAATTATAACTCAACCAAGATAGGATGAATTATTACTTCCTCAAGCCATATTTAGTATTTCAACTTTCCTATCTATAAATTTTCTATTACCAGTACACGATGCTGCTCACACAAGCTGTCGAGGACTTGCAATATATGCAGTACCCTAGTCATCGGTACGATATCTATCTGTAAATTATCCCCTAACAATGCTGCTCACACGAGATGTCGAGAATATGCATTTAAGTATAAATCCTAACCATCGTAGGGCATGTAATCCATTTTAGGATTTCATATCTCTGTTCCAACTCACGATGCTGCTCACACGAGCTGTCGAAGACTCGGAACATATGCTGTACCCTAGCCATCGCGTCAGTTTCATTTCATCGGCTTTAAGCCTACTATCTTTGTCGATCCCTTTTCTTTCATTCGCTTTATTTCTCTAGTGCTTCCTTTTGACTTCTGACATGTATAGAATAGGTTCATGTAATAACTAAATACAAATTTACATTACAAAACTTACCGGACTGAATTACAGTTGTGGATTGGCTTTAGGGACTAATCTGTTAATTTTCCCTTTCTGCGATCTGTGGTGCGATCGTAATACAAATTAAGGCTCAAAGATTAGAACAACAAACCCTAGCTCTCTTGTTCTTGTCGTGGAAGAAGAAGGTGAAAAAGATGAGAATTTCATATTTTCTTCTTAATTTTTCACTTATATACTTAACGACAAAATGATAAATTTTAAAACTTTCTTAATTAACTACTTGTTTAGCCTTAATTAGTCCTATCTTTATTAAATTCATCTCATTATAAATCACCTACTAACATACTTTTGATTGATTCACTCATTTGGTCCCTCTAGTTAACCAACTCAACTTTTGTACCCTTTTATGATTGAATCCTTTCTATTCAATTAACTATCTAAACGTTAAAATTCCTCAACCAAAATTTAATACGTTGCTAACGACACCATAAATATTTAAATAATAAATTCACGACTCGATTTGTCAAAGTTGTGATCTTGAAATCACTATTCCGACAGCATTAAAAATCGAGCTGTTATGACTCTCCCCCATTAGCGAAATTTTGTCCTGAAATTTCTTACCAATAAACAAATTAGGGTACTGTGACCTCATTGAAGCCTGTGTTTCCCACATTGCTTCCTCCAACCCTTATTGATTCCACAAGACCTTTAATAGTGGAGCTCTTTTATTTCGTAGCTCTTTTACCTCACGAGGTAATATTGTAACCGATTCCTCTGAGTACGACAAATTCAACTGTATCTCAACTTCACAAGGTGTAATCACATGGGAAGGATCTAATCTGTACCTTCTCAGCATCAAAACATGAAACACATTATTAATCTTCTCAAGTTTCGGAGGTAAGGCTAGTTTATAAGCTATAAGGCTAATCCGTTCGATGATCTTATACGACCCAATAAACCATGGACTCAACTTTTCTTTTCTACGAAAATGCAACACCTTCTTCCAAGGTGAAACTCTCAAGAAGACTCAGTCTCTCACTGCAAATTCTATATCTTTCCTTTTAAGATCTGAGTATGACTTTTTTCGGTCAAACGCTGCTTTTAAATAATCACAGATTATCCAAACCTTATCTTTAGTCTCGTGTATTAAATCAGTTCCAATCAATTTAGGCTCGCTCAACTTTGTCCAATAAAGGGTGTTATGCATTTTCTACCGTATAATGCCTCAAACGGTGCCATTTTAATATTGGAATAATTGCTATTATTATAAGCAAACTCTACTAACGACAGGTGTTTCTCCTAACTACCCTCGAACTCAAGTATATAGCATTGTGACATATCTCCCAGAATCTGTATCACCTGCTCTGACTGACCATCGTCTGCAAATAATATATAGTGCTGAAACTTAGCCTGGTTCCCAAAGCTTCATGTAACTTATCCTAGAACCTCGAGGTAAAATGTGGATCTCAAGTGGATAATTTACCTGGATAGGGATGAAGTGAGTTGAGTTCATCAATCTATCTACAATTACCCAGATCGAATCTTTCTTCCTCGGTGTCACCGAAGCCCTGTAACAAAGCCCATAGTAACTAGCTCCTACTTCCATTCAGGGATGGAAATCGACTGTAGTAACTCAAACGGTACCTGGTGCTCTACTTTCACTTGTTGACATACTAGGCACCAATACATTTTCTACAAGTTGTTGTACATCTTCACACTTTTCCGGTGAATGGAATAAGTGATGTTGTGAGCTTCCGTCAAAATGTCTCATCTTAAATCTAAATCAGTAGGAACACAAACTCTGCCTCTGAAATACAACATACCATCTATATCTGCTGTAAATCCCGCGGTGGCATCATTTTGTATCTATCCTTTCTTAGCTATAAGCTTTGGATCATTTCTCTATAATTCTCGAATTCATTGTAGAAATAATGGTCTCGTCCTGAGTTCAGTAGTGATAGAACCATCACTCTCTAGTGACAAATGGGCATTCATTGCTCTCAATGCAAACAATGGTTTCTGGCTCAAGGCATCAATAATAACATTAACCTTTCCCGGATAATAATCAATCACAAGGTCATAATCCTTTAATAGATCTAACCATCGGCGCTATCGTAAATTCAGTTCCCTTTGAGTCATCAGATATTTCAAACTCTTATGATCCATGAATACATGACATCTCTCAACATATAGATAGTGACGCCAAATCTTCAATGCCAAGACTATGGTAGCTAATTCTAGATTATGAGTCGGATAATTCTTTTCATGTGGCTTTAATTGATAGGAGACATAAGCTATCACTTTCTCAGCTTACATCAAAACACATCCCAAACCACTCAAGGATTCGTCACTGTAGACAACAAACTCTTTCCCTGACTCTGGTTGTGTCAGAACCGGAGCTTTTGTTAGTAACTTTTTCAACTAATCAATACTCTGTTGGCACTTGTTAGACCAATCAAACTGGATATTTTTGTATAGCAACTTCATCATCAGCAAAGCTATAATAGTGAAATCTTTCACGAATCGATGATAATAACCTCCTAATCCGATAAAACTACATACCTCAGAGCCATTCTTTGATAAAGAATAGCTTAGTCTTAGCTCGGATCAACCCGTATTTCTTTCGAAGATACCACATGCCCCAAAAATCCAACCTCTTGAAGCCAGAACTCACATTTACTGAATTTTGCATGCAACTATTTTTCTCGCAAAATCTGTAACACTTCTCTCAGATGCTGAGTATGCTTTGATTTTGTCTTGGAATAGATCAGTATGTCTTTAATAAACACAACTACAAACCTGTCCAACTGAGGCTGAAATATTCTGTTCATCAGATCGATGATTGCTGTTGGGGCATTAGTCAACGCAAACGACATGACCAGGAACTCGTAATGTCCATACCAGGTCCTAAATGCTGTTTTCATCACATCACAATCTTTCACTCGCATCTGATAGTAACTTGACTGAAGATCTATCTTGAAAAACGGTTGCACCCTTTAATTGATCAAATAACTCATTAATACGAGGCAACGAATGTTTATTCTTGATTGTCACCTTATTCAGCTGCATGTAATCTATACACATTCTCATCGAGCCATCTTTCTTTTCCACGAATAGCATAGGCGCACCCTAGAGTGATACACTAGGTCATATGAACCCTCTATCTAACAATTCTTGCAACTGAGCTTTCAACTCTACCTCTCGGATCGATGACAAACCCAGTAATTCCTTTGGAAACACATCTGTAAACTCATTAATAATTGGTACCTGTTTTAATTTCGTCCTTGAACCCCGTATATCGAGTATGCATGCCAAGAATGCTTTACAACCTCTACGAACCATTTTCTGCACTGAGATAGCTGAAATTACTTTGGTTTCACTATTCAATATGTCAGACTCAATTGTGATCACTTAACCTGTCGAGCATTTCAAATTAATCCGTCTTCGCTTGCAATTTACTACTGCATCATGCTCAGATAACCAATCCATATAAAAAATCACGTCAATCTCGATGAATGGTAATAGCATTAAGTCGGCAGGAAATTCATAACCTTGGACTTTCAGTAGACATTTACGGCACACCATATTAACACTGACACTATGACCCAATGGGTTTGTGACTTATACATCAAATTCAGTCGACTCGACAAATAAATTCTTATCAGTTGCTAAGGCAATTCAAATATATGAATGAGTCAATCTCGGGTCAATCAAAGCACACACAATATCATTAAAAAGATAGAATATACCGATCACAACATCAGGAGTGGTAGTTTCTTCTCTAGCTTTGATGCATATGTTCGTGCAGGTGCTTGAGCTTTCGACCTATTTACATTATCTCTGTTTTCATTTCGATTTCCACCTACATTACTACTTTATCCCGGGCGTCTGCCTTTTTGTGGAGTAACTAGAGGGTTCACACTCTGATCTTTTTTTACTTCAGAATTAATCGAGCAATTCTGCATAAAGTGATCGGTACCCCCACATCGAAAATAGGCTCCCTTAATTAATCGACATTCACCCGAATGAATTATTTTATAATGTTCACATACCGATTTCGGTGTGTTACAGACACTAGCCATATTGTCAATAGGTCGATTCTAAAATCTAGACTCTGGTAACCCTGATCTGCTCCTACTCAAAAATCAAGATGAGACTGCTCTACGAGCTTTACTTTCTCTGAATTTCTTCGGTGGTAGCATAGAAAAGGTTCTAGTGGGATTCTTTCTTCCAAACTCATGAAATCTATTCTTTCTCTATCTTTTGTAATTGTATATTTCCTCCATTTTCTTTGCTCTTTCTGTCAGGACAATAAATGGTCGTATTTTTGAACCACCTATCATCATCTTAATTTCGTCGTTTAAACTGTCTTCAAATCGGACACACATAGCCTCGTCTATTGGTACAATCTCCCGTGCATATTTGCTGATAAGTACAAATTCTTGTTCGTATTCTACCCTATCTTAACTCTAAGAGTTCTTCCTTTTTTCTGTCCAAATATCTTTTGTTGACATATTACTTTTTGGATTCTATCTGAAAGTATTCCCAGCTAATTTCACTCTAAGGAACCACATGTAAGATCGTCGTCCACCAGCTATATGTTTCGTCCTTTAGTAATGAAGCTTCACACCTCAGATAGTATTTTAGGGGAACAAGCCATTTTGTTCAGTACTCTCAGAGTGTTTTCCAACTAATATTTGGCCCTGGATGATTCATCCTTTACACTTTCGCGAATTTTTTTGCCCTATATTTTCTTACCCTATTCGTCGGAATACTACGCCTCTATTTTATCACAGGTGGAGGTTACGGTGCCATCAGATTATTTCTTATAAATTCTGAGAACCACTGTCCCATTAAGTCAAAGAACATATTTTTGGCTTCATTTTTTGTCATCGGTAAGATAGGTACACCATGACTAGCCCCAAAATCATTTTTTGAGACATTACTGTTTACTTTGCTGGTCTCGTCTTTTTCAAAATCAGACATCTCTATTTATTTGCAAAAATTATAGTTAGATCGAATCCATCTATAACACACTATCATAGGTTCATATGACACATACTTCTAGATCATTTAATACAGTCCAAGAAACGGCTAAATCGTAAGCTTGATACCACTAAGTGTAACACTAAAAACTCAAAACCGTCATCGATTATGGTTTCGATATCTAATCGATCATCTCTTAATACCATTTCATTCAATCTTGTTTTAATAAAGAAATGCATCCAACACATCATAAATCATCAATCAATTACAATCACAACTCAACAAGGACAAAAAGGTCATTTTATGATTTTTGGAGACTTTTATCGGTACTTGTTGGACAATTATCAGTAGTTGTCAAGTTAGTAAATAGTGCAGACTTTTACCATACCTAAGACACTTCTATCGATGCTAAAAACTCTAGAGACCTAAGAAGTCTTACCCTAAAACTTCTACCGATACAAGTACACAAAACCGATAATTCTATGAGTAGAACTACCGATACCTACTATGAAACTATCGATACAACTCAAGCAGTGAATAACCTCTCTCCTACCCTATACTTTTACCGAAACAAGTATGCATAATTCAAATAAGCATGCTGAAACTCAAGTTTATCAATCACTCAACAATTCATAACTTCAAAATGCATTAAACCAACACATTGTTCATAGTTTCAAGGTCATTACATACATTTTCTAGTCTACATTTCACATTGAACAAGTATACAAAAAATATGTTCATCATTATCCAAGTTCACAACAAGGAACTTGACATTTCCATACAAGTAATATCAAAGATGATCCTAGTACATGCCATATAACCAAGTGACAAAACACTACCAAACGAGCTCCATGATAGTGTGACTTCTTTGAGATGATCTAATCCTCAAGTAGAAAAATAATCTACAAAACAACAATAACATCTTTAATAAGCTTCATAGCTTAGTAAGTTCGAAGAGTCTAAAGAATTACCAATCATATGCATAAAGCAGTTATTACTCAATCGAGTTAAGATGAATTGTTGCTTCCTCAAGCCATATTTAGTATTTCAACTTTCCCGTCTATAACTTTTCTGTTACTAGTACACGATGCTGCTTGTACGAGCTGTCGAGGACTCACAACATATGCGGTACCCCAACCATCGGTACAGTGTCTATTTGTAAACTATCGCTTAACAACGCTGCTCATAGAGCTGTCGAGAATATGTATTTAAGCATAAATCTTGTCATTGTAGGGTATATAATTCATTTTAGGATTTCATATCTCTTTTCCAACATACGATGCTGCTCATACGTGCTATTGAGAACTCGTAACATATTCGGTACCTCAGCAATCGCGTCAATTTCATTTCATCGATTTTAAGCGGGTTATCTTTGTTGATCGCTTTTCTTTCATTCTCTTTATTTCTCAAGTGCTTCCTTTTGATTTATAACATTTATAGAATAGGTGCAAGTAATAACTAAATACAAATCTACATTACGAACTTACCGAACTGAATTACAGTTACGAATTGGCTCTAAGGACTAATCTGCTAATTTTTCTTTTTCGCGATCTGTGGCACGATCGTAATCCAAATTAAGGCTGAAAGATTAGAATACCAAACCCTAGCTCCCTTGTTCTTTCCATGGAAGAAGAAGGTGAAAATGATGAGAATTTCATGTGATTGTGAATGTTAGAGCTAATGCTCTAGGGGATGAAACATCCTTTGCACGTAATGTGCTGCCTCGTGGAAGGAATGTACCTGATCAGGGTGTAGTCCCTTTGATGGAAGCTATGATAGGAGCATTTCAGCGGATTATTGGTGCTAACCTTCCTCTCGCACCTAGCAATCCAGCACCTGTGAATCATGGGTTTCCAATTGAACATCTTAGGGTGTTGGGTTGTTAAGAGTTTTCTGAAGTAAAAGGGATTGATCCAACCATAGCTGAGTATTGGTTGGAAAGTGTTGAAAGGATCTTCGAATAGATGTCCTATTTTGATGAGGAAAAATTGGGTTGTACTGTGTCTCTAGTCGACTGTGAGGCACATCGTTGGTGGAATATTATGAGGAGAGGAACTATTGCTAACCGATTGACTTGGAATTACTTGACGTTTTTAAGAGGAAGTTTATGGGTGAGCAGTATATTGAAGCTCGCAAGAGGGAATTTATTGATCTTGTGCAAGGTGGGTTATCGGTGGTTGAGTCTGAGGTTGAGTTTGTACGATTTAGTTAGTATGCCTCAGAGATGGTTTTCTTTGAGAGGGACCATTGAAAGAGGTTTCATTTTGGGCTTAACCGTGAAATTTGGGTTTACTTAGTGGCCGAAAATATAGATGTGTTTGACGAGTTGGTAGAGAAGGCCAAGGCTATTAAGGAAACTTTGTTGAGCCACCTTCTTTTGCGGTAACTAAGTTAGGAAAGATAGCTTTTGATAGTACATCAGAGAGACTGTCTAAAAGAAGACGTGATACTCAAGGTTCTGATAGGGGTGCACAACACGAGTTTTGACCAAGTGAGTCTAATAAGCAAAGTAATGAAGTGATTAGTAATGGTGGTTCAATCGGTGATTCTGGATGGCCGATTTGTCCATATTGTGAACGTAGACATCTTGGGTAGTGTCGTAATTTGACCGGTAGTTGTTATAAGTGTGGTTCGAAATAACATGTTCTGAAGGATTGTCCATATAGGGTGGATGTTTCATAGACTAAGAGTTTGACACCTATTTATACGCCCGCTAGAGATAATGGTCGAGGTAGAGGTAATAGGTGACTGGTATGTCAGCGAGTCGTTGCCACTCAAGTTGAGTCTGGAGGTCCAACTTGGTTTTATGCCATTAGGGAACAGCAAGGTCAAGGTTCGATTGATGAGATTGCGGGTATTTTTTGGAACGATGAAAATTTATAGACTTTTCATGACCTTTTTAACTCAAATTCATGTAAATTCTTAGTAAGTAATGTCAAAAAATATAATTTAATTATAAAATAATTAATTTGTGCTAAAATTTACAACATATTGATTTTTAATTGTTTTTATAAATATTAAGCATGAATTTGGTGATTTTTTGACAGTTTTTGCATAATTGGTGAAAATCAGCTTGGCAAACACTACAAATAGCCTGAACCGTTGAGGGAATTTTTACACCGAGTAAATTAAGAGCTAAGACGATTATTTTTTCAGCCAAGTTCAGTCCCATATGGAGCAAAATTATGCTTTATAATTATATTTTTAATTCAATTAAGTTGGGTTAAAAATAAATTATAAAGACTGAAGCAAAGTGGCTCAAAGAGCATGAAACCGAGGATCTAACCACCCTGACTTGAGCTAGCCCATGTGTTGTCCTATGCTGACCCAAATCAGTTAATTAATTTGACTTTTCAGCCTTACAAAACAGCCCCCAAAGTCTCCCTAAATCTCATTCAAACCCATCCATTTTCGATGGATTTAAAGATATGCTCCAAGCCAATTTTAGTAAAGTTTGAACTTGTCAAACTTTGCCCATGCATGGCCGAACAAGGGATGTTGGTGGCTGATATTTATTTACTAAATATAGCCCCCAAATCTCACCTATAAATACCACCCTCATGCTCCTCATTTTCCACACCAATTCACTCCATTATCTTTTCTTTCTCTCATTTGCTCTCTAAGTCTTCCATCCCATTTTCCCTTCCATTCCCTGGCCAATTTCCCCTCTTGGAAGAGAGTAGTCTTCAGCCCTTGAAATAGCTTTGTTGAGTGTTCATCAGAGACCTAGATCTGGGAATAATCGAGCAAGAACAACGAAGAACGCAAAAGTAGTTCTTAGGAAATCATCGGATTTAATCCTATTCTTTTTCTCCCTTTTAGATTCTTGATTGTTATTATGATTAATGCTATTATGAATGCTATTGTTCATTTAATTAAAATGACCTAAATTTTAATGAGTGTTGAGTTGATTGCTTGATTATTTATGAATCATGTTTGTATTGTTATAGGCCTTGAATATTTTGTTTAATTAAATATTATCATGCCTAAGTTATAATTGCATTACCCTTGAGATATAGCTATTGAATTAATCATTTAAGCACGTTGAAATTGTGATTAATGGACACACTATTTAATTTGTGCATGCTTAATCTTCTAATGAAGTTGAGGGTTAAAATTGTGATGGTATTGGAGAATACATAGCCTTACGTAACTTGCAGGATTTTTGTCATTAAATTGTTTCAATATAGGTGTATATTGTTACTTCACTTGATCCTTTACGTAGTTATGAATTTAATTTAATCGATCGTATTGGCATAGGTGTATGTTCAAGAGATTACTTTAGTTCATAAAGTATGTATGTGCCATAACACATTTACTTATCAAAGATTAGTTTAGTTGGTCGTATTGACATAGGTGTATGTTGAAGAGATAAACTAATTTTTGTAAGTAATGTTGTTTATAAGTTAGCAAGATACCGGATTGCTGTGAATTTTATTTTGCAACAAGTATGAACATGATTTAGATCTAATTAAGTAATTAAAGTAATTAACCTGACACATTTATGTCATATTGATTAAACCTTAGAAATCGTGCATTGAGATTTAATTTTATCTTTTATTTTTATTTTAACTTAGATTAATTTAGTTTAGATTAATAATCTTCACAAATATTATCTTCTTTTTAACTAATTTGTTGATTAAATATTTCATAAATACAATCCCTGTGGGTACGATCCTTAACATTTACTTGTCACTTTATTACTTGAATACGATTGTGTACACTTGCACATTTCCATCGTTCCAAGTTTTTGGCACCATTGCTTGGGATTGCCAAAATTATTTGCGAAATTATTTGTTTTACATTTTGGTTTAATTATTTTTCTATCTAATTTGTAACTTATTTTTCTGATTATTTCAGGTGTTTATGAGTATTAACCTAATTATCGACTTACTCCCAGTAGACCTTGAAATTCAGTGAACTTTCCGAGAAAGAAGAAGACAAGCATCTCAAAGAAAGACAAAAGAGATGAATTTCGAGAATCAAAATCAAGAAAACGGAGATAATCATGCTCAAAATCCTATCCTTATTGCTAATGATAAGGATAGAGCCTTAAGACAATATGTAGTGCCTTTGTTTCACGAGCTTAATTCGGGAATTAAAAGACCCGGTATTAAGGCACAACAATTCAACAGAAGGCAATGATGTTCTAGAGGCTTCAGGCAGTGGGCCAATTTAGTGGAATGCCTATCGAAGATCCCCATCTTCATTTGAGACTATTCATAGAGGTGAGTGATTCTTTCAAGTTAGCTGGAGTGTCAGAAGATGCACTTCGATTGAAGTTGTTCCCATTTTAACTAAGGGACAGAGCTCGAGCCTGGTTGAACTCATTGCCACCAAATTCTATTAAAACATGGCAAGAGTTAGCAGAACGGTTCCTTAGTAAGTATTTCCCTCCTAGCAAGAATGCTAAGTTAAGGAGTGAAATTACTACTTTCCAATAGATGGATGATGAATCCTTATATGAGGCATGGGAAATATTTATACAATTATTAAGAAAATGCCCTCATCATGGAATCTCGCATTGCATTCAATTAGAGACGTTTTATAATGGTCTTAGTTCCCACACAAGGATGGTAGTAGATGCTTTCACCAATGGAGCTATTCTTTTTAAGTATTACAATGAGGCTTATGAAATTATAGAGAGGATCGCAAGCAATAATTACCAATGGCTGACTAATTGAGCAAACTCAAGAAGATGAGTCATAGGAATTAATGAAGTGGACCCACTCACTTCACTTGCAGCTCAAGTATCACCGATTTCCTCAAAGCTTAAAAAATGTACTACTAATGGGTTTAATAATGTTGTAGCTTAGCCACCTAATCAATTTGAGAATGTAGCATGTGTCTATTATGGAGAAGGGCACTTGTTCGAAGAATGCCCATCAAACCCAAAATCTATGTATTACATGGGCAATCAAAACCAAAATCGAGGTTGACAAAGACTATAATCAAATTTTTACAACCCATCTTGGTGAAATCACCCTAATTTCTCATGGAGCAATCAAGGGGTTGGACCTAGTAATAACTATGCTTAATCAAGACCAACCCAGCCACAAGGATTTACCCAGCAAGTTTAGAAACCAACCCAAGTTGAACCTTTTAATGGCTTGGAAAATATGTTGAAAGCATACATGGCGAAAAATGATACTTTGGTCCAGATCCAAGTGACCACATTGAAGAACCTTGAGAATCAGATGGGTCAACTTGCCATTGAGCTTAGAAATCGTCCACAGGGTGCATTGCCAAAAATATGGAGAATCCAAGAAATCCAGGGAAGGAGAATTGTAAATCGTTGACATTGAGGAGTGGAAAGACGTTGCAACCCAATACGATTAGAGTAGACGAAGAGCAAGCTAATGCTCAAGAATCAGCGAAAGTTCAACCAAGTGTTGAAACTCCAATTTTGCCAGAACCAATTTCACCAAACTAGAACTAGAATCGATGAATGTTGAGAAAGAGATTCCAAAACCAGTCAAGTTTGATGAGCTAACAACTTTGTTAGATGCAAAAGTGCCATAGAAGATGAACCAGCCAGTTCAAGTTAGAAATCCTCCACCACCCTACCCTCAAAGATTTAAGAAGCAGAAGTAGGAAGTCCAATTCAAGAAGTTCCCAAACGTACTTAAGCAACTTCATATCAACATTTCGCTGGTAGAAGCACTTGAACAAATGCCGATCTACATCAAGTTCATGAAGGATATCCTCTTAAAAGAACGAAGACTTGGAGAATTTGAGACAGTAATTGATCAGTGTTTTTACGTCACAACGATTGTGCAAGCATACACATGTCGATGTAAGTATACTTGATAGATAATTCTATCGGATATCGATCCCACGAGGAATGGGTTCTTGATGTTTAAATGTCGGAGTAACTAATACTGTAATCAGGTAAGATGTGAGTAAGGATGTCAGTGTAATAAGTCAGATCTGCACACTAAAATTGTTAATACTGTCAATGCAATCAAGGTTAATTTTTTGAGCAACTGAAAGAAAATCAAAATGTTGTTGAAGTGTTGAGTATTTAAATGCATAAAAGTAAAGGTTTGATCAAGTGTAAAGAATTGGAGAGGATCACTGACTTCGCTAAGTAGCAACGCTAGATGTGCCAACAAGGTAAAATATAGATAGAATGTCGCTACAATGAAGTTCCTTTGAGCTCTTACCAACAACAACTCTCTACTTAATCCCGACTTAAATACCCACAATCACTCCACCTCTCGGTACGAGCAATGATGTGTATCCTAGAACAAGTAACTGGTTTCTATCCCAGTCCCGAGCATCTCTTACCTAACCCACTTGTTAACCTAACCTATCACCGCATCTCTCGATGTTAGCGCACTGCAATTTCACTCTCGTACTTAAAGCGGTTAGATCTAAGAATAAACGGATAAGCAGTGT
Organism: Kokia cookei; assembly: GCA_039519145.1. Taxonomy (NCBI): domain Eukaryota; kingdom Viridiplantae; phylum Streptophyta; class Magnoliopsida; order Malvales; family Malvaceae; genus Kokia; species Kokia cookei. Next base: position 23,809,710 of record CM076906.1, read on the forward strand.
AAAGTAAGAATCAAAATTATCTAATATTAAAAGACACTCTCATATTCATTTAATATCATCAAAATCCATCATCATTTAAGAAGAATTAAAGAGTAGAACGAAGCTTACTATCTTTAGACTACTAGGCCTACTCCCTAATTGTTCCTCTTACCTAGCACCAAGCACTCCTCGTCAGAAGTTGCTGCACACTTGCTCCACCAGCTTACCCTCCTCCGACGTCAAGCTTCCATGGTAGCTTGCTTAAAGATTTGAAAGATTTTTGGATTCATATTCTTCACTCCCTGATATTTATCTCATTCTTCTTTCCTCTATTTATAAGCTCAAGAAATTGTAGATTTTCTTCATTCTCAGATCCAACAACTTTGTACAACTATAAAAGTTTATTATTAACAGCTATGCAGATCTGATTTGTTTATTAGACTGTTGCAGAATGTCGATGCAATTAATAAATTGCACTGATAATTTGCCACATTTCTGGACCAACCTATGGCCATAACACCGAATGTTTTCTAGCTTCAAGAAATGTAGACCCCATCTCTTCTCAAATCCAGATCTAATGACAACTGTCAAAGTTAGTTAAATTCCAGTTGTGCACTCACGCAGATCTGGTGTGTTCTTCATAAATCTGTATATTGTCGCTGCACTACAATGCGCAATTTGAAATCGTAATTCCGGTGAAAACTGTGATATTCCTGCATTGGTGCTTCCAGATGTGAATTTAGCTTGAGTTTACTTATTTGAGGTTCAAATTCATTGCGTCGACATCGCTGGTCGTAATTCCAAGCTATACTTGTGGCTGCATTCTTCTTCCATAATTACGCTCCTAGGCTGATTCCTGTTGTGACAATTCTAAGGAGCAATATATCGACTGATTACGGCGACATTAGAACAAAAAGAGGTAAAAATAACAAAAATTTAAACCAACTAGCAGTGAGTTAGAAAATATAAAAACTACATATGAAATAATTATGATGCATGCATAAGATACAAAAGAGACAGTTAAGACCCAAATTTAGGGAGAAAATATATGTCATTTGTAATACCATCACACCCCCAAACCTGAGTTTTTACTTGTCCTCAAGTAAACAAAAGTTAACAAAGTCACAAGCAAAAATGTCACCACAATCAATATTCTCACAACTTAAATTTTATGAAATTCTAATGTACAAGTTGTATTCACATGATAGAATAATGCGCCGACAATTTATTGACATGAATAATTAAAAACTGCAACTTCATAAATGTTAGTATCATGCATTGAATCCTAATCTTCCTTGAACCAATATAGCATTTAATTTTTTTTCTTTTTCATTTTTCCCTTTTTTTTCAATTTTCTTTTTCAAGTGACTGAGAGATGTCATTGCATTACTCTACCTTTGTTCCTGGGCAGTAACGATGGGGTGCAATGAACCCCCAGGAGGTATGTAATTGCACTGACACACACTCTTGCAATGACAACCTTTGTCTAGATGATTTTTCTAAAACTAGAGCGAAGTGTTCTCCCTTGAAAAGTCACAATGCACTCACATTGGAGTGTCTTTTATTAATACAAAGTCGCTACAATTGAAAAGTTAATTCAAGATTCAAAGATTAATACTACCCATTCATTACTAATGCAATCCCATCATTCATCCAAAAATAGGACTCAATATTCATTCACATTCATCTAATTTACACATCAGCATTCCAAGCAAATCAAGATTTACGTATAAAAATAAAAATTGTGGGCACATTTTTGTTGAAATTCTGCATATTTTCATTACCACAAGAAACAAGTAAAATTCAAAAATGTGGGTGCAATTTGCATTTCCATTTCACATAAATTCCCCCCAAACTTAAAGTGTGCATTATCCCCAATGCACTAACATTAATAAATATATATATATATATGGAAATGCAATGACAATGTGGATGCAACGACAATAAAAATGCAATGGCACTAATAATGTAGAGACAATTATACTACAGCTACATGACATGCATGAAAACTAAACTAAGTGCGAAAAAATAAAATAAAAATAAAAAAGAAAAACTAACTCAGTGTGTTGCAATCAAAGATGTGGTTGCATTGGTCTTCTTCTTCTTGCGCTTCCGTTCCTCCTTGCATTGCTTCTTGTCTTTGGTACACTTCCTCCTTCGTTCCTTTGGCTTGGCCAAACCTGTGGATTACTCCTCAACATCAGGCATCATAGCCTCCGCCTGACTCGCTTCAGGTGGCACCAAATCATCAGATGATGCATCCACAAGTTTAGGTGCGGTGACAAATTCCTCAATCGAATTTGTCGCGACATATATTTTTTCATCTTTTCTTCCTTGGGCGCTCGTCATCGTCTTTACATTTCTTCTTTTTGTCCTAGCGCCTCTTCCTTTTTTTATCCTTCAAACCAACCAGCTAGGCGAAATGTTCCTCCTTCGTTGGTTAGGTGATGGCCTCATCGATAGTTATATCAGATGGATGGATTTCAGCTAATGATGCCACATATGGCATAATGGCAAGAGGATTAAACTCATTTGCGCTGTTAGTAACTACCTCAGTTGGCTCACTTCAGGTGGAGCCACGTTTGCATTGGATGCCTTAACATTTACGGGTGCTTCAACAATATCCTCAGAGATATCTATCGGGGCATTGTCTTGCTTTTCCTCCTACTTCTCTGTAAGGTCATTTTTCTCAAATTCTTCCTCTCTTTCATTCTCATTCTCTTGGCCTTTTTCTTGTTCTGCTTCTCCTTCTTCAAGCTGTTCCTGCTCAGTGGTGTCTTTGTCAGCGCCTTCCTCTGCATCCACACCCATGGATACAATTGGAGTATGCACCTCCTCAACCATAGCTGCCCGCTCTGCGATATTAGCCCCAAGGCTATTTGAGAACTCTTCTTTAAACAAGCTGACTATAGTTCTGTAGCAATCCTCCATAGTATTAGAATGCCCCTCATGCTCCTAATTATCTAAAATGTGGATTCTTGTTGGAGAGGAAACATGTTGAAGCCTACCATCAAGAGTAGGCTGGTCGGAGAATGAAGTAACTTCCTTAATAATAGGTGGGAAGACTAGGAACGTTGGCAGGGGATTTGGACTCATTCTTCTCAATGCATTGACAATAGATTTGTTCCATATTCTGGTGTAGTCATAAAATTTATTTTGTCTTTAGTCCATGTCCTCCAATGCGCTGACATTATGAATTTGGCGCATGTCGATGTGATCAATGTTTAGTTCCATTGCAAGCCAACCTCTTCTCCAACTAAGGGTCTGTGGGCGCATTCTCCTGTTTGTCCTTCTTCATTCCCTTCTCCTTCTTCTTGGGTTCTTCTTTCACTATCGGTGTCTCTTTCCCTCTTGTCATTCTCTCTACTGAGATGTAGTTGAGGGGGCTCTTATTCTTTAGCACCTCCTCACCATCTTTATCTACTTAGAAGCAGCTTCATTAATCTGGTTGTGGAGAATTTCATCGACATCGATGTGGCAACTTTTGAAGATTTAATGCAAGAGGCACATACGATCTAATGTTGCCGTAATGCTATGTGTAGAAGGTAAAAAGGAAACTATAGAAAAACTTTAAGAATACTGAGAGGATTCATGTAATAGCAATGGAGATTGTGAGTGGGAAGCATGAAGTCAGCAAAGAAGGGTTTATAACCTTTTTGCTTGATCTAACAGATAGGGATAGAAAAAAATCAATTGGCGTGACTCTTACTGAAAAAGCTTTGCTGAGTTATTATATAATGCTCCGACAAGTTGTGCTTGTGATGCATCGACAAAAAGATGATTTTTTGTTCCTGCATAAAATTGAAAAGGTAATGAGTAAAAGTGAAAAGGTAAAAGGAAATGTAAAATGCGTTGACAATGAAATCCTAATGCGTCGACAATGGTGTTTACTTATTCCTCTAGTGCTTCGTACTCTTTTATTCATCACAATGTCCCAAAAAAACTCTCTACTCTTTCTTACGTTTTTTTCCAATTTCATAACTTCTTAATTACGGATAGGCATCAAAATTATGCTTTCATTGAAATCACATAATGTCTTTCCAATATACCAATCACCAATGGAGTAGGGTATTGAGAAGCTCTTGGGATTTTAAATTCTTGGAGTAATTTAATTGTCATGATAGTGCACCTTTCAATAAGTGCAATTGCTTCGACATCTCCCAATCTTCTCTTCTTTGATAACGTGTCTTCAAGTTTCTAAGGCTGTTTTACTGTAGTAGTTGTGGTGACAAAGTGATCTGATTATATCGCCGTAATATTTTGTTTAACCTCTTCAGCTGTAGTTTGCTTTTCAGATTGCGCTGACATCTTTTAATTGTTGAGATTTAAATTATCTTCTTTTGCTGTAGCATCTCTAACAACTTCATTTAGTTGAGTTTCACTTCTGGGAATGATTTCCTTATCATGCACTTGCCCTTGTGATATTGATTTTTCAATATCATCCGACAAAGTTTCTTGTGGTCGCAAATTCATTGCACCCACAATCTGGCCAAATTGATATTCTAGAGCTCGTATGGATTCAACTTGATTCTGAAGTACAACATCAGTCTTTGCAATATATTATTGCAGCAAATTTTTAATTGATGAAAACTCTGATGCTTCGTCTTGCTGGATATTTTGCCTTGACAAAGGTTGATCATAATTGGGCAATGTCCACTAGTATCTAACATCATTGTCTATATTTCCAAGGTCTTGATTGTTCCAACAAAAATTTGGATGTTACTCCCACTCTGGCGTGTAGGTGTTGGAATATGGATTTTCATTCCGACCAAAATTCTCCATATTGTACACAATTGCTTGATTTGATGAGCATTCTTCAAACTCATGGTTGCCCCCACAGTAATTACAAATTGTCACTGCAAATTTCCATCCTGCAAATGCTATAGCATTCTGTATTGAATTACTCATATTAGTAAAAAAAGATACCTCGACGTTTATGGCATCGAGCTCCATTTCTATAGCATTACTCATCCAATATCTTGAGGTTCTATATACCTCGTTCCTAGCCATATTTCGCTAAAAGAAAGAATGTAAAAGTAAACAACAAAAAGAAAACAAATTAGCGACAAATAAAATTTAGATAATAAAGAATAAATACAATGACAAAAATAAACATCAAACAAACGCCATTCCCCGGCAACGGCGTCAAAACTTGATCGATGTTTTTACGTCACAACGATTGTGCAAGCGTACACATGTCGATGCAAGTATAGTTGATAGATAATTCTATCGAATATCGATCCCATGAGGAATGGGTTCTTGATGTTTAAATGTCGGAGTAGCTAATACTGTAATCAGGTAAGATGTGAGTAAGAATGTCAGTGTAATAAGTCAGATCTGCACACTAAAATTGTTATTACTATCAGTGCAATCAAGGTTAATTTTTAGAGCAACTGAAAGTAAATCAAAATGTTGTTGAAGTGTTGAGTATTTAAATGCATAAAAGTATAGGTTTGATCAAGTGTAAAGAATTGGAGAGGATCACTGACTTCGCTAAGTAGCAATGCTAGATGCGCTGACAAGGTAAAATATAGATGGAATGTCGCTGTAATAAAGTTCCTTTGAGTTCTTACCAACAACAGCTCCCTACTTAATCCTGACTTAAATACCCATAATCACTCCACCTCTCGGTACGAGCAATGATGTGTATCCAAGAACAAGTAACTGATTTCTATCCCAGTCTCGAGCAGCTCTCGCCTAACCCACTTGTTAACCTAACCTATCACCTCATCTCTCGATGTCGGTGCATTACAATTTCACTCTCGTGCTTAAAGTGGTTAGATCCAAGAATAAACAGATAAGCAATGTAAAGTAAGAATCATAATGATCTAATATTAAAAGACACTCTCGTATTCATTTAATATCATTAAAATCCATCATCATTTAAGAAGAATTAAAGAGTACAACGAAGCTTACTATCTCTAGACTACTAGGCCTCCGTAATTGTTCCTCTTGCCCAGCACCAAGCACTTCTCGTCAGAAGTTACTGCACACTTGCTCCATCAGCTTACCCTCCTCTGACATCAAGCTTTCATGGTAGCTTACTTGAAGATTTGAAAGATTTTTTGATTTAAATTCTTCACTCCCTGATATTTATCTCATTCTTCTTTCCTCTATTTATAAGCTCAAGAAATTGCAGATTTTCTTCATTCTTAGATCCAACAACTTTGTACAGTTGTAAAAGTTTATTATTGACAACTATGCAGATCTGATTTGTTTACTGAACTGTTGCAGAATGTTGGCATAATTAATAAATTACGTTGACAATTTACTGCATTTCTGGACCAACCTGTGGCCGCAACTCTAAATTCTTTCTAGCTTCAAGAATGGTAGACCCCATCTCTTATCAAATCCAGATGTAATGATAGCTGTCAAAGTTAGTTAAATTCTAGTAGTGCACTCACATAGATCTGGTGTGGTCTTCATAAATCTCCATATTGTTGTTACACTGCAATGTGCAATCTAAAATCGTAATTACGGTGACAACTGTGATATTCCTACATTGATGCTTTCAGATGTGAATTCGGCTTGAGTCTACTTATTTAAGGTTCAAATTCATTATGTCAACATCGCTGGTCGCAATTCCAAGCTATACTTGTGGCAGCATTCTTCTTCCATAATTGTGCTCTTGGGCTGATTCCTGCGCTGACAATTCTAAGGCGTAATATATCGACTGATTGCAGTGACTTTAGTACAAAAAGAGGTAAAAATAACAAAAAATTTTAACCAATTAGCAATAAGTTAGAAAATATAAAAACTAAGTATGAAATGCTTATGATTCATGCAAAATAAGATACAAAAGAGACAATTAAGACCCAAATTTAGGTAGAAAATATATGTCATTTGTAATACCATCAGTAACCCTAACGAAGGAATGCAACGAATTTCTTCAAAACAAAATTACCCCCAAAGTTGAAGGATCCTAGATGTTTTAACATACCACGCAACATTGGAGCAACTTATTATGGTGAAGCACTATACGACTTGGGTGCGAGCATTAACTTAATGCCCATGTCGATATTTAGAAATTTGGGGGATAGGTGAAGTTAGACTAACTATAGTTACACTTTAGTTGGCTGATCGATCTATAGCACATCTTGAAGGAAAAACTGAAGATGTATTGGTTTGTGTAGATAAACTCATTTTCCCTGCTGACTTTTTCATTTTAGAATTTGAAGCAAATAAAGAAGTGCCAATCATCTTAGGAAGGCCTTTCCTAGAAACCAGAAGGACTTTGATTGATGTGTAGAAAGGCGAGCTAACTATGCGTGTTCAGGACGATCAGGTAACGTTTAATGTTTTTAAGTCTATGCAATTTCCTAATGTAGTTAATGATTGTTCTACAGTGTCCAAGTTAGAAGATTTAATCATTGAAGAGGAATTCAACTCTGTTGAAGATCCTTTGGAAATGATTTTACTGACAGACTCTCTAAGTGATGAAGAGGGGGAGGAAAACTTAGCTTTACTGGAAGCTAATTCGAGGGGATTTAGTCTACAACTTCGTTTTGAATCTTTGGAGTTAGAGAGCAAAGATTATGTTCAACCAAAAACATCAATTGAAGAGCCACCTAAATTAGAGCTTAAGATATTACCTTCACACATAAAATATGTTTATTTAGGTGACATCTCTACTTTGCCTGTGATTATTTCAGCATAATTAACTAAGGAGCAAGAACAAAAATTGATTAAAGTGTTGAAGCAATTCAAGAAGGCTATTGGATGGACCATAGCTGATTTTCGTGGTATAAGTCCATCTATATGCACACACAAGATCATTCTTGAAGATGATAAGAAAGGGATGATTTATGAATAACGGAGACTGAACCCCATTATGAAGGATGTAGTCAAGAAAGAAATTATCAAGTGGTTAGATGCAAGTATAATTTATCCCATCTCAGATAGCTCATGGGTTAGTCCAGTCCAATGCATTCCAAAGAAAAGAGGTATTACGATCATGAAGAATGAAAACAACGAGTTAATACCGACTAGAACGATTACGGGATGGTGCATTTGCATCGACTATCGAAATTTGAACAAGGCGGCTAGGAAAGATCACTTTCCTTTTTCGTTCTTGGATCAGATGCTGGAGAAGCTCGTGAGACGAGACTATTACTGTTTTCTAGATGGGTACTCAAGGTACAATCAGATTACAGTCTCACTGAAAGATCAACACAAAACAACGTTCACATGCCCGTATGGTACGTTCACATTTAGACACATGCCATTTGGTTTATGTAATGCACCTGCTATGTTTCAAAGATGTATGATGGTCGTTTTTACTATCATGGTTGAGTAATATTTAGAATTGTTCATGGATGACTTTTTAGTGTTCGAGGACACTTAGGATGATTGCTTAGCCAATCTAGCTAAGGTAATAAGGCATTGCAAAGAGACAAACCTTGTTCTCAACTGGGAAAGTGCCATTTTATGGTCCGAGAAGGTATTGTTTTGGGGCACCGAATAACAAGATAAGGAATTGAAGTTACTAAAGTCAAAGTAGATGTTATCGATAAGCTTCCACCTTCAACATCTTTAAAGGGTGTTAAGAGATTTTTAGGACATGCTAGATTCTATCAAAGGTTCATCAAGGACTTCTTTAAGATTGATAAACCCTTAAGCAAGTTATTAGAGAAGGAATCGACGTTCAACTTAGATGAATAATGCTTGATAGCATTTAATGATTTGAAGAATCGGTTAGTTTTAGCCCCAATTATCATCACACCAAATTGGGAACGGTCCGTTCGAACTAATGTGTGACGCAAGTGACTTCGCAGTCGGAGCTGTGATAGGCCAGCGAAGGAACAAAGTTTTTCATCCCATCTACTATGCAAGTCGGACTTTATCAGGAGCTCAACTAAACTATACGGTAACTAAGAAAGAATTACTTGCAGTTGTGTTTGCTTTTGACAAGTTTAGATCTTATCTTGTAGGTACAAAAGTGACGGCCTTTATGAATCATTCGATAATTAAATACTTACTTGCCAAAAAAATGCCAAGTTGAGACTGATTCGTTGGATACTACTACTTTAAGAATTTGACTTAGAAATTCAAGATCGAAGAGGTGTAGAAAACCCAGTAGCCGGTCACTTGTCTTACTTTGTTTATCAACTCAATAAGGGTTGAAATGTCATTACCATAATTCTGGGAGACTTCTATCGGTACCTATTAGACAAGTATCGATAGTTGTCAAGTCAGTAAACAATGTAGACTTCTACCGATACCGATGTCAGTTCTACTAATACAAGTCAAGCTTCTACAGAAACAAATCATGCTTCTTTTGGTACTTATTATGCAACTACCGATACAACTCAAGTCAGTGAATAATCTCTCTCCTTCCCTATACTTCTACCGATACACGTAGGGGTTCTACTGAAAAAAGTATGCAGAATTCGTTTAATCACACAAGTCCTCAAGTTTATCAATCATCACTCAATACAAGACTATTATTCAAATTCTCATCTTGCAAAATCAATACATGACAATACTTGTTTCTTCATATAACACAAAATACAATCAATCAACACAAAGATTCTTAAATGCACATTTCAACTCATTACTATACACATTTGCTTAATTAGAACATCAAGCAAACATGCAAGTTTAGTTCCACAAAGAAATCAACAAACTAAAATCAAGCATTTCAAGGGTAACATCATCCTAGTACATGCCATATAACCGAGTGATGGAAGACTACCAAACAGGCTCTAGGATAGTGTGACTTCGTGAAGATGATCCAATCTTCAAGCAGCAAGAAATCTACAAAACAACAATAACATCTTTGGTAAGCTTCATAACTTAATAAGTTCGAAGAGTCTAAAGAATTACCAATCATATGCATGAAGCAGTTATAACTCAACCGAGCTAGGATGAATTATTTCTTCCTCAAGCCATATTTTGGTGTTCCAACTTTCCTATCTATAACTTTTCTGTTACCACTATCCGATACTGCTCACACGAGCTGTCGAGGACTCGCAACATATGCAGTACCCCAGCCATCAGTATGGTGTCTGTTTGTAAAATGTCTCACTAACGATGCTGCTCAACAAGCTATCGAGAATATGCATTTAGGTATAAATTCCAGCCATCGTAGGGCCTATAATCCATTAGGATTCATATTTTTTTTCGACTCACGATGCTGCTCACATAAGCTGTCGAGGACTTGCATCATATGTGGTACCTCAGCCATCGACACGATATCTGTGCATATAACTATTTCCTTAACGATGTTGCTCACACGAGCTGTCGAGAATATGCACTTATGCATAAATCTCAGTCATCGTAGGACCTTTAATCCATTCTTGGATTCTTTACTCATTTCCCGACTCATGATGCTTCTCACACGAGCTGGTGAGAACTCACAACACATGCAGGTACCTTAGACATCGCGTCGGTTTCAAATCACAGGCTTAAAGCCCAATATCTCTTTCATTCTTTTCTTTTTCATCTTTCTCTATTTCACGTACCATAACCTGTTCTGTAACAATTATAAAGAATACAATAACGTACTATTTAAATGAAATTTTAACGTTACAAACTTACCGAATGAAATTACAGTTAAAGTGAACTTCAAGGGCAAATCCATAATTTTCCCTTTTCCACGATCAGGACACGATCTTGATCTACAATGATCCAAAGCTTGGCCATTCCTAACCTTGTTCTTCTTTCAGGTTTCGGTTATGGAGAAAGTAAAATGAAGAAGATAACCTCGTTTTTTTCCTTTTTAATTTTAATTCTAACATTTATTTATTTAATTACCATTTTATCCTTTGTTCACACATGAATTTCAACTAAAATAATAGCCAAACCCGTCCACTACTCTTCCAATAGTATAATTACTATTTCAATCCTTCAATTTTTCCTTTTTAACTAATAAATTCATCTTTTTCATATTTACGATTTAGTCATTTTTACTTAATTTACTATCTAAACAATCAAATTTCATGACCGAATTTTAATACAATACTAATGACCTCATAAATATTAAATAATTAATATTTACGATCTGACAAATCGAATTTATGGCCTCAAAACCATTAATTTTGATTACACTAAAAATAGACTAATTAGTAAATTCTCATTTTATTAGGATTTAATTGCAATTTATAAAAATCTAAAGAGTTTCACATTATTTCTATTTTTAGGCCATTTAAATAGGGTCTAATTTCATAATTGGTCCTTTAATTAAATTACATTCCAATTAAACAAACTTGTTTACAAATTAGCCTTAAACTAAAAAGGACTAATTGAACAAATAACCCAAAAGTTAGTGGAAGGTAATCATATCCTCCACCGCTTGGACTTTTTATCATGGTGTAATTACCACTTTGGTCCCTTTTATTTTTAATCAATAGCAATTTACCCCTTTTACAATTTACTCATTTTTCCTTAATTAAGCAATTAATCATCAAAATTACCCAACCGAACTTCAATTCACATATAATAAGACTCTATAAATATTTAATAAAAATATTTACGACCCTTAATTTCAGAAACGAGGTCCCGATACCTCATTTTCTAAAAGCACTTGACTTTTGAACCAAACCACTTATACTTATTTAATAAAATTTTCTCATCGGGTTTTTGGTCCTTTAATCATTGTTTTCGACACAGTTGAAAAACGGACTGTTACATCTTCTATTGGATTGGCTTGTTCTTCTCTCCCCTCCGGGGGTGGGTTTTGCATAACCTATGGGTTTCTATGATTGCGTCTAAGTAGTGATTCAGGGTTAGCAATAGGCTCGACCAAGTTTTTTTGACTTCAAGTCATAAACCAAAAATAAATAAATAAAAAGAAATAACAAAATACGTAAAAAAGTTAAAGATAAAAACCCGTATCTATAACCTAAATTCTTGTCTAATTATTTTATTAGCAATGAAAGAATTAGATTTACTAAAGCATTGCCTCCCCAACAATGACACCAACAACTTGACCACCCTCGAACGTACTCCATTCGGTGTAGATTTTGACTTTTCGCAAGTATACAGGTCAGGTTGTAAATATAGTGTGTTTACATCGGAACACTTGGAAGTTTTTCGAGGATCATACTCAAATGAGGCTTAAGGCGATAGTAAATAGAATCTCTATAAAGAATAAAATTAATTAGTACTAGTTTAAGGGTTTATAGTATGAGTGAAAATAAAAGAGTTGTTTGAAAGCATAAAAGAATAAAAATAAAAATAAAATTGAGTTGTAGAAATTCTTATAAATGTCTTTGGGAGATTAGGTCATTTCCGTATGATTTCCTCAATTGTTGGATTTTGAGGATTTTCCTCTAATCAACTAGTCACTACCTTAGTTGGATCTCTCAATCTTCTACCAGCATAGCAAGTTGATAGAGATTACTTATTGTTAGATGTCACATTCTAAGCTAGTTTGGGGAAAAGGTGTTCACGGATAGACAATGCCAATTTTGGGTTCATTCCCACCTAGATGACTTTCTAGGGTTGTCAGGCCTAATGTTTGTCTGATGCTCTTCCTTTCTCAAACAACTTATCCGAAAGGTAAAACCCCTGTAAAACAATAATAAATTATTCATATGTCCACTCCTTAATTCCCCAAAATGGAATTAGTTCCTTATGTTTTCTTTATTCATAAAAAACCCAATATATGAAAACATGTAAATTAAGAATTGAATGAAAAAGAAACTAATTTGTATTAAGTGATTTATCGAAAAAAATCCTCGATTGTTTACGTAAGTTTCTACAATCTCGTTTCAAAAGCTGAAAACAAAGAAACTGAAACTGAAAATTAAAAAATAAGTACTTGTGTCTAAATCCCTAGTGTTAAATGTCTTATTTATAACTTTTGATGGCCATTTTTCCTAAACCCTAGGTTAATTATCGTTCCTCGTGTTTAAGTGGCATTGTAAAGACCAAAATGCCTTTTGTTTAATATGAGATCTGTGTCCAGGGGTCGATGTTGCGACACACCAGGTCCTATGTCACGACATAGGCATCAGTCTCTATGTGAAGCGTCACTTACAGGTGTTGTTGCGACGTAGCCTATGTGTGTCATGACAAAGAAGTTAGATTTTAAATTCCTTAAGTTTGATCCCTTAGTTGCGACGTAGCTCAGACTATGTTGTGACGAAGTGATCAGTTTCCTTTTAGTACACTTCTTTTTGCACACTTAACAAGTATGTTAGCTAATTTTTAGGCCTCATTTGGCCTTAAAGACAAATAAACATCATTTTAACACTTAGGTTGCACAATTTATTCAAATAAGAAATCTTACTAAATCTTATAAAAACATTACGAAAAATACTTGTTGTCAAGCTCTTCAAGTGTGAAAAATAGTTCAATATGCTAGGTATGAAACTGATAGATCAATCTTCTGATCTTCCACCAACATAACGAGTCAATAAAGACTACTTATCACTAGATGTCACAGTCTAAACTGGTTTGCGGTAAAGGTGTTCACGAATGGACAATAACAATTTTGGGTTAATTCCCACCTAGATGACTTTCTAGGGTTGTCAAGCCTAGTATTTATTTCATGTTCTTCATTTTCCAAACTGTTGATCCGATTGAAAATTTATATATACAATAATTAAATAACCATACTTCCACTCCCTAATCCCCCACAATGGGATTAGTTTCTCATGGTTTCTTCAAACATCATAAACTTAATAATATAATTCAACATAAAACTTAAGATTGAATAAAATAAAGAGAAAGTAACTAATATTTGTACAGAAATCTAGTGGGAATAAATCCACAATCATTTCCACAAAAGCAAAAAATAAAACAAGAAACGAAGTGGAAAACTAAACTAAGGGATGTGTAAACATAAGTGCTAATGGTCCTATTTATAGCCTTGGACGGTTGTTTTCCTCAACCCTAGGTCATCTGTCATTCCTCGTGTTTAAGTGGCATTGTAAAGACTGTAACACCCTTCACTTAATCTAAAATTCACGTCCAGGAGTCAATGTCGCGACACATAAGAGTCGTGTCACGACAATGAAGTCAGTTTACTCCTTTAGGTCATTCATACAAGCGTTGTCACGACATACTCTTCCTATGTCACGACATAGAAGTTGACTTTGATATACTTTTGGTCTGGTCCCTTTGTTGCACATAGATCAGTCTGTGTCGTGACATAATGATCAGCTTCATACTCATTTGTCTTCTTAAGGTCTCCTGCACACTCACGAAGTTCATTAGCCAACCTTTAGGCCTCAATAGTCCATAAAGACAATAGTAAGCACCTTTTTGCATTCTTTACACAATTTATTCCATAAAAGAAAACTAAACTAAATCCTAAGGAAACAAAAGAAAAATGCTTCATTTCAAGCTCCTAATATGAGAAAAGTTGTTCAATCTGTTAGATACAAATCCAACAGATCAAACTCCCTCACACTTAAGTCATTGCTTATCCTCAAGCAAACAAAAAAAAGAAAAAAGAAAAGAAAAAACATAGGATCTTGAATATGTATCATACAAGGATTGAGTTCGTAACATCTACTCTAGACATATTATATATCTTTCAATAATTTCAATATGATGAGCAAGTAACTTTACCATTCTTGATAAAAAAAAAACATCTAAGTTCAATAAGTTACAAGAAATACACATTTTAAGATTTTATTGGTATAATTCCATCATTTCCTAATACAAGTACTTCAATTCTCCTAGTACAATGCAGATAGTCATAATGTAATTATGTAATGCCACATTCATTTATGCATGGAGTTGTTTAGGTCACATAGGTTTTTTCGGCTTGAAACGTTCTAAGGCTTAGGATAGGTATGAATTTCATAGAATGGTAAGAACAAGAGGTTTCAAACATGAAAACAGTTTGACACATTGTATTGTTCCCTATTCTCCACCTTTAGTGTCTCATTCCTTCTCACCCCTTATTTCTCCTTCTCTCATCTTCCTTTTCTCTCCACTTAAGAAATCTCAACATGGTCTAATACTTTTAGCTAGCGTATGAGTATTTTTTTATTTCTTGAGCAATAAATCTCAACGCCGAGTCAAGTTAATAAGGATTTAATATGAAAAATATAAATATTGATAAATGAAAAGAATTATTAATGCGAAAAAAATTTTAAACTGAATTTATAAGTTAAGAAGATTGGTATGAAATTGTGACAACTTTAAAGATTCTGTCCGAGAAATGACATATTATTATATATTCCTAAACTAGTTATTTGTTCATATTTAAGATGATTCATAAGATGCATTTATCATGAGATATTATTTGTTGATGATGATTTGAATTGTGATTCTGAAATTGAATATGAATATATATTAAATTGAATTATAATGAAATCATTTACGATAAGAACAGTGTACAGTGTATGAGTATGCAAATATGATTGAATTCAGGGTATGATATGTAATTGAAAATAATTACAATGTATGATATGTGGAATATGAATTCCATCGAAGGTGATATTATAATTGGAGTTTGAAATTTGAATACATAATGAAATAGATTGACAATAAAATATGGTAATGAAATGAGTTATGTGAAATTGGTATGACTTTGTGACTTGATAAAAGATATCGAAACGAAATAGTATAACGTTATGGAATTAGTTATGCATATATAAATATTTGATTCATGATTAGTATTGAATTTTAAAAAGGCTTTATGAGAGATGTTTGCATGTAAATGAAATTGATCGCTTCTATTGCAATTCTAAATGATTTGGTTTGCTACTTAATATGAATGACATACTAGTTGGATGTTACAATTTTCTTAGCTTGCATCTTATGTTATTTGAATCATAGAAATACTACCGAGCTTCATTGCTCAACATACGGTTTGTTTTCCGTCCGCATATTAGGTATTATTCAAGATATTTGAACTTCAACTTTAGCTTCTAGACAACAATCCCGCACTCATCAACGTTTGTATATTTCATTTTTATTATAAGTTGGCATGTACCTAGTTGAGTCTAATTTGGTTTTTTCTTAAGTGAATGCTCCTGTTGAATTTGGTATCATCAAACTCGGATTTGTTCTTGGAGCTTTTGTGAGCTTTTATAAAGATTGTAAATGGTTAATTATTGTGATTAATGTTTGTTTGATTGAATTAAATCCTAAATGACATAAAGTTAAATAAAATTGATTGTACTTGCTCCAACGATGAACGTGACATCATGTAGCTCGGACTCAACGATCAAGTCGAGTGTAGGGTGTTATATTTAATGATATCAGAGCTATAGGTTTAGCATATTCCCGAACTAAATTGAACTCAAAATTGAGTTTAAAGGTACATGCCAAGGTTGGGTTGAGTCTAAGTCGGGATTTGGATGCTGCTTGTTAATTATTTTGTCTTATATTTGTAAATGTCTATTGAGTCGAGGAGTTATTATTGGTAAATCAGTAGCACAGGGTCTCCGTATGCATTATTTTTATAATTTATGATCAATTTAGATGTTTACAAATCTATATTATTTGTATGATTATGGATCACGATGAGTTTATAATTATCGTAAAAATCAAATTGTGATTATGGGCACTAAATATTGGGAAATAGATTGAAGTTAAATAGAAAGTATCACGATTTAATTTATATGTGGTACTCATTGTTAAAATTGAGTTAAGAAAAGAAGAATGTTATAGAAGGTATTGGAATGATGAATAAAGATTGAAAGAATGTGAATAGAACTTAAAACAAAATTGGAAATTTGTTGCTTATTAAATGTATAGGTTATACTTCAATTTATCCGGCAATGCACTTTGTGTGCTAGTATAGTTGCTTCGGTTTATCCGATGATGCACTATGTATGCCAATATAAATGCTTCGATTTATTCGATGATGTACTATGTCTACCGGTATAGTTGCTTCAATGGTGCTCTATGTGTGCCAATATATTTTCTTTAGTTTATCGAATGATGCATTACATGTGCCAGTATATTTCCTTCGGATTATTCGATGATGCACTGAGTGTGACAGTGTAATTGCTTTAGTTTAGTTGATAAAGCACTTGTGTGTCAACATGATTGCTTCAATTTTATCTAATGATGCATTACGATACTAGATTGGGATACAGATTGGTTGATTTATGTATTTGGCTTGAGTCCAAGCGAGATTAATAGACTTATAACATATGAATAGGTTAAATGAAATAGTGATTTGATGATTCAAATGTAATTTCTTATATATGAATATCAATAGCATGCAAAGACTATACAATTTAGTTAAACGAGTTTGAGGACCAATAAAAAAGGATAGAAAACTAATTAGTTTATTTAGAAACGAATCCCAATACCCCTACTTTTTTCAGGTAAATTTTAGGGACGTAATTCCTTAAGGGGGAGAATTGTAATGACTCGAAAATCAATGGTATTGGAAAATGCGGTTTCGGGATCTTGTTTCCATAAACCGAGCTCATAAATATTTTTATTAAATTTTACGTAGTTTTTGTACAGGTTAATTGAACTTTTGGATAGATAATTTTGCAAAATTAGTGACTAATTAAGGTGCAAAGATTAAATCATAAAAGTGGTAAAAAAATAATCCGTATAAATTTTAATTTCTAAAGGACTTAAATAGTAATTAAATCAAGGTTAAAATGGCAATTAGACCATTTTGAAATTGTAGTGGATAATTAGGTAAGAGTCTTGTTTATAAATTATATTACTTTTAGAATTAAAATAATAATAAAGTATGAAATGACAATTAATAAAATAAGAAAAAAGGATGTTGTCATCCATTTTTATCTTCTTCTTCAAGTTTTGACACAAAAGAAAACGGAGATAACCATTGTTAAGCTTCAAAGGTTAGGCCACTTGCATGATCAAGAATTCAACCAAATTGAGGCTAGTAGCGGAAAAGTAAAAATTGTCAAATAATCCTTAAAAGCTCATTTGGTTACTATTTTGCCAAGTAAATTCAGATGGAACTTATTAAGTTAATTCATGTTTTTTTTTTATTTCTATAAATTTGAGTAATTATATTTGTTACATAATTATTTTGTTATGTAAGGTATGATATCAAAGAAAATTTAAAATAATTATTTGAGTTTAAAATGTTATGTTTGAGATTTATTATCGAACTAGAAGACTAATTTAAACATAAATGAAATTTTTTGTAACTTAGTGATTATATGTGTGGGCATTGAATTTGGTTGGAATGTATTTTTTTATATAATGAAATGAGAAAAACTTACTCAAATCATGGAAGAGCAATTTGTTTAACTAAACAATTTGCGGACAATAATGGTATTACAACCAGGCCTGGCTCTAGGGGTAGTCCAGGAGTGCTACCGCCATGGGTGTAACAACCCAATTTTAGTGGCAACGAAAACAGTGACTTCGAGATCACAACACCGACGAGTCGAGTCGTTAAATTATTTATTTAAATATTTATGACTTCGTTAGCATTGTAATAAAATTTGGTAATGAAATTTTAATGTTTAGATAATAAAATGAATAGAAAGGATTAAATTGTAAAAGGTGTAAAAGTTGGTCCTTAATTATTAAAGGCACCAAATAGCTTAAAGAAGTTGATAAAAGGGAATAGTATAGAAATTAAACCTTAAATCTAGTAGTGGACGATTCTAATGTTGGAAAATGATGAATTTAGGTGGATAAGTTAAGGGTAAATAGGTAAATTAATAATAAAGGTGAATAAATTAAAAATAAAAGATTTAGAAAATAAGATAAATCATCTTCTTCCTTCAACCTTTTGAACAAAACCCTAAAATAGAGAAGAGAAGGATTCGCTAGCTTGGAGCCTTGATTTGGTGAGTAAAATCTAGCTCGTTTTTAGTAATTTTTATGTTTTGAGTCCGTATTAGCTTAATCTAGCTTATGTAAGGACTAATTTGTGAATCTGTCAAATGTTGTGGATCTTACCATTGTTGAATATGATTGTTCTTGGAAGTTTTTGATAGTTTTGAATGCTTGATGATTGGGTTGGATCTTTTTGGAAAGTGATTTTTGATGAAATTAAGGTTTGAGGACTTAATTGTTAAAGTGGTGATATTGTTGTACTTGTTGTGAAATAAATGGATTTGTATGGGTTTGTATGAGGGCTATGATTGTCCGATTGGTATGGGTTGAGGAGAAAGAAGGTATTTTGCATGTTTTGTGTTAGAAGGACTAGATTGAATAAAAGGAAAGTATTAGGGGTAAAATCATAATTTTACTTAAAAGGGATTAGATTGTGTTGAATGAATGGATTGTGTGATTTACTGTGAGAAATTGAATGATTTGTGTATGTATACTACGACTGTGACACCGATCGTGGAAAAGGAAAATTAACGGAATAGTCCCTGAAATCCATTCATAACTACAATCTAGTCCAGTAAGTTCGTATGGTTAAATTCTAATTTAAATTACATATTCTTGTAATGTAAACTATTGTAGTGAGATGAAATGAAGATCGGAAATGTGGAAGATGAGAATAAAGGAAAACGAAAGGCAAACAGGCTTTGAACCGTAAATGAAAAAGGTCCGATGACTAAGTGCCATCGTGAGTATATGAAATCCTTTACGGATTATGTGGTCCGATGACTACGTGTCATCGTGAGTATATGAAATCCTTTACAAATTATGAGGTCCGATGACTATGTGTCATCGTGAGTATTAAATGAAATGAATCTCATTGCGAATTAAAGGTCTAATGACTTCGTGTCATCGTGAGTATCAAAAGATAATTGAAACTTACCTAGGATCTATACAATTATTCCATTCGTTTGATTAGATTTTACAACTCTTGAAGTTTAGTAAATCTATTTAACTTTATGAACTTACTAAGCCTTGAAGTGCTTAACTGTGAAATCATTATTGTTTTTTAGATTCAATTTTATTGTATGGAGATCGGATCATCTTGGAGCATCACACTATCCCGAATTTGCTCGATAGTTATTACATCACTTGGTTATATAGCATGTACTAGGATGATATTATTATTTTTCGTTTGTATTAGAAATAATACACTTTGCTATGTTGATTGTGGTTATGCTTAAGGTGTAATTTTGGTATGAATTTGGGATACTTTGTAAAGACTTG
Organism: Kokia cookei; assembly: GCA_039519145.1. Classification (NCBI taxonomy): domain Eukaryota; kingdom Viridiplantae; phylum Streptophyta; class Magnoliopsida; order Malvales; family Malvaceae; genus Kokia; species Kokia cookei. Next base: position 23,829,660 of record CM076906.1, read on the forward strand.
GGTATTTTGTATGTGATATGTTGGCCTAATGTATGAATTGAGTTGTTAAGCTTGTGTTTTGAAACAATTCTTGAGATTTTGCATACTTGTTTCGGTAGAAGTATAGGGTAGGAGAGAGATTGTTCACTGACTTGAGTTGTACCGGTAGTTGAATTGTGAGTATCGATAGTTATGTGTATAGATGTATCGATAGTTTGTATGCTTGTATTGATAGAAGTTGCAAGGTGAGAATTATAGCTCTCTGGAGTTTTTAGTATCGGTAGATGCATGACTTGTATCGGTAGAAATTATACTTGTATCGGTAGAACTAGCACAGGTACCGGTAGAAATTTGCCCAATTTCATAATTGTTTACTGATTTGGCTTCTATCGATACTTGACCATCAGGTACCAGTAGAAGTCTCTCAAAATATTGGAAATGTCATTTTTACCCTTGTTGAATTGTGATTATGTTTAAATGACGATGTATAACATGTAAAGTGAAATATTTTAACAAATAAAGTTGAATAATATAATGATAAAGATGAACAGTGATAAATTAATAGTAAAACACCGGAATCCTAACCGGCGGCGGTGTTTAGATTTTGGGTGTTACACAGGGCCCAAAGTAGATAGGGGCCCATTATTTTTGAATTTATTTTTAGTTTTTTTAAACAGTACACCTATCATGATTCATGTATCAGATTTATTGGTCATGGGAAAGAAAAATTGTAGGTTTTAATTTGATTGGACATGACATTTTTCTATTTATTTTACTATTTTTGTTGCTTTATTTTCCTTTATTATGAAACTTGCTTTTGAAATTTTCTTTCTTTCTTTTTCTTTTTCAACTTTGGGCTATTGGTATTTGCTTGACTTTGGGCTTCCTATTTATTTAAATTAAATGTTCAATTTTATTATTTAAAAAAGAAAAAGACAATATGAACTTTGGGCTTCCTTTTTCTGTTTGATTGTAGCAAAGAATAAAAGAAAGAAGTGTGGGATTAAGTTGGGAAATTAATAAAATAAAAATATCTGTAATTTTCCATTTCAATGTATTTTTACTATATTGAGCAATTCTTGGTTGGCGGCGAAAGCTGAAATTAGTCATTTTGGGCTTCCTTTTTCTAACGTTTCTTAAGCTTCATAATAAGAAAGAAAAAAATGTAATTAATAAAAATACTTTCATTTCTTCCATTCTCATCTCTAACCTTTTGTCTTCTCCAATTCTCCCTTACATCTCATTCTCAAATTTCAACTCCTTACATTAGAAACAAGATAAAAAAGAATCAGCAAATAAAGAGTTAAAGGATTTTGGATTATATTTTTACACTTTAAGCTTTTAATATTATTGGAGAACTATATATTGTTTAGTTGGTTTTAATCTCTTCAACTAGAGAAAATACTATAATGAGAGTTTTGTTTCTTGTAAAATAAAAGAATAGAATGGCAAATAACCATTTGTTTTTGTCTTTTTCGTCCTAATATTATACAAATTCTGATTTTATGTTATTTTATGTTTTAAGCTTTTAGTATTATTGGGGAACAACTAAATAGTTTTCAATTTCATGTTTTATTTTTTATCAACAATTTGCCATATTTGTTCACCCAAACTTGACCTTGGGCTATAGCTCATACCTTGAAGCCACTTGGTAGTGCATTAAGAGTTTAAGGATTTTGTATTAGGTTTGAATTAAATCAGTATAGTTTATGTCATTGTCTTATTAAAAAAGTTTTCTTGATGCTATGTTTCATTTAATTTTTTATTTGAAGCTATGTTTTTGTTACATATATAATTTTTTATTTGCATTTCAATTAATTTTTTAGTTAATTACAATATTTATTTGTAATTGATAATTATAATTATATTTAAAAAATTCCAATAACTCGATTTGACTTTTGGAACTAGCAAATGTGAAAGCAAATATTCAACTTTGAATTCTTCTATCAGGTGCTATTATTTTATTTTCTTGTGTTACTTGAGTGTTTGATTTATATTTTATGTATAATGTTGTCTAAGAAACATTTATCTGGAAGTAAAAAAAGAAAAAAGAGAACATGCTGAATAGTTAAAAAAAACACAACAAGGTGCTATTGATAAATTTATTTTTAAAAAAGTAAATTTTAATGAAAATTTGGATCAATCAAATGAAAGTTTGCATAATGATGTACATAAGAATGATAAAATCAATGACCTAAATGAGACTAATGATGTGCCAAATGTATCAAATATTGAAAATCTTGGTCTTAATGAAGAACAAACAGTTCCTCTTGATATTGGCATTGATGAAGAACAAATAATTCCTTCGTTGGATATTTATGATCCTAGAAGTTGTGCTAATCTTGATAATAAAACAAGGGAAATTTTAGTTGAAAAGGGGCCTATAAGAGAAATGAATCTTAATTTTCCTCTCGATAATAATAGTAGACATTTTTCATATGCTTATTTTTCTAAGAAGTTGAGCAATAGTGAGATTAGTGATAGGAAATGGTTGGTTTATTCCAAACATGTTGACAAAGTGTTTTGTTTTTGTTGTAAGTTGTTCAAATCTATTAGTAATAAAAGTTTGTCAGGAAACGAGGGTTTAAGTGATTGAAGGCATATTAGTGAGAGGCTCAAATAACATAAAAATAGTACAGAGCATATGACTAATATGAATACTTGGAATGAAATGAGAGTAAGGTTGGAAAAAAAATGAAACAATTGATAAAAGCTTGCAAGAACAGATTATGAAAGAGAAAGAATGATGGAGGCAAGTTTTACTTAGAATATTTTCAGCTGTGAAATGTCATGCTACTCATAATTTGGCTTTTCTAGGATCCAATGAAAAACTCAACCAAGATAGCAATGGTAATTTCCTAGGATTGATTGAAATGATTACGAAATTTGATGTGATAATGTAAGATCATGTTAGGTGCATTCAAAACCGTGAAATTCATTATCATTATCTTGGGCATAAAATTCAAAATGAATTGATTTCTCTTTTGGCCAGTAGTGTTAAAATAAGACTATCAAAGAGGCGAAATATTTTTCTATAATTCTTGATTGTACCCCTGATATTGGTCATCAAGAACAAATAACTCTAACAGTACGATGTGTGAATATGTCAACTAATAAAATAAAAATTGAGGAGTACTTTTAGAGTTTTTGAAGGTGGATGATATATTTTGATTGAGACTTTTTAATGAATTACAAGATGTTTTGAAGTCTCTTGATCTCAGTGTTGATGATGTAAGGGGTCAGGGTTATGATAATGGTTTCAATATGAATGGGAAACACCAAGGTGTTCAAAAGCGATTTCTTGAAATAAACCCGAGAGCATTATATATGCCTTGTGCTTGTCATAGTCTGAATCTTACACTTAATGATATGACACATTCTTGCATTAAAGCTATTTCATTGTTCGTAATTGTTCAACACATATATTCATTATTTTTGAGTTCTACAAAAAGATGGAAAATTTTGGTTGACAATATCCCTGAATTAATTGTGAAATTTTTATCTAATACTCGTTGGGAGAGTCGAATTAAAAGTGTTAAAACTATTAGATTTCAAACTGCCCAAATAAGATTGGCTTTGTTGAAATTATATGAATCTTGTGATGATGCAAAGTCAAAGAGTGAAGTAGAGAGTTTAGTCAAAGCACTTGAAAGTTTTGAGTTTTTGCTTGGTATGATAATTTGGTATGAAATTTTATTTGCTATAAATATGGTGAGTAAGAAATTGCAATCTAAGTCTATGTGCATTGACACCACCATAAAGCAATTAGAAGTTGTATTGTCATATTTTGAAAAGTATATAGATGAAGGCTTTACTTCTAGTATGAATATTGCTAAAAGTATTGCACTTGATATAAATGTAGACCCTACCCTTCCAACAAAGCGTCGTGATATTAGAAAAAAAAGTTTGATGAAAATAACCAAGAGGATGAAGAAATTCGATCGGCTAATGAATTATTTAGAGTTGATTATTTTTTAGTTATTGTAGACGTGACAATTACTTCTTTAAAGAGCAAATTTGAGCAACTAAAAATATTTGAAAGTTTTTTTCGGTTTTTGTTTGATTCAAACAAGTTAAAGTCATTGGATGAAAAAGAATTGAGAGAATGTTGTGCTACTTTTCACTCTACCTTTTCTCATGGTGATTCATCAGATGTTGATTTAAATGATCTTTTCTCTGAATTGAAAGTGTTGCAATTTACTTTACCGAATAAATTAAAGTCAGCCGCTGAAATTCTTGAGTTTGTTAAATTTGCAGGTCGTTATCCGAATGTTTCAATCACTTATAGAATTTTTTTAACGATCCCTGTGATAATGGCATTAGCTGAAAGAAGTTTTTCAAAGCTAAAGTTAATCAAAACCTACTTGAGGTTGTCAATGTCATAAGAACGGTTGAACGGTTTGGTAATTTTATCAATCGAAAAGGATTTTTTGGAAAACATTGATGTTAATGTTATCATTAATGATTTTGCATCTCGAAATGCTCGTAGAACTCAGTTTTGTGATTTTTTTGTGTTTTTGTAGTTTATGACATTCGACTAGATTGAATGAAATATATATTTTTTTAAAATTTTGTTAGAAAACATTTTATATACTTAATGTAATAAAAAATATTATTTTAAAGAAATTACTAGTATATATTTTTATTTTATTATATTATATTTTAATTTTTTTTAAAAGGGGCCCAATTTATTTTTTTTAACCCAGGGTACCAAAAATGTCAAGAACGGGCATGATTACAACTTTGAAAATTCACCAAATTTTATAGGAATCGAGTTAGAGGTTTAATCAAACATTAAATTAAAGCTTGTTTAGCTTAGTTTTGCATAAAAGAAATGGTGAAAGCAATGAAATGTTAGATTATGAGATATAATACTTGTTGAAAAATATGCACATCACATATATAATAAGGGTAATTACATGTTATTATTTACTATCATAATAGGTTAGTCCAAATTAAAAGTAATCTAATTTAGTTGAAGTTTATTGGACTTTAATTATTAAAAAATATGTGTAGATACTCTAGTAACTAAATTCTAATTGAAGACTAATTTCTAATTGATGATATGTTGATTAGGAATTAGAGCTAATGTGCCAAAATTATATATACTAGGGTTATGGTCTCCAAATTACACGCAAGAAAGCTTTTCTAATATCCCATCCTTGGAAAAGAGAGAGTCACCCTCTCAAAATTGCTTGTATGCTAATTTGGAAGATCAAAATCTAAGATCTGTAGATTTCAAGAAACTGATGAATTTAGCTACGCTTCCATATCTAGTTTTGTTATTGATTTATTTTTGATGATTTGACATGACAGATCCTAGTTTATGGTTTATTATATTTTATATCATATCTTGACTTATGATTCTGACAAGTGATATTAAAGCCTCGTCATGTTGAATAATTGAGAATGAATTGATTTTCTTTTTTTTTTTTAATTAATTCATTCTTTAAGATTTTATGGGTTTGATATTTGGATTTGGTGTTTTTTGATAATACATACCAAATCTTTTGGATTTATATTGATTAGAGTTTTAATTTTCAATATTGATTAATTATGAATTCATTCTTTTAGGTTTTCTTAATGATATAAATTACGTTTAATTGAAGGGTATAATATTTTTTATTCATGTGATAATTATAATTGATATTTCATTAACATCATTAATACATTTATTAAGAAAACCTAATCATGGAGATCTTACTTGAAGATCATAATTGTGCTGTCAATTTATTATAAAAAAATTAAATATGGATTTAAAATATTAATTTGGTGTTCTTGTTAATAAAGGTTTTGATTCTTGATATTTGATAAATATTCGTGTGATTGAGTTCTTGATTAAAATCTTTAACTTCTTATTATAAAAATTGTTTTTTTCCTTGGCTATGGGAATAATATTAATTCATTGATATTTATTATTAAGTTTATATGCTTATTCTTTTCATACTATTCATATTAAGTATATATTCTGAAATTTGGATAATATTACTGTTATATGGTCAAACTTTTATGTTTTTAAATATTATATTTAGTTCAAGTATAAAAGTATATGTTTGTGTTAAATTTCATTATTTGGTTGAGCATATTGGTATGGTTGATGGATTTATATTTGCACAGTTATTATTATGAATTTTGGCTAAAGGTGTTTTAGTTTTAATTATGGTGATTAGGTTTCATGATGAAATCATACAGATTGGTTATTTGTTTATTTTTAGTATATATAGTTGAGTTTAATACAAATTATATATTTATATTATATTTTTAATTGCTTTTGAAACAAAAGCAATGTGTTTTTAAAGGTATAATGCATGAGTTGGATATTATTGAATCCATAAAATGTTATGATTTTAAATTTTGTATATTCATCCTAAGGTTGTAGATAAATTTTTATGGATTCAATTATATATATATATTTTAATTATTTTTATGGGCATTTTGATGTAAATTCATGCTAAATTGATGCATGTTTAAGGTATTTAATTTTAAGTTTGGTTCTATGATATTAAGTTTTGACATGTTATGATTCCAAATATTTAGTTAAATTATGATGATATGATTTATTTTATATTTGATTTTGAATACATGTATATGCGTGAAATTGCTTTGGCGTTTTGTTTGTGCTAAAATTATGAATACATGTGTTTGTTAATTATTTGATCTTAGAATCACTACATTATTTCTATTTGGTTTTGGTATATATATATACCAAAACCAAATAGAAAAAGATTAAGGTTTTCGGGTTTTTTTTGTGCTATTTTGACAACCTTATTTTGGATTATTTCGGAAACTATAGTGCAATCAGAAAATTCAGTTCTAACCTTTGACTGTTATGAACATTTTCAATTTGAATATTGAAATGTTTATATATTTTAGAATAACTTAATCAAAGCAATAAGTCACCAAAGTGATTTTTTTTTGTGTGTAAATTATTTTATTTTAAAATATTAAAGGTTGTGTGCATGTAACTTAAGTTATGTTAATATTGATCGGCCCAAAGTAAGGTTAATAATGTTACATGTGCAACTATTGTAATAAACATGTGACGATTATTCGGTTTCACATGTGACTAGTAAATCGGCCCAAAGGAAGATTTATTGTTCGACATGTTCTTATTGTCAGTGTTTGATTACTACACCAAGATATCACTTACAAGTTAATATTTAATCCAAAGATGAAATATTAATGGAGTGTCTGATATCTTGATATAAAGTTTTCTTTTATTCAAATTATTTTGGTTTAAATTTGAAGTCTTATATAAGGTTATGTTGATTTATTTAGCTATTATTATATTTGCCAACATTACTGTATGTTGTTTTGGGGTAAATATATATACTATTATCTTTTAATTTGATTGAAAAATAAAATTAAGAGAAATATTTTGAAACAAATAAATTCAGATTTTGGTCTTGGATTTTAATTAAAGATGTCTAATATTTTAAATAGATTAGTTGAAATAAAATGCTGCCAAAGTGACCTCTTTTGCGTAGATTAGTTTATTTAAAATATTAAGATAATTATAGTTTTTGTGATTCATGCATTTATTAATTGACCCAAAGATAAGTTAAAATTTGGCCAATTTTCAAAGACAGCTGTGTTGATAACTGTGTGACAATTATAAGGTATTTTATGTGAGCAATAAGTTAGTCTAAAGATTAATTCATTGTTTGACATAATTTATTGTCAATGTTTGATTACTACAACAAGAGTACCGCTTACAGTTAGTATTACTATCCAAAGACTTGATATTGATGTTGTGTTTATCTTGAGATGGGATTAGCCATTATTTTGAATTTATTGTTTACTTATGAATATTCATGTGAGCTTGTTTTTATCTATTTTATTCTATATTCATCTATCATCTATTGCTACCACAATATCTGCTATTATAAATTCTATATCCATTTTTAATGAGACTAATTTTAAGGAATGGAAAAGGAACTTATAGTGTTTGGTTGTATTGACATAAACCTTACACTAAGGGAAGAACAACCCGTACCTCTCACTACAGAAAGCACCCCTTATGTTAAAAGGGATTTTGAGAGGTGGGATCGTTCAAATCGTATAAGTCTAATGATCATTAAGCATAGTATTCCAAAAGCTTTTAGGGGCATAGAATCTAAAGAGATTACTCAAGCTAAGGTTTCCTTGACGAAATCGAGAAACGTTTTGTCAAAAATGATAAGGCTGAGATGACATCAATTTTGAATTTATGATGTTTATAAAGTATAAAGGGTCAAGGAAATGTCAGGAAGTACATTATATAGAAGTTCCATGTTGCTTCAAGACTTAAGACACTTAAGATCAAGTTTTTTTGATGAGTTGTTTGTTCTTATGGTTTTGGTATCGATTCCTGCACAGTTTAACCAATTTTACATTGGTTACATTTGTCTCAATGAGAAATGGACTCTAAATAAGCTAATTTCTCATTGTGTACAAGAGGAAGAAAGGTTGAAATATTATAACTATGAAAGTGCTCATTTATTTCAGTGCCTTTAAAGACAACAACTTACATTCTGAATAAGATACCTACTAAAGCAGTTGCAAAAACACCCCATGAGCTTTTGGCAAGTCGAAAGCCTAATCTAAAGCATATTCACATTTGGGGATGTCTAGCTGAGGCAAGTCCTTATAGGCCACTGAAAAGAAATTGGACTCCAAAATAGTGGACAACTACTTTATTGGTTATTCTAAGCAATCTAGGGGCTATCAGTTTTATGATCCCACAATTAGGAATATTTTTTAGACGAGAATTGCAACATTTTTTAGGGTGTTCAGTTTGGATGGAGAAATAAGGTTAGAGACATTGCTTTTGAGGAGGAATTGAATTATAACTCAGTTCCTACTATCACTTTTAACAATATTCAGGTTCTCATACCTATCATTGATCAAGAAGTGAATCTAGAACCTCAACAAGACAATGTTGAACAACTCCCTATTCAAGATGAGGTAATTGTTCCAAAAGAACAAACTCAACAACCTCAAGAGCGAATTTAATTAAGAAGGTTCACTAGAGAAAGGGTTATAATGACTTTAGTGGAATATTTTGACCTTAAACAACATTAGATGAATATTAAGTTAATGGTTTCTCAATGGTAACATTGATCATACATTTATATGGTACAACTAGAAAATTTTGTGTCTAATGATGCAAAGTTAATAATTTTCAAATTAAAGAACTTCATCTATGAGCTTAAGCAGACTTCTCATCAATAGTATTACAAATTTTACCAAATGATTATCCCATTCAGTTTAGAGATGAATTTGGTCGATAACTGTATATACATAAGTCTAGTGGGAGTAAGGATCTATATTTGGTTTTATATGTTAATGACATACTGCTTGTCAATAATAAGTATAGTCTCAATCAATGCCTTAAGAATGATTTTGAGATTGCAGAAATGCATAAGATTTTTTTTACACTTTAGCAGTGGGAAATATAATGTATGTTCAGGTTTATATACATTGGAATATTATGTACACTATTGAGATGTTAAGCAGATATTTAAGCAACCCTGATTTGGACCATTGGATAGCATCCAAGAGGGTTATAAGGTATTTTCAGAGAACAAAAGATTACATGCTCACATATTGGAGGTCTGATCAGTTAGAGATCATCAGGTATACAGACTCTGATTTTGATGGAATATGGATACATGATTTTGTCATTAATGTGCAAATTGTGAAAACAAATTGCAGTCTTTTATTCTAATAGTAACAAGAGCATATCAAAGTCAAAGCACATAGATTTTAAGTTCCTGGTTGTTAAAGTAAAAGTTCAGAGTGGTTAGGTGTCTATAAAGCATATTGGGACAAACTCCGTGATTGCGAATCCGCTTACTAAGGGACTACACCTAAGGTTTTATAAGAGCACATTGCTCATATGGGTGTAATGTCATTTAAGGATATTGGGTTTTAGTAGGAGTTTGTACTTTTAAATGTTTTTATGTTATAGACACAATTTCAGTTATTTCAGTTTACGAATATTAAGTTTATTTTCTATAGAAATAAAGTTTATTTGGTTTATTCACATTCTGATTTTGGTAAAGTTTGATCTCACTAAGGTTAAGGAGGACCAGTTGGAAATAGACATGTTTAGATCATACTGCATGTAATTTCCATGCTACACATCCATGCTTGATCTATGTCATTTGGTTGTGTTAATATAATTGATCAAGGAAGATTTAGTTACGATATATGTAACGAAAGTCGCTTTGGTTCTATGTTAACATAATTAATGGATGAGATTTTTCAGAATACCTTTTGGATATGATAGTAAAGTTTTAAGCTCATAAGGTTATACAATGACATGTAATTATAGAGTAATTAGTATATATATGTGGTCCAAGTGGGAGATTGTTGAAAAATATGGACATCACATATATAATAAGGGTAATTACATATTATTATTTACTATCATAATATGTTAGCCCAAATTAAAAGTGATCTAATTTAGTTAAAGTTTATTGAGCTTTAATTATTAAATAAAGTACAGGATAAATATGTGTAGATACTCTAGTAACTAAATTCTAATTGAAGACTAATTTCTAATTGATGATGGCTGATTAGGAATATGGGTTGATTAGGAATTAGGGCTAATATGCCAAAGTTATATATTAGGGTTATGGTCCCCAAATTACACACAATAAATCTTTTCTAATATCCCTTGGAAAAGAGAGAGTCACCTTCTCAAAATTGCTTGTATGCTAATTTGGAAGATCAAAACCTAAGATTTGTAAATTTCAAGAAACTGATGAATTTAGGTATGCTTCTGCATCTAGTTTCGTTCTTGATTTATTTTTGATGATTTGACATGACAGATCCCGGTTTATGGTTTATTAAGTTTTATATCATATCTTGACTTATGATTCTAACAATACTTTTTATGAGACAATGTCAAAATGATTTTTTGTTCCCTTGTTCTAACTTCGAAAAATCATTATAAATTATACAAAAAATTTTAGGAGATGAAATTATATGCTTAAAATCTTAATGAGTCTATTTTCATAGGAAACAAACGAAAACATAATATGAGACTTGTACTAAAAGATATTTAATTTTTAGTAAAGAAGAGTCGAAGGTGTATAACTAAATCTTATAAAAACATTACTTATCGTTAGATGTCACAATCTAAACTAGTTTGCGAAAAACACTACAAAAGGTGTTCACGAATGGGCAATACCAATTTTGGGTTAATTCCCACCTAAATGACTTTCTAGAGTTGTCAAGCCTAGTGTTTCTTTCATGTTCTTCATTTTCCAAACAGTTGATCTGATTGAAAATCCCTATATACAATAATTAAACAACCATACCTCCACTCCCTAATCCCATGGTTTCTTCAAACCCATAAACTCAATAATATAATTCAGCATAAAACTTAAGATTGAATAAAATGAAGAGAAAGAAGCTGATATTTGTATAGCAATCTGGTGGAAATAAATCCACAATCATTTATGCGAAGTTACAAATCTCGTTTCCACAAAAGCGAAAAATAAAACAACAAACAAAATGAAAAACTAAACTAAAGGATGTCTAAACATAAGTGCTAACGGTCCTATTTATAGCCTTGGACAGAGTGTTTTCCTCAACCCTAGGTCACTTATCGTTCCTTGTGTTTAAGTGACATTGTAAAGATCAAAACACCCTTCACTCGGTGTAAAATCCGCGTCCAAAAGTCGTGTCACGACACACAGGAGTCGTGTCGCGACAATGAAGTCAGTCTTCTCCTTTAGGTCATTCGTACAGGTGTTATAGCGACATACTCTCCCTATATCACGACATAGAAGTCGGCTTTGATATTCTTTTGGTCTTGGCCCTTTGTTGCAACAAAGATCAGTCTGTGTTGTGACATAGTGATCAACTTCATACTCATTTGTCTTCTTAAGGTCTCTTGCACACTCGCGAAGTTCATTAGCCAACCCTTAGGCCTCAATCGGCCATAAAGACAATAGCAAGCACCTTTTTGCACTCTTTACACAATTTATTCCATAAAAGAAAACTAAACTAAATCTTAAGGAAACAAAAGAAAAATGTTTAATTTCAAGCTCTTAAAGTGTGAAAAGTTGTTCAATCTGTTAGATACAAATCAAACTCCCCCACACTTAAGTCATTGGTTATCCTCAAGCAAACAAAAAAAGTAAAAAGAAAAGAAAAAACATAGGATCTTGAATATGTATCATACAAGGATTGAGTTCGTAACATCTACTGTAGGCATATTATATATCTTTCAATAATTTCAACGTGATGAGCAAGTAACTTTACCATTCTTGATAAAAAAAAATCTTAGTAAGTTACAAGAAATACACATTTTAAGATTTTATTGTATAATTTTACTTTAATTATCCTAGTACAATGCAGATAGTCATAATGTAATTATGTAATGCCACATTCATTTATGCATGGAGTTGTTTAGGTCACATAGGTCTTTTCAGCTTGTAACGTTCTGAGGCTTAGGATAAGTATGAATTTCAAAAAATGGTAAGAACAAGAGGTTTCAAACACGAAAATAGTTCTGCACATTGTATTGTTCCCTATTCTCCACCTTTAGTGTCTCATTCCTTCTGACCCATTTATTTCTCTTTCTCTCATCTTCCTTTTCTCTCCACTTAAGAAATCTCAACATGGTCTAATACTTTTAGCTAGTCTATGAGTATTTTTTTTTATTTCTTGAGCAAGATTTTTCTCTTTTTGGTGTTTTTGTGACTTTGTCGGTTATCATATTTTCTCACTCATGAATTTTTCTTTTGTTTCTACTAATCTTTGTCTTTCTTTTGGATTTCCTTTTTTTGGCTATATTAAAGTTCATATTCCATATTGATTTTCCTATTTCCCTCTTTGTTTTACAAACTCCTCCTTAATGTGTCTACTTACCCTTAATACATATGGTCATACGTCCATTATTATTGAAAATAGGACCAAAGAAAAGAGTAAACACAAATCAATTTTTCAGGCTTAAAGGTTTATAATACGGTTCATCAAGAAGGGTCAATAAACTCAAATATAGGTACTAAATGGAAACTTAGAATAAGGTTTTTCTTTTTAGCTCTAGATGTATCCAAACAATGCCTTAGGTCATCCCTAAACATCTCAATATACACAAATATCAATTTAATCACAAAATCCCAAAATTACTATCTATCATATATACTAGCATGCTTGTTTCCTCATATCATTCATACCATTTGGTACCAACACCTTTTTATCTATATTTAGTGTAACCTATAGAACTTAGTAGTTTCATGCTCAAAAATTTAAAAATTTCTTATCATCATGCCAAATTTATGGAAAAATACAATCAACCTATTGAACATGATCCTAACCAATTACTTGTATCTCTAGAAGTTCAAGCACTCATTCAAAAGAAAAAATAAATAAAAATGCTAAAAATCAAAGAAAAATGCAATAATTCCTTTGTTACCCTCAAACTTTAGATAACACATTGTCCTTAATGTGTAGCCCCTAAAAGTAAGGAACGAAGTTACCCAATTGATCATGAAAGCTCCTCTTCAAAAGGTAGGTGTCCTCCTCCTTTTGTCATAAATAGCCCTAAATATTATGTCTCCATCATGTGGGGTTCCTACATAAAAATTACAAAACATGCATGCAAAAATAAATCTACCTCTACTTATACTCCTAAATAATATATAAGTCTTAAAACAAAAATCAAAATCATCCAAAATTACAAGTCCTAATAAAAATAATGACTTTAAATTAAAAGTTCAAAAACGTTCAATCCTCTTCTAAATCGGATTGAGGGTCCATTGGAGCTTTGTCTTTGCCGGAGTACTTTTGGTGAGAGCTCCCACCTTGTTGCCTTCTTGAAGTCTGAACCACCAGTCCTTTAGGTGTTAAATATTGGGGCTAGAACATAGCCTCATATTCATCCTCCGTATTGGGGTCCTCGTGCTCCTCATTGGCCCCTTCCAACTCAACTTCCTCATCAACTCTTCCATCGAATGTTGCTTTCGCTCCAAACATGTTTGGTGGATAGTTTGGAATTTGCAGCCCATTCATTCGTGCAAACTCTTGAAGAACTGGTCCCATTTCTTGCATCCAATAGATCATGTCGTCCAACTTTGTTTCAATGCTCTCTTTTTGTTCAGTTTTCGATTTCTCTTGTCTTTTTAACGAATATGGTACATCCATGTTTTCTTTTCTCCGCTAGTTTCATTCCTTAATCTACTTCCATTGAAGCTTAACATATTTTTTATGTAATAAATCTCTAATGATGCTTCGTGTTGCCTTCAGAAATTGCTCATTGTCATTGATTGGAACCTTTGCTTTTCGGCATAATGCAGTTATCAAATGGGGAAAATAAAGTCTAATTTTCTAGGTTTACGTGCATCATTTCATTTCCCAAAATATCCATCATCCTGCACAAACTTGTTTTCTCTGTAAAATGCTATTTAACAAGACAACTCATGAAGTTTTTACGTTAGATACATTCAGGGAAAGTACAATTCTAGTAGCAATAAATTGCATCCACATTTTAGCCACAGGGAACAATGATTGCCTAATTAAAGTTTGATGGTAATCCTATGGCTGGTCTATAGTTCCAAGCACCCCTATTTTGAGTTAAATATTTTATAAAATTTTCCATATCAATATTCTGAAATTGATCTAATTCTATATCTTCAACAAAGTCTTTTTCATAGTATGGAATGTTATAAAATTTGCATAAATTAGCTGGAGTTATTGGTACTTCTATTCCCCTAACTGCTATCATTTTTATAATTTCACCATATCCCTTTCTAATCATTTGATTCTTAAGATATGCATAAAATTCTTAGACAATGGTTATCACATCGTTTCCAGTGGGAGTGATAAAAAATTGCTCACATGGATGATATCGAATTAAAGACCAAATTTCCTTACAAAGTATCATAGAGGGCTCAAACCCTCATTCTTGTATCAATGGTCGTCCATGTATTTCTAAAAAGTATTTCTTTACATTAAGATGATGAAACTGGATTGGGTCTAAGACATCTTGCGTCTCTTAAGTCATTATTCTTTTTGTAGGAGGCATACTACTAAAGTTTTTAACACAAATCAAGCAAAGAGAAGTAAAACAAAACTAATGGAATAATAAAAGGGAAGGAAATACTTTTAAACCTCTTTTGTTTTGAAATTTTGAATTCGATTTTCTACTACCCAAGTCATCCTTTTTGAAGTTCCTTTGTCGAATCTTGAAAAGAAGAGCCTTGTAGGTTTTTGGAGAATAGATTAGTAAGCTTTTAGGGAGTTTTGAAGAAGGTTTTAGAGTTTTTAAAGGGTTAATAGTTTTAGATTAAGGTTAGTATATATAGGGGTTGTAAAAATTAGGGTTTTAAGGTTAGGAAATCGGGTAAAATATGGGTTAAAATTCCAGGTTGCACGATCGGGTTGGGTCGACCCTACTGAAATTGTAAATGATATCGCGACATAGGGTACTTCGTGTCATGACATACCCATCAGTATGCCATTTTCGCGACATAGACTCCCTTCGTGTCGCGACATACCCACCAGTTTTGAAATGTTTGTAAGGGGTAGTCTAACTCCTTTGTCGCAACATCAAGAGTGTGTATCGCGTCATCGAGTGGCCTTGAGGTATACTGGTTGCTTTTTCGTGACATAGGGAACCTACGTCACGACACACGTATCATTTTTACCTAGTGTTAACTTGAAATGAAAACATAACAAAATCAGTATTGTCTGGCAAAGTAGTTAGTGTGCATTCCGGCATCCTAGAACAATTTGTTCTGTCGCTATTAGTCCAGCAGTCATCATGCCATGCTATTCTTTGGTATTTGTCTCTTTCTCGAAACTTTCCTTTTCGACCTGCATTAACTATCGTAATTTCCTTCCTTCGATCATATCTATCGATTATAGGCATGACTTGATGCCAGCACTTATCTTGTGACAACTTCCATTGTTCGATCGTTCATAGAATTTGTAGATTTGGTCTTGGTGTCCTAATAGCTGCTCAATTGTATCATTTAGTAAAAATGGTTCTCTCAATGGATTTTCATTTAATTGCATCCATGTTAGGAAAGTTGTATCTCGTCCTACTTTCCATTCACAACTCTCCTCATTTATTCTCATATCACGAAATGACACTTTTGCATAAGGTTTTTGAAACCATTGAAAGGGTTTCCTCTCTTGCGAGGACATAATTACTTTGATCTCTGAAGAAGGAGGTGACAGCTCATAAATGTAAATCTTCTCGATTATCTAAAGGGTAAGAAAAATCTCAACATATAGATGTTATATATTATGGCCAATTCCCATTCAAAACCTAATCCTTGACCGATAAATTCTTCAACTTTTGACATTTCTTCTGTGTGTACATCCATAATAGTGATCAGTTGAAGATCAATACTCTGTAAATTGAGACCTACACTTGTATCAAAAGAGATTACTTCCTCCATTGGATTGAGATTCATTTTCAATTCTTATAATATGTTCAACCTCCTCCTCCAATGACTGCTCACCAATATGCTCTATGGTCTGCTAATAGCTTCTTCAGAAACTTGTTTTTCTTGTTCAACACATGGCTTCTCCTCTTGTTCTCATTCTTTCCATTCATGTTCTACATGTAATCTTTCGAAAGATTCATTACTATGTTGGTTGGGGATTGGGATCTCTCCTCGAAGTTGACTCAATTCAAGCATCAACAACCTTTGATTTTCTTGGATCTCCCAATCTTCATAGTATCCATCTTCATAGATGCCATTGTCGTAACTGTATTCTTATTTGAATACATGCAATAATAATAATCCATAGTAGAAAAAATAGTGTAAGAAGGTTGGATGAGCGTAGTTAATCTGAAAAATAAAGAATTTTTTGTATTTTTAATTCGTAGCTATATCCTGAAAATTTCCTAATTACCCTTAATAACAATGCAAAAATAAAAATTACTAAAACGTTGCCTCCCCGACAACGATGCCAACAACTTGACTGCCTTCGAATGTACTACTATTCGGTGTGTATTTTAGGGCTTCTACAAGTATACGGGTTAGGTTGTAATATTGTTTGTTACAACGAAACACTTGGTAAGTATTCCGAGGATCATACCAAGAGGAGGCGAAGAGATAGTAATTTAGATCCCTGCAAAGAAAAGAAGTAATTAGTACTATCGCTAGGGTTATAATACGAAAGGGAATACAGATTTGTGATTGAAGATCATAAAATAAAAAAATAAGCAATGGAAAGAGATAAGGAAGTTCGATAAATAGATTTAAGGAGATTAGGTCGCTTTAGTATGGATTCGTCAACCATCAAATTTGGAGATTTTGCTTCAATCAACTAGTCGCTACCCTAGCAAGATCTTCCAATCTTCCACCAATGTAACGAGCCAATAGAAACTACTTATAAATAGATGTCACAGTCTAAACTGGTTTGGGGTAAATGTGTTCACGAATGGGCAATACCAATTTTGGGTTAATTCCCACCTAGATGACTTTCTAGGGTTGTCAAACCTAGTGTTTGCTTCACGTTCTTCCTTTTCCAAACAGTTGATACGATTAAAAATCCATGTATACAATAATTAAATAATTTATCGTGTCTGTAACGTCACAACTGTTGTGCAAGCGAACACATGTCGATGCAAGTATAGTTGATAGACTAATTTTATCAGATATCGATCCCACGAGGAATGGGTTCTTGATGTTCAAATGTCGAAGTAACTAACACTAGAATTAAATGAAACATGAGTAGAAATGTCAGAACAATTAAGTCAATCTGCACACTAAGAAAGTCAAAACTGTCAATGTGATAAAAGTTAATTGTCGGTGCAACTAAAAGTAAATCAAATTGTTGTTGAAGTGTTGAGAATTTAAAATGAATAAAAGTAAATGGTGATCAAGTGTGAAGATCTGGAGTGGATTGCTAACTTTGCTAATTCGCAATGCTGGATGCGTCGACAAGGTATTGTATAGATGAATTGTTGCAGCACTGAGGTTCCAATGAAATCTTACCAACTACAGCTCTCTATTTAATCAAGGCTCAAGTACCAACAATCACCCTATCTCTCGATGTAGGCAACAATGTGCACTTGAGAACAAGTGATAGAATCTCTTCCAATCCCAAGTAGCTCTCGCCTAACTTGCTTGTTAACTCAACTTGTCACCGCATCTCTCAATGTCGATAGATTGCACTTCCACTCTTGTGTTTAATGCAATTGAATTCAAGAATAATAGATGAGAAAGATTACGTAAGATTCAAAGTAATCTAACACTGAAAGATATTCTCATATTCATTCAATTGTCAAGAGTAATTCATCAACATAAAGTGAGGTTCAACAAATACAATCGAAGCTTACTATCTCTAGACCACTAGGACTATTCCTTAATCGCTCCTCTTGTGCCTGCACCAAGCGCTCCTCATCAAAAGTGATTTCTCCTCTGCTCAGTCAGCTTACCGTTCTCCAGCTTAAAATCTCCAAAAACACAAAGTAATTGTAAATTTAATTCCTTCAGCTCTTGATGTCTCTCTCCTTCTTCTTTCCTCTATTTATAAGCTCAAGAAATTACTGATTTCCTCCTTTCTCAAATTCAACTACTTTGTATAGCTGTAAAAGTTTGTTACTGACAGCTACATAGATCTGATTTGTTTATTGGATTGTTGCAGAATGTCTGTGCAAATTATAATTTACGGCGACAATTTACCGCATTTTTTGACTAACTTGTGGCCGAAAATCTGAATGCTTCAAGAATGATATATCTCATCTTTTCTCAAATCCAATTCTATTTGTAGCTAGTAAAGTTTGTTACAGTCCAGCTATACACTCACGCAGATCAGGTGTGATCTTCATAAATCTGTAGATTGTCGCCGCATCTCTGGTCTTGATCTGAAATCTTTAATTGTAGCGACGTGTGGAATTCATGCGCTGGTACTTCCAGATATACTTGTAGCTTGAATTCACTCATTCCAACGTAAAGATTCCTATGCGGCGACATTTATGGTCGCAATTTCAAGCTGAATTTATGGTTGCATTTTGAATTCTTTTTAGCCTTGATCTTCTGAGATGTGTCCTTGCGCTGACAATTTTTAGACGCAATATATATATGCTGCATGCGGCGAAATTAGTGCACAAAAAGAAATAAAATAACAAGAATTTAAACCAAACAACAATAAGTTGGAAAACATAAAAACTAAGTATGAAATGTCTATCATGCATGCTAAATATGCCATAAAATAGACAATTAATACATAAATTTAGGGAGAAAATAGGTTTCATTTCTAATGCTACCATACCCCCAAACTTGAGTTTTTACTTGTCCTCAAGTAAACAAAAAATAGCAAACTTCACAAGCAAATATGTCACCGCAATTATTATTCTAACAACTTAAATTTTTTGGAATTCTAATTACAAATTTCATTCACATGATAGAATAATGCGCCGACAATTTATAGGCATGAATAATTAAAACTGCAACTTCACTAATGTTAGCAACATACTTTGAATCTTAACCCTTCCTTAACCAATACAGCATTTATTGTAATATATTTCTTTTCTTTTTCTCTTTTCTTCTAATTTCTTTTTTTTTCTTTTTGTGATTTTTTCTATAAGTGACTGAGAGATGCCATTGCATTACTCTACCTTTGTTCCTGGGTAGTAACGATGGGGTGCAACAAACCCCCAGGAGGTATGTAATTGTGCCGACACATACTCTTGTAGTGACAGCCTTTGGCTAGATGATTTTTTTAACACTTGCAGCGGAGTGTTCTCCCTTGATAAGTCATAATGCACTCACATTGGAGTGTTCTTTATTAATACAATGTCACTGCAAATAGCAAGTAAGTTCAAATCTCAATGATTTATACTATCCATTCATTACTGATGCATTTCCAATCATTCATCCAAAAATATATGGTTCGATATTCATTCAAATTCACCCAATTCATAAATTAGCATCCCAAATAATTCAAGAATTAAGCATAAAATAAAAATTGTTGTCACATTTTTTCTTGTAACTTTGCATACTTTCATTGAACTAAAGAAACTAGTAAATTCTAAAAAATGTGGGTGCAATTGCATTTCCATTTCCATTTCACGCAAATTCCCCCCCCAAACTTAAAGTGTGCATTGTCCCCAAAGCATTGACATTAATAAATATGTATATGGAAATGCAATAACAATGTAGATGCAGTGACAATAAAAATGCAATGACATTAATAATGCAGGGACAATTATACTACAGCTACATGATATGTATGAAAACTAAACTAAGTGCTAAAAAATAAAAACTAACTCAGTGTGCTATAGCTGAAGATGTGGTTGCATTGGTCTTCTTCTTTTTGTGCTTTCATTCCTCCTTGCATTGCTTCTTGTCTTTGGTGCACTTCTTCCTTCGTTCCTTTGACTTGGTCGGAGCTGTGGATTACTCCTCAATAGCAGGCATCACAACCTCCACCTGACTCGTTTCAAGTGGTGCCAAATCATCAGATGATGCATCCACAAGTTTAGGTGCAGTGACAAATTCCTCAACCGAATTTCTCACAACATCAGGTGCTTCTCTTCTTTCTTTTTTATTTTTTTTTGAGCTTCTTATGATCTGTGGACTGCTCCTCAATTTCTATCTCTACTCTGGCATCACCAGCTTCTTCATTCGTTGATCCAGTATAGACCACTATTGCCCAAAGGTTTTCATCAGCAACTTCCCCCTAACTCGCTCCATCTTGCGCCAAGCCTTCAGTTATTGCACCCATAACTTTAGGTTCAGGGACAAATTTCTCAGCTAAATTTTCCTCGACATCTATTTTTTTATCTTTTTCTTCCTCCACATGAACTTTCTCCATTTTCAGCATTAAGTCAGTAAATGCAGTACAGCTGTACAAAATTACATTGACAATGGAATCCTAATGCGCCGACTATAGTGTTTACTTATTCCTCAATTGGTGCAGACACTATATATGTTTCTTCTTCTTCAAGTGCTTCATACTCTTTTATTCTCCACACGGTCCCAAAAAAATTTCCACTCTTTCTTGCAATTTTTTCCAATTCCATAACTTCTTAATTACTGATATAGGTATCAAAATTATGCTTTCATTGAAATCACATAATGCCTTTACAATATACCAATCACTAATGGAATTAGGTATTGTGAAGCTCTTAGGATCCCTAAATTCTTGGAGAAATTTAATTGTCATGACAATGCACCCTTCAGTAAGTGTGATTGCTTCGACATCTCCCAATCTTCTCTTCTTTAACTATATGTCTTCAAGTTTCTGAGGCTGTTTTGCTATAGCATTTGTGGCGACAAAGTGATCTGATTTTGTCGCTGTAATATTTTGTTTAACCTCTTCAGCAACAGTTTGCTTTTCAGATTGTGCTTACATCTTTCCATTGTTGAGATTTGAATTATCTTCTTTTGCTATAGCATCTCTAACAACTTCATTTAGTTGAGTTTCACTTCTAGGAATGATTTTCTCATCATGCTCTTGCCCTTGTGATATTAAATTCTCAATATCAACCGACAAAGTTTCTTGTGGTCGCAAATTCATTGCGCCTATAATTTGACCAAATTGATATTCTAGAGCTCATATGGGTTTAACTTGATTCTGAAGCACAACATCAGTCTTGGCAATATATTGTCTCAGCAAATTTTCAATTGATGAAAACTCTAATGCGTCATCTTGCTGGTTATTTTTCCTTGATAAAGGTTGATAATAATTGGGCATTGTCCACTCGGATCTAACATCATTTTCTATACTTCCAAGGTCTTGATTGTTCCAACAAAAATTTGGATGTTGCTCCCACTCTAGCGTGTAGGTGTTGGAATATGGATTTTCATTCCGACCGAAATTCCCCATGTGGTACACAATTGCTTGATTTGATGGGCATTGTTCAAACTCATGGTTGCTTCCACAATAAATGCAACTTGTCGCAGTATATTTCCATTTTGCAATTGCTGTAGCATTCTGCATTGAATTACTAATATTAGTCAAAGAAGATACCTCGGCATTTATGGCATCGAGCTCCATTTCTATATCATCACTCGTGCTAATCTAACATCTTAAGGTTTATACACCTTGTTCCTAGCCATATTTCACTAAAAGAAAAATGTAAACGTTAACAAAAAAAGAAACAAGATAGTGAGAAATAAAATTTAGATAATAACAAATAAATGCAATGACAAAAATAAACATCAAACAAACGTCATTCCCTGGCAACGGTGCCAAAAACTTGATCGCGTCTGTAACGTCACAGCTGTTGTGCAAGCAGACACACGTCGATGTAAGTATAGTTGATAGACTAATTCTATCGCATATCAATCCCACGAGGAATGGGTTCTTGATGTTCAAATGTCGAAGTAACTAATACTAGAATTAAATGAAACATGAGTACAAATGTCAGAACAATTAAGTCAATTTGCACACTAAGAAAGTCAAAACTGTCAATGTAATAAAAGTTAATTGTCAGTGCAACTAAAAGTAAATCAAATTGTTGTTGAAGTGTTGAGAATTTAAAATGCATAAAAGTAAATGGTGATCAAGTGTGAAGATCTAGAATGAATTGTTAACTTTGCTAACTCGTAACACTGGATGAGTCGTCAAGGTCTTGTATAGATGAATTGTCGCAGCACTGAGGTTCCAATGAAATCTTACAAACTACAACTCTCTGTTTAATCAAGGCTCAAGTACCCACAATCACCTCATCTCTCGATGTAGGCAAGAATGTGCACTTAAGAAGAAGTGATAGAATCTCTTCCAATCCCAAGCAGCTCTCACCTAACTTGCTTGTTAACTCAACTTGTCATTGCATCTCTCAATGTCGGTAGAATGCACTTTCACTCTCGTGTTTAATGCAATTGAATTCAAGAATAAACATATGAGAAATATTAAGTATGATTCAAAGTAATCTAACACTGAAAGATATTCTCATATTCATTCAATTGTCAAGAGTAATTTATCAACATAAAGAGAGGGGTCAACAAATACAATCGAAGCTTACTATCTCTAGACCGCTAGGACTATTCCTTAACTACTCCTCTTGTGCCTATACCAAGCACTCCTTGTTAGAAGTGGTTGCTCCTTCGCTTAGTCAACTCAGCATTCTCCAACTTAAAATCTCCAAAAACACAGTAATTGCAAATTTAATTCCTTCAACTCGTGATGTCTCTCTCCTTCTTCTTTGCTCTATTTATTAGCTAAAGAAATTGCAGATTTCCTCTATTCTCAGATCCAACTACTTTGTACAACTGTAAAAGTTTGTTATTGATAGCTACACTAATCTGATTTGTTTACCGAACTGTTGTAGAATGTCGGTGCAAATTATAATTTGCAGTGACAATTTACCGCATTTCTGAACCAACTTGTCGCCAATTCTATTTGCAACTGGCAAAGTTTGTTATAGTCCAGCTGTACACTCACGTAGATCTGATGTGAAATGCATAAATTTGTATATTGTCATCAAATCTCTGGTCGCGATCTGAAATCTTTAATTACGGTGACAACATGTGAAATTCCTGCGCTGGTGCTTCCAAATACACTTGTAGCTTGAATTCACTCATTCCAACGTAGAGATTCCTATGTGGCAACATTTATGGTCGTAATTTCAAGCTAAATTTGTGGTTGCCTTTTGAATTATGCTGCATGTGGTGACATTAGTGCACAAAAAGAGAAAAAATAACAAGAATTTAAACTAAACAACAATGATTTAGAAAACATAAAACTAAGTATGAAATGTCTATCATGCATGCTAAATATGCCATAAAAGAGACAATTAATACAAAAATTTAGGGAGAAAATAGGTGTCATTTCTAATGCTATCAATAACCATACTTCCACTCCGTAATCCCTCAAAATGGGATTAATTCCTCATGGTTTCTTCAAACATCATAAACTCAATCATATAATTCAACATAAAACTTAAGAATGAATAAAATTAACTGAAAGAAACTGATATTTGTATAGCAATGTGTTGGGAATAAATCCACAATCGTTTATGCTAATTTACAAATCTCGTTTTCACAAAAACGAAATAAAAAACTAAACTAATGGATGTGTAAACCTAAGTGCTAAGGGTCCTATTTATAGCCTTGGATGGTCGTTTTCCTTAACCCTAGGTCAGTTGTCATTCCTTGTGTTTAAGTGGAATTGTAAAGACTGAAACACCCTTCATTTGGTGTAAAATTCACGTCCAAAAGTCGATACCGCGACACACAGGTGCCGTGTCGTTATAATGAAGTCAGTCTACTTCTTTAGGACATTCGTACAAGCTTTATCGCGATATATTCCCCCTATGTCACGACATAGGAGTCAGCTTTGATATTCTTCAAGTCTGGTCCCTTTGTTGTGACAAAGATTAGTTTGTGTCGTGACATAGTGATTAGCTTCATACTTATTTGTCTTTTAAAAGTCTCCTGCACACTCACGAAGTTCATTATCTAACCCTTATGCCTTAAAGAAAATAGTAAGCACATTTTTACACTCTTTTTACAATTTATTCCATAAAAGAAAACAAAACTAAATCTTAATAAAATAAAAGAAAAATGCTTAATTTCAAGCTCCTAAAGTGTAAAAAGTAGTTCAATCTGCTAGGTACAAATCCAGCAGATCATATGCTATGTTATGTATGAAATGAGATCTTGAGTGATGAATTGATGATATTAAAATATATAGAATAAGAATTGAACTTATAAGAGAACTCGATAAATGATTACTCTATTAACTACTCGAGCGGAGTTATTTGACTATATGTCAATGAGCACTGGGTGCATTTTATTTCAGACTTTCGATGAGGCACCGGGTGCCAAATGGTTGCTTCAACTACGTCTTGATGAGTGTTAGGCATAATTTTTACTTTGATTATATCAATGAGCGCTGGGCGCAAGCTAATTACTTCGGACGTTTCAATGAGGCACCGAGTGTCAAATGGTTACTTCGACTACGTGTCGATGAGTGATGGGAACAATTTTTACTTCAGTTATATTGATGAGCGCTGAGCGCAAACTAATTACTTCAGACATTTCTATGAAGCACCGGATGCCAAATGGTTACTTTGATTACATGTCGATGTGTGTTAGGCAAAGCTTCTACTTCGGTCATACCGATGAGCACTGGGCGTAATCTATTTTTTCAAAAATTATCCGATGAGACACTGGGTGCCAAATTAGGGTGTTGGTTGGATTTATATATGTGTTCGTGTCCGAGTCAAGTTAATAAGGATTTAATATAAATATATATATATATATATTGATAAATGAAAAGAATTATTAATGAGAAAAAAATTTAAAATTGAATTTATAAGTCCAAAAGATTGGTATGAAATTGTGACGACTTTAAAGATTATGTTCGGGAAATGACATATTATTATATATTCCTAAACTAGTTATTTGTTCATATTTAAGATGATTCATAAGAAGCATTTATCATGACATATTGTTTGTTGATGATGATTTGAATTGTGATTCTGACATTGAATATGAATATATATTAAATTGAATTGTAATGAAATCATTATCTTACGATAAGAATAGTGTATAGGGTACGAGTACACAAATACGATCGAATTCAGCGTATGATATGTAATTGAAAATAATTACAGGATATAATATGTGAAATATGAACGATTCCATCAAAGGTGATATTATAATTGGAGTTGGAAATTTGAATACATAATGAAATAGATTGACAATAAAATATGGTAATGAAATGAGTTATGTGAAATTGGTATGACTTTGTGACTTGATAAAAGATATCGAAACGAAATAGTATAATGTTATGGAATTAATTGTGCATATATAAATGTTTGATTCATGATTAGTATTGAATTTTAAAAAGGCTTTATGATAGATGTTTGCATGTAAATGAAATTGATCGCTTCTATTGCAATTCTAAATGAATTGGTTTGCTACTTGATATGAATGACATACTAGTTGGATGTTACAATTTTCTTAACTTGCATTTTCTATTATTTGAATCATAGAAATACTATCGAGCTTCATTGCTCAACATACGGTTTGTTTTTCGTGCACAGATTAGGTATTATTCAGGATATTTGAACTACGACTTTAGCATCCAGACAACAATCTCGCATTCGTCAATTTTTGTATATTTCGTTTTTATTATAAGTTGGCATGTACCTAGTTGAGTCTAATTTGGCTTGTTCTTAAGTGAATGCTCCTATTGAATTTGGTATCATATGATAGATGTTTGGTTCATGTTCAACCTCGGATTTATTCTTGGGCTTTGTGAGTGTGTATAAATATAGTAAATGGTTAATTATTGTGATTAATGTTTGTTTGATTGAATTAAATCCTAAATGACGTAAAGTTAAATAAAATTGATTGTACTTGCTCCAACGATGAATGTGACATAATGCAGCTCGGACTCGATGATAAGTGTTTCATTTTATTACTATTTTATCCTTAATTACTCCTTAATAATTAGTTTATGTTGTTGATTTGGACGTTTTTGTGCGCTTTCTATGCAGGACTTCAATTCTGGAAATTGCACTTAAAAGGCAAAGCTTTACAGTTTATTTTCTGGAATCAAGGCTGGGCTAGTGGGCATGACTTTGGGCATGAGAGTCTGACGTGGAGTCCAGTCAGGAACTTCTAGAAGATCCAGTCAGCAACTTCCAGAAGGTCTAGTCAGCAAGGATGGACGAGCGGATCAGCTGCATTTTAAATTCAAAATTAGAAATTATCTTTTGTTTTTATGATTTAATTTAAATATTTCAAGAATTATCTTTTATTATTTTTAGGTTATTTTTAGGGTTTTGGAGAACTATAAATACCCCCTTGGGGTAAGCTAGAAAGACATCTCATTATTAGTTTTGTTCTTGTTTTCTAAGTTCTATCAAAATTCTCTTTTTTCTTTACGTTTCATTTTAAGTTTTTATTTTCTTAAAAAATGTTGAGAATTATTTCTTCCATAATCATGCTCGGCTAATTTTCCAAAAAGCCAAAGGCTAAAGCAACGGCTCAATTCCGATTGTGAGAATTGAAAAGCACTTTATACCTTCAAATATATTTCTCAATTTTCTGCAAACTTGGATTGGCAATCGGCCTTTCCTTCTAAAATCCTTACACTTTCAAATTCAAAAAAGGGTCCATTGGTTTGAAAGTTGTTTCTATTTATAATTGGGAGGAAGGATCGACTTGTAGCACATTTGACTTCCTGTGAACACACTTAGCGGTGGTTCACTAAGGGAAATTGAGATCGGATTCAATTCTCATTGAGACAACATAGTCTGGGTTGGGTTTTTCCAGATTTTAAATTATTTTATTCTAATGGCGATAGTCGTGGTTAGTCTAGCTAAAAAACTGAAATTAAAAAAATGATTTTGGATTTTCGATTTACCGGAGAGAAAAGCAAGTACAAAGCTTGGGCCTTGTAGACTGTAACCGGCATTTATCCAGAGTAAAATCTTATTCGATGATCGGTTGGAAATGAGTCAAAGTGAACCCTAAGGTTGATACTTAAACTGAGTTTCTTCTTAAATTTACATTCGTTAAATTCTTAGATTTAAATTTTCATTTCTTTATTTTACTTTAATTAAACTCTTTCGATCAAAACCCCCCATTTTTATCCCATTCCGCTTAAATCAAGAACTAAAAGCCTTTTACATCAGAATTTCCTAAGTCCCTGCGGATCGACCCTTCTTCTCTTTACTATACTATTTAATTATTTCTTTTGAGATTAAGGATAATTATTTTGACAGTTTACGACGCTTGTCAAATTGGCGCTGTTGTCGGGGACTTTGGCAAAGTTACTGATAAAAGTTTTTGTTTTTGATTTATGACCAGGAACAATCTAGGAGAACTAGTAGATTTCGACCCGAAGATAGAAGCACGAGCTCGTAGAACGCACACACAAACACTTCAAGAGAAAAAGAGACAATAATAATAAGAACATCAACGTAAAACAGATCCACAATCGAGTCTAGAAACACCCTTTAACGTCGAAACACACTTTGAGTGTGATAACGAAGGACCAGTTTCGATGGTAGACAACAACCAAACCATTCGAGAACTTACCACAACGCCTACTGACCAACAACCTTTATGTATCACATTCCCAAATAGAGAGACACCGTTCACACTAAAAACTGGTTTGGTCCATCTTTTACCAACTTTCCATGGTCTGCCTAATGAAAATCTGCATAAACAACTCAAAGAGTTTCACATGGTTTGTTTGAGCACAAAACCACAGGGAGTATTTGAGGACCAAATCAAACTCCGTGCTTTTCCTTTTTTCTTAGTCGATTTGGCTAAAGATTGGTTATTTGATTTAACTCCTAATTCGGTTAATACATGGGCTGACATGAGTCAACTTTTTCTTGCCAAGTTCTTCCCTGCAGCTAAGGCAAGTGAACTAAGGCGAAGCATCCTTGGAATCTACCAAAAAGATGGAAAGTCATTCTACGATTATTAGGAGCGATTTAAGAAACTCTACGCTAGTTGCCCCCAACATGGATTGAGTGAGCAAACTCTTCTTCAATATTTCTACGAAGGTTTTCTTCCTTTATAGATGAAGATGGTCGATGCTACTAGTGGAGGAGCCCTTGTGAACATGACTCCTAATGCGGCCAGAAGCTTGATTTTCACTATGACCGCCAACTCCTAATAGTTTCGCCCTCCTAGTGAACCCTTTTGACGGGTTCACGAGATAAGTACATCTACTTTAGAAAGTAAAATCGATAAATTAACTGATGTGGTTAATTCTCTTGTTTCAGGAAAAATTGGTACAACCAGATTATGCCGAATATGCACATTACTAGACCATCCAATGGATGGCTGCCTAATGTTACAAGATGATACCGAAGCCCAAGTTAATGTAGTGGGGAATTTCTCAGGCCTTTTCCAAAGGCCTTACAGCCCCCATGCCAACACTTACAATCCTGGGTGAAGAGACCATCCAAACTTGAGCTATGAGAAAAATCAAAGATCGAATCAAGCCTATCAACCGAGGCCTTCTCATCCTCAGCCATATCAACCACCGAAATCTTCCTTGAAATCCATTGTTGAAAGGTTAGCTTTGTCCTAAGAAAAGTTCTAGAATAGAACCAAGGTTCGTTTACAAGAATTAGATAAGCAAATGAGTCAACTGGCTTAGATAGTAGGATGACTCAAGTCCCAAGGGAAATTGCCTTCTCAAATAGAGTCAAATATGAGAGAAAATGTTAGTGCCATGACTCTCCGAAGTGGTACCGTTATTGCACCTAAGACCACGAAAGAAGGCCCCCAAAAGAAAGATAAAAAGAAAGCACCGTCTCCCACCATATAAGGTACATCCACATCATCTTCCACTCCCTCTCCCTATGTCGTTCTGCCTCCCTTTCCATTGAGGTTGGTAAAACGAGATAAGCAAGCCAAAGAGAGGGAAATTTTAGATATATTTCTGAAAGTAGAAATTAATATTCCACTTCTTGAAGTAATCAAAAAGGTATCAAGGTATGCCAAGTTCCTAAAAGATCTATGCACAAATAAAAGCTGACTTACCGGAATAGAGAAGGTGAATTTGGGAGAGCATGTCTCGGTCGTTTTCCAACGAAAGCTTTCACTGAAGTTGAAGGACCAAGGTATGTTTGCTATTCCTTGCAAAATCAGTAAGATTGGAATTAAACGTGTAATGTGTGATTTAGGCACTTCTATCAATGTTATGCCTCTTTCTTCGTAGAACTTACTCTCTGCTGAGCCTTTGAAGGATACGAAAGTGACAATATAGCTGGCTGACTAGTCTGTGATATACCAAGAAGGACTCATCGAGAACATCTTAGTAAAGGTAAACGAACTTATTTTTTCGGCAGATTTTTATGTCATCGACATGGAAAACGATCGATTAAACACTTCTTCAGAAATCCTTCTCGGCCGTCCCTTCCTTAGTACAGCACATACAAAAATAGATGTAAGAAGCGAAATTCTTACAATGGAATTCGACGGTGAGATTGTTAAATTTGATGTTTACAAAGCAATGCGATATCCAGATAATGTCGCTAGTATAAATTTTATTGATATTATTGAGCCTACCATTGAAGAGTTTATATAATCTAACTTTGTTAATAATTTGTGCAAGGAATTAAAGGACTTTGAAGAGGAAATCAGGGAGTTTGAGAAAAAAAATTCAATTGATTCTGATTCATGCCTTATTCCCTCAAACTCTAAAAGTTTACCTTCCATTTTGCAGGCCCCTCAAGTCCACATGAAGGAATTGCCGGAACACTTGAAATACGCATTTTTGGGAGAAAACGAAACTTTGCCAGTAATTATCTCAAATAAGTTGTCAAATAAGTTGATGACGGTGTTGTGCACGAATAAAGAGGGCATTGGGTGGACTATTATCGATATTAAGTGACTTAGTTTCTCGACTTGTATGCACAAAATAAATATCAAAGAAGAAGTGAAACCATCACGAGAAGGTCAACACCGGTTAAACCCATCGATGATGGAAGTCGTGAAAAAGGAGATACAAAAAATCCTTGATGCAGATGTTATTTACCCGATCTCAGATAGTAATTGAGTAAGTCTGGTCCATGAGGTCCCCCTCCACGGTGATGCTGTATCCGATCATGCTGAACATTTCGAGCGTCACCGCCGCGACCGAACATATTCTGTCCCGATCAAGAAAGTTTTGCAAGGATACTTGCAATTTGACGACGATGAAGCTTGGAGATTTAATAGCATTTGGCATCGTAAGTTTTAGGTTTGCAAGTATATTCCTTCCCATACTCTCGATACTTTACATTTGCTCGAATCTATCATGCATTATTTCTATGCCATTGGCTGGACCTTAAACTCTAAGATTAGATGTAGCACATATTATGAGCTGGTTTTTGAATTTAAGCTACATTTAAATTTCTGCAAAATTGAGTTGTTATTGTAAATTTTCCTAATGTTATTTTTTTCGGTTGATGGGATAGTATTTTAGACTATCGATTACAGATTTTGATTTTTCTATGGGATTTGTGACGGACGTCACGGATCCTAGTTATTTAACTGCTTTACTGAAGATTCTGTAGGATTTTGATACTGACTTTGCTTACAAGGGACTTACTGACTCGGCGGATGTAACGTTCAATACCCGCAAGACAAAATGATGGCACATCCACGATCCTACGCTACGCTACATTCACCGGTTCCTAGCATACAACTACTTCGGACGTAACGATACTACGTCATGCTTAAGTAAGGTTGAACTATTCTTTTTGCAGTGTATGCAAATCGGTACCAAGGTAAATTTGGGCTTTTGGTTCGCGCGCACTTTTGAACGTGTTGTGCACTCCGATCGCCCGCTCATTCTCAGGCCTTATATTACTCACCTTGCATCTGGTCTTTTTCCATTGACTTTTTGACACTGCTTAATTTACTTATGCTTTTGCGATTGATGCTTTAGATGCACGGTGTTTGGACATGATGGGACTTCTAGCCGGCACCCCCAATGCACCATATATTGTTTCGCCCGATACCATTACACCTCGTGCTGAGTGTGTATTCCTTCAGAGGATAGTACCTCAATCGGCACCGACAGAGAACCCACAGTCAGACATCCAAGACGAAATCCACAAAGTGCACGGTCAACTCGACTCCATCGAAACCAACCTTGTCGAGATTCTGTCTTACCTTCGCCCGGGCACATCCTGACGTAGCCGTGGCCGCGGTCGTCGCTAAACACGGGTAGTATCTCTATTCTCTCTCTTTTGCTTTCATTTACATATTGGACAATATGATTTAAGTGAAGGGGTAGAATTTGCATCAAATTTTTATCTTGCTTATTCGATTAGTTGAAATTGAGTTTTTCTTAATTGTAATATGTTGGAATTTCTTGTTGCTTATCCAATGTTTCACTTTATCTCTTTTATTCCCTTATGACTTGTGATATTGCTTTTGTTGGAATTTAGGATGCATGATAGATAATGGGCATGACTAGTGATTTTCAATAAAATTTTACTTGACATTCCATATATTTGTTAATTGACATGTTGCTTGACTTAGTCATGTTCCACCTTTTCATGTAAGTTTTTGAGCCTTATGAGCATATACTTTCATTCTTGCACTTTATTTCATTGAGTGTGCCGAACTAATTCTCAACATTCTAGAACTTGTAGCGTAATACTTGTCGAGACTACATGCTTGTATATGATGCTTTAATATGATAGGGGCACTTAGGATTAACCACTCTCTACCCAAAATTGCCTTCCCACTCATTTCCCTTAGTTAGCCACTTTTGAATCTATTCCCATTCTTTGTTTTCACCACATTTACAAAACCCGAGTCTTTTCCCATTTCCATCTCTCTTTTTCATGCCCTTGTTCAGATAAAAGAAGATTCATTCCACGAAAAAAAGAAGAAAAAAGAGAAAACTGTTTGTACGTTGTTCTAACAGTAAAAAAACAGAGAAAAAAAAAGCAAAAGGTTAGAAAAGAAAAAAAGAGAAAAAATACCAAAAAAAAAAGAAGAAAAAAACATGGTTGCTTAAACTTCTTTGCTTGTCTCATTATATTGGTTCGATTCGTGGCTTGAACTTAAACATTTTGCATCTTTTGTCTTGGTATTTTACCACACATTTTTTGCCTTTTTCCTACCCTACCTAAGCCCCATTACAATCCTATGTCAAAACCCGTTGATTTTTGCATCATGTACGATTTTTAGTAGTGGAGATTGGATTTAGTTACAAGCTTATGGTAATGTTTTGATTAGTTCTGGCTTGAGCGATTCTTTAACCCAAACACTTTGAGCAGAACGAGTGAATCCTTGTGTGGGTATTAAGTTTTGCTTCATTGAAATTTACAGGTTATTGAAATGTCTTGCTTTGTTTAAAATTGTTCCTAGTTATGCCTTTACTTGATTGTCTCTTGATTTCAATAATTGTTTCGATCTTGGGTCATTTGGTTATCTTAGATGCATTGTGAAATGAAGGATGAAACTTGAATTTTGATGTATTAGTTGAGAAATGTTTGAAGACAAGCATTGAATAAGTGAGGGGGAATTTGATAAGTGTTTTATTTGATTACTATTTCATCCTTAATTACTCCTTAATGATTAGTTCATGTTGCTGATCTAAACGTTTTTGTGCGCTTTCTATGTAGGACTTCAATTTTGGAAATTGCACTTAAAAGGCGAAGTTCTGCAGTTTTATTTTTTGGAATCAAGGCTAGGCTAGTGGACATGACTTTGGGCATGAGAGTCTAACGTGGCGTCCAGTCAACAGCTTCTAGAAGATCCAGTCAGCAGCTTCCAGAAGGTCTAGTCAATAAGGATGGACGAGCGGATCAGCTGCATTTTAAATTCAAAATTAGAAATTATCTTTTGTTTTTATGATTTAATTTAAATATTTTCAAGAATTATCTTTTATTATTTTTAGGTTATTTTTAGAGTTTTTGAGAACTATAAATACCCTCTTATGGTAAGCTAGAAAGACATCTCATTATTAGTTTTGTTCTTGTTTTCTAAGTTCTATAAAATTCTCTTTTTTTTCTATGTTTCATTTTTAAGTTTTTATTTTCTTAAAAAATGTTGAGTATGATTTCTTCCATAATCATGCTCGACTAATTTTCCAAAAAGCCAAAAGCTAAAGCAACGACTCAATTCCAATCGTGAGAATAGAAAAGCACTTTATACCTTCGAATATATTTCTCAATTTTCTGCAAACTTGGATTGGCAATCGGCTTTTCCTTCTAAAATCCTTACACTTTCAAATTCAAAAAAGGGCCTGTTGGTTTGAAAGTTGTTTCGATTTATAGTTGGGAGGAAGGATCGGCTTGTAGCACATTCGACTTCCTGTGAACACATAGCGGTGGTCCGCTAAGGAAAATTGAGATCGAATTCGATTCTCATTGAGACAACATAATCTGAGTTGGATTTTTCCAGATTTTAAACTGTTTTATTCTAACGGTGATAGTCGTGGTTAGTTTAGCCAGAAAACTGAAATTCAAAAATTGATTTTGGATTTTCGATTTACCGAAGAGAAAAACAAGTTACAAGGGTTGGGCCTTTTAGACTGTAACCGGCATTTATCCGAAGTAAAATTTTATTCGATGATCGGTTGGAAATGAGTCAAAGCAAAGCTTGAGGATGATACTTAAATTGAGTTTCTTCTTAAATTTACTTTCGTTAAATTCTTAGATTTAAATTTTCATTTCTTTATTTTACTTTAATTAAACTCTTTCTATCAAAACTCTCCATTTTTATCTCATTCTGCCTAAATCAAGAACTAAAAGCCTTCTACAACAGAATTTCCTAAATCCCTATGGATCAACCCTTATTCTCTTTACTACGCTATTTAATTATTTCTTTTGAGATTAAGGATAATCATTTTGACAGTTTACGATGCTTGTCACTCGATGATCTAGTCGAGTGTAGGTTGCTACACTTAGTGGTATCAGAGATAGGTTTAGCAAATTCTCGAATTAAATCAAACTCAGAATTGAGTTTAAAGGTACATGCCAAGGTTGAGTCAAGTCTGAGTAGGGATTTGGATGCTACTTGTTAATTATTTTGTCTTATATTTGCAAATGTCTATTGAGTCGAGGAATTATTATTGGTGAATTAGTAGCACAAGGTCTCCGTATGTATTATTTTTATAATTTAAGATCAATTTACATGTTTACAAATCTATATTGTTTGTATGATTATGGATCACGATGAGTTTATAATTATCGTAAAAATCAAATTGTGATTATGGGCACTAAATATTGGGAAATAGATTTAAATAGAAAGTATCACGATTTAATTAATACGTGGTACTCAGCGTTAAAATTAAGTTAAAAAAAGCAGAGTGTTATAGAAGGTATTGGAATGATGAATAAAGATTGAAAGAATGTGAATAGAACTTAGAACGAAATTGGAAATTTGTTGCTTATTAAATGTATAGGTTATACTTCAATTTATTCGGCAATGCACTTTGTGTGTCAGTATAGTTACTTCGGTTTATCCGATGATGCATTGTGTATGCCAATATAGATGCTTTGGTTTATTCGATGATGTACTATGTTTGTCGGTATAGTTGCTTCAGTTTATTCGATGGTGCACTATGTGTGCTAGTATATTTCCTTCAGTTTATCGAATGATGCATTACATGTGCCAGTATATTTCCTTCGGATTATCTGGTGATGCATTAAGTGTGACAGTGTAATTACTTCAGTTTAGTCGATAAAGCACTTGTGTGTCAATATGATTGCTTCAATTTTATCTAATGATGCATTACGATACTAGATTGGCATACAAATTGGTTGATCTATGTATTTGGCTTGAGTCCGAGCGAGATTAATAAAATTATAACATATGAATAGGTTAAATGAAATATGAATTGGATTGAAATTGTGATTTGATGATTCGAATGTAATTTCTTATATATGAATATCAATAACATGCAAAGACTATACAATTTAGTTAAACGAGTTTGAGGACCAATAAAAAAGGATAGAAAACTAATTAGTTTATTTAGAAATGAAATCCCAATACCCCCACACATTTTAGGTAAATTTCAAGGACGAAATTCCTTAAGGTGGAAGAATTGTAACGACTCGAAAGTCAATGGTATTGGAAAATGCGGTTTCGGGACCTTGTTTCCGTAAACCGAGCTCATAAATATTTTTATTAAATTTTACGTAGTTTTTGTACAGGTGAATTGAACTTTTGGATAGATAATTTTGCAAAATTAGTGACTTTAAGGTACAAAGTTTAAATCATAAAAGTGGTAAAAAAATTATTCGTATAAATTTTAATTTCTAAAGGACTTAAATAATAATTAAATCAAGGTTAAAATGGCAATTAGACCATTTTGAAATTGTAGTGGATAATTAGGTAAGAGTCTTTTTTATAAATTATATTACTTTTAGAATTAAAATAATAATAAAGTATGAAATGACAATTAATAAAATAAGAAAAAAGGATTTTGTCATCCATTTTCTTCTTCTTCTTCAGGTTTTGACTCAAAAGAAAACGGAGATAGCCATTGTTAAGCTTCAAAGCTTAGGCCACTTGCATGATCAAGAATTGAACTAAATTGAGGCTAGCCGCAGAAAAGCGAAAATTGTTAAATAATCTTAAAAAGCTCATTTGATTACTGTTTTGTCAAGTAAATTCAAATGGAACTTATTAAGTTATTTCATGTTTTATTTTTATTTTTATTTTTATAAATTGAATAATTATATTTGTTATATATTTATTTTGTTAAGTAAGGCATGATATCAAAGAAAATTTAAAATAATTATTTGAGTTTAAAATGTTATGTTTGAGATTGATTATCGAACTAGAAGATTAATTTAAGCATAAATGAAATTTTGTGTAACTTAGTGATTATATGTATGGGCATTGAATTTGGTTGGAATGTATTATGTTATATAATGAAATGAGAAAAACTTACTCAAATCATGGAAGAGCAAATTGTTTAACTAAACAATTTACGGACAACAATGGTATTACAACTTTGAAAATTCACCAAAATTTGTAGGAATCGAGTTAGAGGTTTAATCAAACATTAAATTAAAGCTTATTTAGCCTAGTTTTGCATAAAAGAAACGCTGAAAGAAATGAAATTTTAGATTATGAGATATAATACTTGTTGGAAAATATGGACATCACATATATAATAAGGGTAGTTTACATATTATTTACTATCATAATAGGTTAGTCCAAATTAAAAGTGATCTAATTTAGTTAAAGTTTATTGGGCCTTAATTATTAAATAAAGTACGGGATAAATATGTGTAGATACTCTAGGAACTAAATTCTAATTGAAGATTAATTTTTAATTGATGATGGACTGATTAGGAATTAGGGTTAATGTGCCAAAGTTATATATATTACGTTATGATCTCAAATTACACACAAGAAAGCTTTTCTAATATCTCATCCTTGAAAAAGAGAAGGTCACCCTCTCAAAATTGCTTGTGTGCTAATTTGGAAGATCAGAACCTAATATCTGTACATTTCAAGAAACTGATGAATTCAGGTATGCTTTCGCATCTAGTTTTGTTCTTAATTTATTCTTGATGATTTGACATGACAAATCCCGGTTTATTGTTTATTAAATTTTATATCATTTCTTGACTTATGATTCTAACAAGTGGCATCAGAGCTTCGCCATATTGAATAATTGAGAATAAATTGATTTTTTGTTTTTTTTAATTAATTCATTCTTTAAGATTTTATGGGTTTGATATTTGAATTTGGTGTTTTTTAATAATACTTGCTAAATCTTTTGGATTTATATTGATTAAGGTTTTAATTTTCAATATTGATTAATTATGAATTCATACTTTTAGGTTTTCTTAATGATATAAATTACGTTTAATTGAATGGTATAGTATTTTTTATTCATGTGATAATTACAATTTATATTTCATTAACATCATTAATACATTTATTAAGAAAATCTAACCGTGGAGATCTTACTTGAAGATCATAATTGTGCTGCCAATTTATTATCCAAAAATCAAATATGGATTTAAAATATTAATTTGATGTTCTTGTTAATAAAGGTTTTGATTCTTGATATTTGATAAATATTCATGTGGTTGAGTTCTTGATTAAAATCTTTAACTTTTTGTTATAAAGATTGTTTTTTTGCTTGGTTGTGGGAATAATATTAATTCAATGATATTTATTATTGAGTTTATATGTTTATTCTTTTCATAATATTAAGATTAAGTATATATTTTGGAATTTGGATAATATTACTGTTATATGGTCAAATTTTTATGTTTGAAATATTATATTTAGTTCAAGTATAAAAGTATATGTTTGTGTTAAATTTTATTATTTGATTGAGCATATTAATATGGTTGATGGATTTATAATTGTACTGTTATTATTATGAATTTTGGCTAAAGATGTTTTAGTTTTAATGATGGTGATTGGGTTTCATTATGAAACCATATAGAATGGTTATTTGTTTATTTTTAGTATATATAGTTGAGTTTGATACAAATTGTATATTTGTATTATATTAAGTTTTCATGGATATTCATTGAAGTTATTAATTTTATGTTATGAATATTTATTTAGTTTTTGAATACTTTAAAGTAAATTCATGTTAATCATAATATATAAACACGGTTAACTTTTTTTATGCTTTTGAAACAAAAGCAGTGTGTTTTTAAAAGTATAATGCATGAGTTGAATATTATTGAATCCATAGAATGTTATGATTTTAAATTTTGTATTTTGATCGTAAGGTTGTGGATAAATTTTTATGAATTCAATTATATATATTGTTAAATTATTTTTATGGGCGTTTTGATGTAAATTCATGCTAAATTGATGCATATTTAAGGAATTTAATTTTAAGTTTGGCTCTATGATATTAGGTTTTGACATCTTATGATTCCAAATATTTAGTTAAATTATGATGATATGGTTTATTTTATATTTGATTATGAATACATGTATATGCGTTAATTGCTTTGGCGTTTTGTTTATGCTAAAATTATGAATACATGTGTTTGTTAATTATTTGATCTTAGAATCACTACATTATTTCTATTTGGTTTTGATATATATATATATATATATCAGTCAAATATTAAGGTTTTCGAGGTTTTTTGTGCAATTTAGAAACCTTATTTTGGGTTATTTCGGAAACTGTAGTGCAATCAAAAAATCTAGTTCTAATCTTTGACTGTTATGAACATTTTCAATTTGAATATTGGAATGCTTTTATATTTTAAAATAACTTAATCAAAGCAATAAGTTACCAAAGTGATTTTTTTGTGTAAATTATTTTATTTTAAAATATTAAAGGTTGTGTGCATGTAGCTTAAGTTATGTTAATATTGATCGGCCTAAAGTAAGGTTAATAATATTACATGTGCAACTATTGTAATAAACATGTAATGATTATTCAATTTTACATGTGAGCAGTAAATCAACCCAAAGGAAGATTTATTGTTCAACATGTTCTTATTGTCACTATTTGATTACTACACCAATATATCACTTACAAGTTAATATTTTATCCAAAGATAAATATTAATGGAGTGTCAGATATCCTCATATGAAGTTTTCTTTTATTCAAATTATTTTGGTTTAAATTTGAAGTCTTACACGAGGTTATGTTGATTTATTTAGCTATTATTATATTTGCCAACATTATTGTATGTTGTTTTGGGATAAATATATATACTATTATCTTTTAATTTGATTGAAAAATGAAATTAAGAGAAATATTTTGAAACAAGTAAATTCAGATTTTGGTTTTGGATTTTAATTAAGGATGTCTAATATTTTAAATAGATTAGTTGAAACAAAATGCCGCCAAAGTGACCTCTTTTGCATAGATTAGTTTATTTAAAATGTCAAGATGATTATATGTTTTTGTGATTCATGCATTTATTAATTGTCTCAAAGGTAAGTTAATATTTGGCCGAATTTGAAAGACATCTGTGGTGATAAATGTATGACAATTATAAGGTATTTTATGTGAGCAATAAGTTAGTCTAAAGATTAATTCATTGTTTGACATAATTTATTGTCAATATTTGATTACTACAATAAGAGTACCGCTTACAGTTAGTATTATTGTCCGAAGACTTGATATTAATGTTGTGTTTGGTATCTTGAGATGGGATTTTTATTGTTTACTTATGAATATTCATGTGAGCTTGCTTTTATCTATTTTGTTCTATATCCATCTATCATTATTTACTGCCACAATATCTGCTAATATAAATTCTATACCCATTTTTAATGGGACTAATTTTAAGGAATGGAAAAGGCACTTATAATGTTTGGTTGTATGGACATAGACCTTGCACTAAGGGAAGAACAACCCGCACCTCTCACTGCAGAAAGCACCCCTTATGTTAAAAGGGATTTTGAGAGATAGGATCATTCAAATCGCATGAGTCTAATGATCATTAAGCATAGTATTCCAAAAGCCTTTAGGGACATAGAATCTAAAGAGATTACTCAGGCTAAGATTTCCTTGACGAAATTGAGAAACGTTTTGCCAAAAACGATAAGGTTGAGATGACATCACTTTTGAATTTTTTGATGTCTATAAAGTATAAAGGGTCAAGGAAACATGAGGGACTACATTATATAGATGTCTCATGTTGCTTCAAGATTTAAGGCACTTAAGATCAAGTTTTTTTGATGAATTGTTTGTTCTTATGGTTTTGGTATCGCTTCCTGCACAGTTTAACCATTTTAAAATTAGTTACATCTGTCTAAACGAGAAATGGACTCTAAATGAGCTAATTTCTCAATGTGTACAAGAGGAAGAAAGGTTGAAACATGATAAGTATGAAAGTGCTCATTTAATCAGTGTCTCTAAAGACAACAACTTACATTCTGAATAGGATACTCACTAAAGCAGTTGTAAAAACACCTTATGAGCTATGGACAAGTCGAAAGTCTAGTCTAAAGCACATTCACGTTTGGGGATGTCCAGCTGAGGCAAGGCCTTATAGGCCACATGAAAAGAAATTGGACTCCAAAATAGTAAACAACTACATTATTGGTTATTCTAAGCAATCTAGGGCCTATGAGTTTTATGATCCCACAATTAGGAATATTTTTTAGATGAGAATTGTAACATTTTTTAGGGTGTTGAGTTTGGAGGGAGAAATAAGGTTAGAGACATTGCTTTTGAGGAGGAATTGAATTCTAACTCAGTTCCTACTATCACTTTTGACAATATTCAGGTTCTCATACCTATCATTGATCAAGAAGTGAATGCAAAACCTCAACAAGACAATGTTGAACAACTCCTTATTCAAGATGAGATAATTGTTCCAAAAGAAGAAACTCAACAACCTCAAGAATGAATTTCATTAAGAAGGTCCACTAGATAAAGGGTTATAATGGCTTTAGTGGAATATTTTAACCTTAAGCTGCATTAGATGAATATTAAGTTAATGGTTACTCAATGGTAACATTGATCATACATTTATATGGTGCAACTAGAAAATTGTGTCTAACGATGCAAAGTTAATAATTTTCAAATTAAAGAACTTCATCTATGAGCTTAAGCAGACTTCTTGTCAGTAGTATTACAGATTTTACCAAATGATTATCTCATTTAGTTTAGAGATGAATTTGGTCGATAATTGTATATACATAAGTTTAGTGGGAGTAAGGTTCGATATTTGGTTTTATATGTTAATGACATACTGCTTGTCAATAATAAGTATAGTCTCAATCAATGCCTTAAGAATGATTTTGAGATTGCAGAAATGCGTCATATTTTTTTTATAACTTAGCAGTGGGAAATATAATGTATGTTTAGGTTTGTATACATTGGAATATTGTGTGCACTATTGAGATGTTAAGCAGATATTTAAGCAACCCTGGTTTGGACCATTGGATAGCATCCAAGAGGGTTATAAGGTATTTTCAGAGAACAAAATAGTACATGCTCACATATCGGAGGTCTGATCAGTTAGAGATCATCAAGTATACAAACTCTGATTTTGATGGAATATGGATACATGATTTTGTCATTAATGTTCAAATTGTGAAAACAAATTGCAGTCTTTTATTCCAATAGTAATAAGAGCATATCAAAGTCAAAGCACATAGATTTTAAGTTCCTGGTTGTTAAAGTAAAAGTTCAGAGTGGTTACGTGTCTATAAAGCATATTGGGACAAACTCCATGATTGCAGATCCGCTTAATAAGGGATAACACCTAAGGTTTTATAAGAGCACTGCTCATATGGGTGTAATTTCATTTAAGGAAATTTGGTTTTAGTAGGAGTTTGTACTTTTAAATGTTTTTATGTTATAGACACATTTTCAATTATTTCAGTTTAAACATATTAAGTTTATTTTCTGCAGAAATAAAGTTTATTTGGTTTATTCACACTCTGATTTTGGTAAAGTTTGATCTCACTAAGGTTAAGGAGGACCAGCTGGAAATAGACATGTTTAGATCATATTGCATGTAATTTCCATGCTACACATCCATGCTTGATCTATGTCATTTGGTTATGTTAATATACGTGATCAAGGAAGATTTAGTTACGATATATGTAACGAAAGTCGCTTTGGTTCTATGTTAACATAATTAATGGACGAGATTGTTCAGAATACCTTTTGGATATTATAGTAAAGTTTTAAGCTCATAAGGTTATAGAATGACATGTAATTATAAAGTAATTAGTATATATATGTGGTCCAAGTGGGAGACTGTTAAAAAATATGGACATCACATATATAATAAGGGTAATTACATGTTATTATTTACTATCATAATAGGTTAGCCCAAATTAAAATTGATCTAATTTAGTTAAAGTTTATTGGACTTTAATTATTAAATAAAGTACGGGATAAATATGTGTAGATACTCTAGTAACTAAATTCTAATTGGAGACTAATTTCTAATTGATGATGGGCCAATTAGGAATTAGGGCTAATGTGCCAAAGTGATATATATTAGGGTTATGATCTTCAAATTACACAGAAGAAAGCTTTTCTAATATCCCGTCCTTGGAAAAGAGAGAGTCACCCTCTCAAAATTGCTTATGTGTTAATTTGGAAGATCAAAACCTAATATCTGTAGATTTTAAGAAACTAATGAATTCAGGTACGCTTTCGCATCTACTTTTGTTCTTGATTTATTCTTGATGATTTGACATGACAGATCCTGATTTATGGTTTATTAAGTTTTATATCATATCTTGACTTATAATTCTGACAATACTTTTTATGAGACAATGTCAAAATGATTTTGGGTTCCCTTATTATAACTTTGAAAAATAATTATAAATTATACAAAAATGTTTAGGAGATGAAATTTATATACCTATAATCTTAATGAGTCTATTTTCAAAGGAAACAAACTAAAACATAATATGAGACTTGTACTAAAAGATATTTAACTTTTAGTAAAGAATAGTCAAAGCTGTCCAGCAATAGAACAATAGAGGTTTTAAAAAACTGGTATTAATCTATCTTGAAATAAATTTTGAAATTTTTCATTGAGCTTAGTTTCAAAAACAAAAAGAGGATCTTAATTTCGAATTATATACGTCCAGATATAAATATTTTAGTGACTACTACTCTAGAAGACAACTTTGTTAAAAGTATTGGTATAAATAATGAAAGCATAATTCATGTTACATAAAAGTGTGTCATATTAAGGCTAAGGATTCTTGTATAAATACTTGTAAATAAAGGAAGTGGAATGGAAAGGAGGAGGAAAAATAATAGAAAAGTTATAAAATGAATTAATTGTTTATTATGATTGATCGAATCATATTGGTGTGAATTTAATTGATTATTGAGATAGAAGATTAAATTGAATAAAAGTGAAAACATTAAAACTAGATGAAATTGTGAAATTTGTTTAAAATTGAGATGGTATGCTCTGTTATGTATGAAATGAGATCATGAGTGATGAATATGATACTGAGATCGATAGAATTGGAATTGAACTTATAAGATAATTGAATAAATGGTTACCCTATTAATTACTCGGGCGGAGTTATTTCGACTATATGTTGATGAGCGCTAGGCGCATTTTATTTCGAACGTTCTGATGAGGCATCGGGTGCCAAATGGTTACTTTGACTACGTGTCGATTAATGTTGGGCAC
This sequence comes from Kokia cookei, assembly GCA_039519145.1. Lineage (NCBI taxonomy): Eukaryota > Viridiplantae > Streptophyta > Magnoliopsida > Malvales > Malvaceae > Kokia > Kokia cookei. The sequence continues at coordinate 23,873,101 of CM076906.1, forward strand.
AATTTTTACTTCGGTTATACTGATGAGCGCTGGGTGCAAACAAATTACTTCAAACGTTTCGATGAGGCATTGGGTACCAAATGGTTACTTCGAATACGTGTCGATAAGTGCTGGGAACAATTTTTTCTTCAGTTATACCGATGAGCGCTAGGCAAAAACTAGTTACTTCGGACATTCCTTAAGGCATTGGGTGCCAAATGGTTACTTCGACTAAGTGTCGATGAGTGCTGGGCAAAATTTCTACTTCGGTCATACCGATGAGAATTGGGCGTAATCTATTTTCTTCGAAAATTGTCCGATGAGACACCAAGTGCCAAATTAGGGTGTTGGCTGGATTTGTGTATTTGTTCGTGTCCGAATCAAGTTAATAAGGATTTAATATAATATATATTGATAAATGAAATGAATTGTTAATGCAAAAAAAAATAACTAAATTTATTAAGTCCAAGAGATTGGAATGAAATTGTGATGAATTTAACGATTTAGTTCAGGAAATGGCATGAAATTGTGATGAATTTAACGATTTAGTTCAGGAAATGGCATGAAATTGTGAAAAATTTAAAGATTCAGTTCGGGAAATGGCATGTTATTATATATATTTCTAAACTAGTTATTTGTTCATATTTAAGATGATTCATAAGACACATCATGACATATTGTGTGTTGATGATAAATTGAATTGTTATTTTGAAATTGAATATTAATATATATTGAATTGAATTGTAATGAAGTCATTGTCATATGATAAGAACAGTGTATAAGGTACGAGTATGTAAATACAATCGAATTCAGGGTATGTTATGTAATTGAAAATAATTACTGGATATGATATGTGGAAATATGAACGGTTCCATCAGACGTGATATTATAATTGGAGTTGGAAACTTGAATATGGAATGAAATAGATTGACAATAAAATATTGTACTGAAATGAGTTATGTGAAATTGGTATGAGTTTGCGACTTGATAAAAAGATATCGAAATGAAATAGTATAATGTTATGGAATCAGTTATGCATATATAAATGTTTGATTCATGATTTATATTGAATTTTAAAAAGGCTTTATGATAATGTTTGCATGCAAATGAAATTGATCACTTCGATTGCAATTCTAAATGAATTGGTTTGCCACTTGATATGAATACATACTAGTAAGATGTTAAAATTTTCGTAACTTGCAATTTTTGTTATTTGAATCATAGAAATACTACCGAGCTTCATTGCTCAACATACGGTTTGTTTTCGTGCGCAGATTAAGTATTATTCAAGATATTTGAACTACGACTTCAGCATCTATACAACAATCTCGAACTCGTCAATGTTTGTATATTTCGTTTTTATTATAAGTTGGCATGTACCTACTTGAGTCTAATTTGGTTTGTTCTTAAGTGAATCCTCCTATTGAATTTGGTACCATATGATGGATGTTTGGTTCATGTTCAACCTCGGATTAGTTCTTGTAGCTTTTGTGAGCGCATATAAATCTTGTAAATAGTTAATTATTGTGATTAATGTTTGTTTGATTGAATAAATCCTAGAATGATGTAAAGTTAAATAAAATTGATCATAGTCACTCTGACGATGAATGTGACGTCCTATAGCTCGAACTCGGCAATCGAGTCGGGTGTAAGGTGTTACATAAACACTATATAGTTAACATTGTTATCTTTAAGTAAAAATATATATAACTTTTGTCAAAATACAAATTTCAGTTTGAACAAAAAAATAACACTAATACCACATTAAATAAATGTCAAACTTGATTACCAAATGATATATTAAATCTTTCTTTTAATATTTGACTTTTAATATTTATACTTTAGTAAAATTTTTAAATTATTTTACATTGATTGATAGTTTTTGGTTACAGGGAGGGTTGTGGATAAGGTTACAAAATGAAAACAAGTAGTAAAAAACAAATTTACAAGAGAGAGGAGGATGGTGGTTGAGAAGTAACTTTAGAGAAAAGCTTAAAACCAACTTCAATGCCATGTTTAGACTCCTTCTCCCCCTTTTATAAGAGAAATTCATAGCCCGATTTAATTGAATTTGAATCTCGCACAGTTTCCCGATAAGGATAATGCCTCATCATTTGTTGATGACATCTTTGTCCAGTTGTGGTTGCTTTCCACGTTGCTTCCTTCTTTGTCTGGACTTGAATGTGGTTGCTTCCACATAGCTTCCTGTTTTTTCGTTTCTTGGTAGTGGTTTTTTCTCGTAACTTCATTTGTCTTTTGTGTTTTCCTTCATCTAAATTTAATGAATCAATTGACAATCTTGGTGATTTCCAATTTTTCCATGTATTTTTTATGCCTTCAATTTTATAGGAAGGAAAATCATCAATCTCCATTTCAGATATATTTTTTAATAGTTGAACGGTTTCTTCATTTCTACCATCCTGATGATATCCATATCCAACATTATATGCTACTAATCTTCGACCATCAGTGCAAAAGCAATATGATTTTTGTTGAAGTAGATATTGGGCTTTGGCAACTAGATCTATTCTTGCTTGGATTTGATAATAACCAGGATTATTATCACACTTGTCAATATTTTTGTCAAGTGTTCTTTCTCCTCTGCTACTGCTGATAGGTTGGGTCCTCCGAGCATTTTTGAATAATCCATATTTGATATGGTTGATAATTTTTTTCTTTTTCAGCTATACCAATAAGGCTACTAATTTTAAGATGAAAGTAATAAAAGAAATCATCTTCATATATCATACAAAATAACATAGTTTTAATAAATACTGGAAAATCTTTTAATAAATGAAAGGAAAATTTTTGAACTATTATTTCCCTAACAAATTATTCATGATCGAGTCTAAATTTTATAATAGAGAATTTTTCATCTAATTAATTTGTAATAACATAAGCTTATAAAAACTATTCAAAAAAAGTTTTTTTAAATTGAGTTTGCTAGTTGCAAATAGCTCCATTAATTTTAGTAAATAATTCTATAGGTAGAATAATTCTAGCCTTATTATATAGGCATAATCAAAATATTTTATTAATAACGAGATTTTTTGTTCCCTTATTAATAAAATATTGAAATATATCAAGAAGATTGTTTATCTCCTTAATATCTAAAAAACTAATTTCTAGTTCCTCTCAATCATGATATAAAATAGAATTTAACAATAAATCATGAATTTCTTTTTCTTTAGTTATTTTTTCAACTAAAAATTGTGAAAGCTTAGTAAGAACTCTTCTAAAGTTTGCTCTTTGTTCAATAATATGAGTTTTCCATATTTCATTGATAAAGTTATATAATTCTAGTGGTAAATCTGTGTTAAACTAAGCTTTATTAGATAATATGTTTTGATATAACAAATTAAATGTTTTTGAATAAAAGCTAAATGGAAAAGACTCCAATGACACTTCTACCGAAACAACTCCACTTCTATCGATACCTTGAATACTTCTACCAAAACAAGTCAAGTCAGTAGCTAAAATTCATCCTCCCTTGCACTTCTATCGATACTTTGATGGGTTCTATCGATAACCAAATGAGACCCTCAGAGTTCTACCAATACAATGAAGCATCTACCGACTCCAACAGTAATATTTTGTAAAGTCGTCTACCCTGGTACTTCTACCGGTTGAACTCCTCTTCTACTGATACAACTATAGTTCTACCGATACAAGTATGCTTCTACTAGAACAACTAAATTGCAGACTACATTTAATGCTGGTTTTTATGGCTGCAACGGCTACATTACTTTCCCAACAACCACAACGGTTGGAATTCACTTAGAGGGTATAAATACCATCTTCCAATCAAGAAGATCAATGTGCAAAGCCAAAAGATCAATCAAAACAACCAAGAGCTTAATTCTTTCATACCTTTTCTTGTAAATACTTGTGAGCTTTCATTGTATTCATTTAGCTCAAGTGCTCTTCTTTGTATTTGTGCTTAATTGGAAAATATCTTAATCTTATAAGGATTGTTTCTTTGTTTGCTTGTTTGTTTCTTTTTTAGAGAGGATTGATACTTAAGGTTTGGGTAGAAACCTTATGAGAATTTTATCTTAAGATTTTGGGGTATAAGTCTTAAGAGAGATTGTAAAATTAAACATTGTCCTCAAAGATTATACAAATCTAGTGGATTTAGGAAAATCCTTAGTTGTGGAAAGCTAACGTAGTGGAGTAGGCGTTTGGGGTCGAACCACTATAAATCCTTATGTCATTTGTTGCAAAATTAAATTGTTTCCACCACAACTTCTAAAAGGTCGATTCAGCCTTCGTTACCGTCATTATCGAGTTGATCCATCAAGCTAATAATTGGTATCAGAGCTAGAACTTTAGATATGGTTTAACAACCAAGAGAAGATCCTTGAAGAAGCTCAAACGATCAACAAGTCTTTCAACATTAATGACGTCAATTTTCAGGTCAACATTTGTGGGAGAAGGATTTTCCATCGTAAGACCTCCTCTTTTTAATGGCACTGACTATTCATATTAGAGAATAAGAATGAATTTATTTATACAAGCCAATGATTATAGAGTGTGGAGGATAATCACAAACGGGTCATACATTCCAATGATTATGAACAAGAATGAATTATTTAAATCAAAATCAAAAGAAGGAATCAAAAAGATGTCCAATCGATTCACCAACATCATCAATGGTCTCAAAGCCCTTGGGTAGGTTTATCCCAACAAGGAGATGGTGAAAAAGATGTTGAATAGTCTCCCAACATCTTGGGAACCAAAGGTGACAGCCATAGAAGAATCAAAGGATCTCAACTCACTCTCCCTTGATGAGCTCATTTGTTCTTTGCTTACATATGAGATGAAGCTAAACAAAGGGAGTGAAGAAGAAAGACTTGTGAAGAAGAATGTTGGTAGAGCTCTTAAATCCACCACCATTGAAGAAAGTGAATCAAGTGAAGAGGTGAATGAAGATGAAGAGATGGAAAGGCTTGCTAGAATATTCAAGAGATTCATAAAGTCCAACAAAGGAGGAAATTTTCGAAAGAAGGAAGGACTCAAACTTAAATCAACCAAGGAGAAAGATCCCATTATTTGCTTTTAGTGCAAGAAACCGGGACACATCAAGTATGATTGTCGTAAACTTTAAAAGAAAGGGTCTAGCAAACAAAAGACTTATGTTGATTGGAGTAATGAAGACTCATCCGATGAAGAAGCCAAATTAGTCCTTATGGCAATAGATGATCTTAAGGTAACTTCTAACTCATCTACTTTAAATGATTATTCTTTTGATGAGTTGCAACAAGCCTATGATGAATTGATTTTGGAAATAAAAGTCATGATGACAAAACACAAGAAAAGTGTTTCAAAATTGAAAAATGAAAATCACTTACTTTCCAAAATCAATCATGAACTTGAAGAGAAAGTAAACAAAACGCAAGAAACCATTAATGATTTTTGAAAAGAAAAATTTAGACTTGCATAATTTACTTTCAAAAGTTCATGAGGATCATCAAAAGCAACCTGAGTTGCTTAAGAGTGAAAAAGCTCACTCTAACAAAGTTTTTGAAAAGAAGAAAGTTAAGAACAAAAATTTTGTTAAAAAATAGCTTTAATTTCTATAAACATAGAGATCTCTCAAAATTTTACAAGCAAAAACTTGTTAAAAGTGTATGGGTCCCTAAAGGACTTAATGCCACTCAAGACAAGGAGGCTCTTTCAAAATGGATACCTAAAGGGACAAAGATTTTGAAATCTAATGATTATGGACCCAAAAGTCATTGGGTACCAAAAACTTAATTCTATGTTTGTAGGTAAGGTGCATTGCTTCAAGGTAAAGAAAATGCAAGTTCTATGTAATTGCACCTTAATATTGATTGCTTTATTGTTTATTTTTTATATAACAAAAAGGGGAGAAGAGAAAGATAAATTATATGGTTGATTGATTGCTTATATTAGTGAAAAAAATTTCAGAGAAAAATCAATGTCAAATTTGAACTTATTGGAAATTTATGCTCCAAACCTTTATCTCTTAAATTGAAAATGGTTTTTATATAAGGGGAGCTTAAATTGAAAATGACTTTTATTAAGGGGCAGAAATCTATTCAAAAACAAATTTACAAAATGTTTTGTTATATCGAAAAAGAGGAAATTGTTAAACTAATCCTTATTGGATAATATGTTTTGATATAACAAATTAAAGTGTTTTTGAATAAAAGCTAAGTGGAAAAAACTCTAGTGAGACTTCTATCGGTAGAACTCCACTTCTGCCCATACAACTCCACTTCTACCAATACCTTGAAGACTTCTACCGGAACAAGTCAAGTCAGTAGCTAAAATTCATCCTCCCCTGCACTTATATCGATACTTTGATGGGTTCTATCGATACCAAATGAAACCCTTAGAGTTCTACCGATACAATGAAGCATCTACCGATAGAACGACTCTAACGGTAATATTTAGTAAAGCCGTCTACCCTGGGACTTCTACCAATAGAATTCCTCTTCTACTGATACAATTACAGTTCTACCAATACAAGTATGCTACTACTAGAACAACTAAATTGCAGACTGCATTTAATGCTGGTTTTTATGGCTACAACGGATACATTACTTTCCCAACCACTACAACGGTTGGAATTCACTTAAAGGGTATAAATATCATCTTCCAATAAAGAAGAGCAATGTGCAAAGCCTAAAGATCAATCAAAACAACCAAGATGACCTTTTCTTGTAAACACTTGTGAGCTTTCATTGTATTCATTTAGATGAAGTGTTCTTATTTGTATTTGTGCTTAATTGGAAAACATCCTAATCTTGTAAGTATTGTTTCTTTGTTTGCTTGTTTGTTTCTCTTTGAGAGAGGGTTGATACTTAAGTTTGGGTAGAAACTTTAAGAGAGTTCTATCTTAACATTTTGGGGTATAAGTCTTAAGAGAGATTTTAAGGTTAAACCTTATCCTCAAAAGTTATATAAATCTAGTGGATTTGGGAAAATTCTTAGTTGTGGAAAGCTAAGTTAGTGGAGTAGGCATTTGGGGTCGAACCATTATAAATCCTTGTGTCTTTTGTTGTAAAATTAAATTGCTTCAACCATAACTTCTAAAAGGTCAATTCAACCTCTGTTACCATTATTATCAAGTTGATCCTTTGAGCTAACAATTGGTATCAGAGCTAGAACTCTAGAGATGATTTAACAACAAAGAGAAGATCATCGAAGAAGCTCAAACGATCAAGAAGTCTTCCAACATCAATGACATCAACTTTTGGGTCAACATTTATGGGAGAAGGATTTTCCACCGTAAGACCTCCTCTTTTTAATGGCACTGACTATTCTTATTGGAGAACAAGAATGAATTTATTTATCCAAGCCAATGATTATGGAGTGTAGAGGATAATCACAAACGGGCCATTCATTCCAATAAAGATAGCTGAAGGTATTAGTGTTCCAAAGAAGGAGAATAAATGGATGCAAATGACATCAAGAAGGTGCAACTTAATGCAAAATCTATGCACACTCTATTTTGTGCTCTTGATGAAAATGAGTACAATAGAGTTTCCTCGTGCAACAATGCCAAAGAAATATGGGACAAGCTTGTGGTCACCCATGAAGAATTAATAGAGTCAATGAATCAAAGCTAAGTATTCTTACCCTTGACTATGAATTATTTAAATCAATATCGGAGGAATGAATCAAAGAGATGTCCGATTGATTCATAAACATCATTAATGGTCTCAAAGCCCTTGGGAAGGTTTATCCCAACAAGGAGATAGTGAAAAAGATGTTAATAGTCTCCCAACATCTTGGGAACCAAAGGTGACGGCCATAGAAGAATAAAAGGATCTCAACTCGCTCTCCCTTGATGAGCTCATTGGTTCTTTGCTTACATATGAGATGAAGCTTAACAAAGGGAGTGAATAAGGTAGACTTATGAAGAAGAATGTTGGTAGAGCTCTTAAATCCACCACCATTGAAGAAAGTGAATCAAGTGAAGAGGTGAATGAAGATGAAGAGATGGAAAGGCTTGCTAGAAGATTCAAGAGATTCATAAAGTCCAACAAAGGAGGAAAATTTCGAAAGAAGGAATGACTTAAACTTAAATCAACCAAGGAGAAAGATCCCATTATTTGCTTTTAGTGCAAGAAGCCGGGACACATCAAGTATGATTGTCCTGAACTTTAAAAGAAAGGGTCTAGCAAACAAAAGACTTATGTTGATTGGAGTAATGAAGAAGCCAAATTAGTCTTTATGGCAATCGATGGTCTTAAGGTAACTTCTAACTCATCTACTTTAAATGATTATTCTTTTTATGAGTTGCAACAAGCCTATGATGAATTGATTTTGGAAATAAAAGTCATGATGTCAAAACACAAGAAAGTGTTTCAAAATTGAAAAATGAAAATGACTTACTTTCCAAAATCAATCATGAACTTGAAGAGAAAGTAAACAAAACGCAAGAAACCATTAATGATTTTGAAAAGAAAAATTTTGACTTGCATAATTTACTTTCAAAAGTTCATGAGGATCATCAAAAGAAACTTGAGTTGCTTAAGAGTGAAAAAGCTCACTCTAACAAAGTTTTTGAAAAAGAAGAAAGTTAAAAACAAAACTTTGTTAAAAATAGCTTTAATTTCTATAAACATTGAGGTCTCTCAAGATTTTACAAGCGAAAACTTGTTAAGAGTGTATAGGTGCCTAAAGGAGTTAATGCCACTCAAGACAAGGAGTCTCTTTCAAAATGGATACCTAAAGGGACAAAGATTTTGAAAACTAATGATTATGGACCCAAAAGACATTGGGTACCAAAAACTTAATTCTATGTTTGTAGGTAAGGTGCATTGCTTCAAGGTAAAAAAAAAAATGCAAGTTCTATGTGATTGCACCTTAATATTATTGCTTTATTATTTATTTTTTATATAATAAAAAGGGGGATAAGAGAAAGTTAAATTTTATGGTTGATTGATTGCTTATATTAGTGACAAATTTTTCAGAGAAAAATGAATGTCAAATTTGAATTTATTGGAAATTTATGCTCCAAATCTTTATGTCTTAAATTGAAAATGATTTTTTATATAATGGGAGCTTAGATTAAAAATAACTTTTATTAAGGGGGAGAAATCTATTTAAAAACAAATTTACAAATTGTTTTGTTATATCAAAAAGGGAGAAATCGTTAAACTAAGCCTTATTGGATAATATGTTTTGATATAACAAATTAAAGTATTTTTTTAATAAAAGCTAAATGGAAAAGACTCCAGTGAGACTTCTACCAATAGAACTCCACTTCTACCGATACAACTCCACTTCTACCGATACCTTGAAGACTTCTACTGAAACAAGTCAAGTCAGTAGCTAAAATTCATCCTCCCCTGCACTTCTATCGATACTTTGATGGGTTCTATCGATACCAAATGAAACCCTCAGAGTTCTACCAATACAATGCAGCATCTACTGATAGAACGACTCTAACGGTAATATTTTGTAAAGTCGTCTACCCTAGGACTTCTACCAATAGAACTCCTCTTCTACTGATACAACTACAGTTCTACCAATCAAGTATGCTTCTACCGGAACAACTAAAGTGCAGACTGCATTTAATGTTGGTTTTTATGGATGCAACGGCTACATTACTTTCCCAACAACTACAACGGATAGAATTCACTTAGAGGGTTTAAATATCATCTTCTAAAGGTCTAGCATCAAGAAGAGCAATGTGCAAAGCCTAAAGATCAATCAAAACAGCCAAGAGTTTAATTATTTCATACCATTTCTTGTAAACACTTGTGAGCTTTTATTGTATTCATTTAGCTCAAGTGTTCTTCTTTGTATTTGTGCTTAATTGGCAAACATCCTAATCTTGTAAAGATTGTTTCTTTGTTTGCTTGTTTGTTTCTTTTTGAGAGGGGGTTGATACTTAAGGTTTGGGTAGAAACCTTAAGAGAGTTATATTTAAGATTTTGGGGTATAAGTCTTAAGAGAGATTGTGTAACACCCCCTAACCCTAAACTTCGTCGAAACAGGGTTACAGAGTATTACCAGACATATCAGACAACTTACAAATAATAAATAAATAATTAATGAACATACTATAAAATAATCATAAAATTCCTTAATTGGACCCTCGAGGCTCAAAATACGTATTAGAAGGGAATTGGGACTTTTTTTGGTGCTCCGTAGATTTTTCGTAAATTTTTTTTTTGAACTCGATATAACCGCCTTTATAAACATCTAACCTTCCCTACAAGTTCAACCCTCAGCCAAAACAATTTATACTCAAATTCACCTAATCATTTCATTAACATATTAATTCAATAATTAAACATTCTTAATATTATTCAAAATTTACTAATAACTTTATTTATTTTTCATTCAAACATAATGCCAAATTTGATAATATACTCTTTACCATTTTATTAAACTAATATCAAATTTTATATATATATATATATATATATATATATATATTTAAAACCAACGTTACAAGCATATACATGCAACCTATACAACACTTAGTACAACCACTTTTACCAAAAGAGGAGAATTACATCAATGAGTTTATACTGAGTTCGGGATCGATCTGGATGCTGAACCAGAACCTTGATTTCTACTAACCTGCGCACGAAAACAACCGTACGTTGAGTATTTCATTCTTAGTGGTATTACTATAATTCAAATTATAAATAACCAATAATTTTCACATAATCAATCATATAATACATGAACACATATTATCTTAATTTATACACCACTTTCATTTCATATCAATATCAAATCAATTTAACCATTTCATTCTCATTTCTCAATTTCATCACATATCACTTTATATGCCTCAATTTTTCATTTCTATTCAATTTTTCTTTTTCACATTGTTTACCCCTATTAACGAGACTCAGACCTTGGCGGATACACAGATCCAACCAAACACACCAGAATGGCACCCAGTGCCTCATCGGATAGTTCGAAACAATAAAGTGAAACCCAGTGTCTCATCGGCCTAGTCGAAGTAAAGTGGTACCCAGTACCTGATCGAATCTATCCAAAGTAAAATAATGACACTAACTGTCTCATCGACTCAAGGTAGAAGTATCTCTGAACTCTTCCAATCCTATGGCATGCCAACTATATCCGACTCATCCCGACTACTTAATAGGGACTTTCAATTTATAATTCACAACACTTTCAATTTCAATTTCACTTATTAAATATAAATATCGAAATAAACAATAATGATGAATAATTTAAATTATAGTAATACAAACCCGGATTTCGGGATTACTCCTCGATAACTTTCTCCTTTTCTTTTTGTGCCGATGCTTCGAGTTCTTTGCTAGCTACAAAATAATAATAATAATTTACACTATTAATTACAACACTAATTTATAATAATAATTAAATTTCTATCCAATTTATACCTTAATTTCAATTTAATCCTAATTAACTCATTTATTTTTCTAACTCAATTCATACTTTATTTTTATTCAATTTCCTTCCATATTCTACTTAACTATCTAATGTTCATAATAAAACTCTAATTTAAAATTTCTTTCAATTTAATCCCTCTATCACAAAACTTACAACTTCTTTTACAATTTAATCTCATTATCACTTCTAACTTGAAATTCATTCAATTAAATCCTTAATTCACTATTTTGTTCAACATGAACTATGTTCAAAAACCTTAAAACTTCCAAGGCCTCAACTTAATTTCATTAAAACTTTGTTCAAAAGATTCTAAAACATCTAATTTAAGAGAAAAGAGCTTAATTGACTTACCAATTAAAGCTTAAAGCTTCAAAATTCTAGTTTCTCTTTTTTTCTTCTTCCTTCCCTTTTCTTTCTCCCCTTTTTCGTTTGAGCTTCTGTTCTTCCTTCTTTTGTTTCATTATTCTTTTCTTTATTCTTTTATATCATATATATATATATATATATATTAGTTAATAATAATATTAATAAATTATAAATATCTATTTGCTTAAATAATAAGTAAATTAATATTTATTTTACAAATGTACAAATATAATTTTTACACATGTATATTTTATTACCATACATTTGGCTTTAATTTATATATATATATTTCATTAATATAATAAGATAACATTAATTAAATAATAATTTATACTATTATATTCTAATAATAATTTAAATCATTAAAAAAAATCTTTAGATTTTCTCATTGTTTGCCACATCAAATTATACAATAGGCATAATTACTATTTTAGTCCCTCTTTCTTTCTTTGAATCTATGATTGGGCTTTCACCCCTTATCCAATTTAGTCCTTTTTACTAATTACTCTAAATTAAATTAAATTCACCTAATCAAAGCCTAATTAAACACTCTACTAAACTCATAATTACTCCTAATAATTATTTACGAAATCGGTTTACTAAGACGGAGGCCTTATAACTCACTTTTCTGGTGCATGTGAATTTAGGTCATTACAGATTGTAAAGTTAAACCTTGTCCTCAAAGGTTATTCAAATCTAGTGGATTTGGGAAAATCCTTAGTTGTGGAAAGCTAAGGTAGTGGACTAAGCATTTGGGGCCGAACTACTATAAATCCTTATGTCCTTAGTTGCAAAATTAAATTGCTTCCACCACAACTTCTAAAAGATCGATTCAACCTCTGTTACTGTCATTATCGAGTTTATCCATCGAGCTAGCAATCTGGATTATAAAAATCTTTTATTTCTTCAACTGATGAAGATGAAAATATAAATAAACCCAAACCTATGGAAACTAATCAAACAGACCAAGATCCTAAGGGAAAAAGAAAAATAGATTCGGATCTTCTAAAAGATGATTATTTAAAATTCTTTAATAAAAATTATGAACAAGCTGAAAATACAACTAGAATTTTTGGTAACCAAACTGAAAATATTGCTACTAATGAAATAAAATCTGAAGATTAAGGAGAACCGTCTACCCAACCTGTCCCACATAGGATAGATGATTTAAACAAAAAAAATGTTGCTTAAAGAGGAATATACTTAGATCTTACAAATATTCTCATACTACAAAAATTAACACTAATTTTATCTATTAACAAAACTATGAAAATTTTTTGGATATGGAGCAGCTTTAAAACTCGTGGCCAGCATCCACCCCTTAATGGGCCTACAAAATGCGGAGGATTAGTTACTGGGCTTGCTCCAGTAGATACCTTAAGAAATAAAAAAAAACTATGAAAATTTCAAACCTAATAATATTAGCAATTAACTTTCATAAAGAACCCGAATTTTTACCAACTCATTTTAATTCATAAAGAACTCGAATTTTTAATATTTTTTCCTGTAAATTCAAATCCAGCCAATTCAAACCTAAATGATACTTTTACAAAAGAAATATGTATATGATTAAATTAATAAATAAATTAAAAATATATTCAAAAGTAGTATTGTATATATTATTCTCACAATAAAAAGAAACAAAAGTCTAAGATGGCGGATTCTGCGGTTGATTCTGCTGAAACATTTTCATCAAATTTTGAAGTTGTAGCTGCAATTCGTCATACTTCCTTTGAGACTCTGCTTTCTTGGCTTTAAGTTGTAGTTGAAGTTCATCATATTTTCTTTGAGCGTCAGCTTCTCTCATTGCTGCCTCCGCTTTAAGTTGAGCAATTTGCTCAACTGTGCTAGCCACTTGATCTCTTAACCTCTGAACTTCAGGTTGATCTTGACTCCCCGAAGGCATTTATCTCTGCGAGCTAGATCCAAAATATTGGGATGGACTAACAAAAGATACTTGAAATCGAACTTGACCATACCTTTTAGGACCCAAAACTTCAGTAATAACTCGATTATCAATGTCCTCTAGATTAACCGAACTATCACTTGAAGTCATCGCTTCATACTCCGTCTTCTTATCCTTTAATTTATCCTAATAAGTCAATCAAAGAGTTAGAAACGAAATATATAATCAAACAAATGCAACATAACTTGGCATTATTTGCATTACAAACGATGAATTAAACCATTATAATTAAACATGATAAATATTTAAAATGATTCAAATTTTATTAAGTAAATATACCATAATTTCAGCAGCTTCAAAAGTCATAGGAGATCCATCTTTCTTTCTATGTGTAATGTTAAAAAGCTGAAGGCGTCCAACTTTTTGACCTGATGACAGTTCCTACATTATAGTAGGAAAAATATTAATTAGTAGAAAGTAATTAATATTTGACACAATTAATAAATTCAAAATACCTCTTCATCAGCTACACAAGCAAAACTTCTCGATCCAACTGTGTGCGTGAATTTTTGTTTTTGCCTACTTGTAGTTCCAACACGCTCACGATCCTACATTATGAAATTATTATTACGTATATAATAAATACTATAAACAGAAATAATTATAAGAGTTTAGTAGTAGATAATAACTCTCCTTTCTTTGAACTCCAAAATCTAACTTGTTCTTCCCATTGGTACCTCAACATTCCCAGCGGGACATTTTGTAATTTCTCTTCGAGGCTTATATTTTTCTTAAAATAATCTTACTTTAAAATACTCTTATGGTCTCTCCATTTCTTTCCTAATATTTTCTTCACATAGTCATCCGAGACCTCTAAAACAAATCTCTCCTACAAATAACACAAGTTTAGAAAGTAAATATAAATTAAAATTAAACCAAAGTATTGTAAATTACATTCACCTTATTACCTTAATATTATCGAGAGCTTAATTTTTGTTACTATCAGGCATATGATGTCATGACTCGTAGTTGATTGGCAATAGATTGGCATTTCGTGCTACAATGCCCAAGTATCCTCCCAAAAGTTGAGCTTCTGATCTAACAGGCTGACCATGACTATTTAAAGATACTTTGACATGCTCCTCGAGATTTAGACTGTATAAATCCTTTAATAAGGTACGTCCTTGAGTTCTACGCCTCTCAGAATTTTCAATTAAAAAAATGTATATGATAATATTAGAATTTGAAACAAAAATATAAAATAAAAGTGAACATGCATGTAAATTAAAGTTAACATTACCTTAATTTTCTATAGTTTCGACAACTGTATTCGGAACATTTGAAGATTCAATAGCAGTCTGTTGATCACTATTTGTTTCTTCTAAATTTGGAGAATTTGAATAATACTTAGATCTCGGAATTTTCTTCTAAGCATATTATCTGCAATACACATAAAATAGTTGAAATATTAGTAACTAATTACAACAATAATAGTAATGGATATATTTAACAAGACCAAGTAATGGATATTATTAAAAAACGTAAAATCTTACTACATTATGATTCGTAAATATCGTCATCCACATCCTGGCGAACCCATTGAAATTGTGTATTAGTACTAGGGATAATTTCATTTAAGTTTTATTCTTGAAAAGGAAAAGTTTCTGATCTTTCGTTCATGTCATCTCTACTCTCATTGCCCATGTCAAACAAGCCTCTAGGGTGTTACGGAGTACAACATACCAACCCTCATCAGTTGGATCTCTCGAGTAAAAAACTTGTTTGACTTGAGAAGAAAATACATACGGGTCGTCCATCAATTGTTGTCCAGTCTGAATTAATCAAGAGAAGTTCACCATTGTAAAACCAAATTGATCTTTTTTAATTCCGCGAGCAATATTAACATCAGCCCAATCACATCGAAATAAAACAACCTTTCATTTGCCATAGTAATCCAACTCAATAATGTCTGTAAGAAGTATGTAAAACTCCACATTTCCCTCAATAGGATTATTGTCCTTAGCACTAGCATAACTTGTAATTGAAGAATTAACAACTATTTCACAATTCTGAGTCCTCAATCTTTTGTGAGATTTTGTATGAAACTCGAATCCATTAATCTGTAAAGCATTATATCTTTTTACTACTCTATTCGGACCTTAGGAAAGCCATTTAACTTCTTAACTAACGTCCTTTTCACTCCAAACTTATTGAATTGAAAGTAAATTGATTAATTATAATGTTATACGAAAACATTATTATTTCTCATTGAAAGCTTCAGTTACATACCGTCTGCCCTAACCATTCATGAAAAGATTTTGTGAATAACTTATGAATCTTTCGATGTTGTAATCTTCGGGAGTGTGAACAAGATCTCAAGAGTTGTTTATACTCACTATGTTAAAAAGTGAATAAATTGGTTAGCAGAAAATAAAAACAAATGAAAAGGATGAATATTTGTCAAATTCTAAAACTTACTTGCGTAATGGTTCAATTTAATCATGGTGAAAAATACCATATCGATGTGCTTGTGCCTAAGATATATCATCTAAGTGTGCAATTTCAATTTTCCTGATTGATTGTCCATAACTTCGAAATAGATAAGTTCCAATTAAGCTATGATCATTATTGAGCCCAACATTTCTACTTGGTCTATTCAGTCTTGTTTCAACATCATCTAAATATCTAGAGCAGAAAGTCATACACTCTTCTGCTAAGTAACCTTCAGTAATTGATCCTTCTGGGTAACACTTATTATGACAATAAGACTTCAATTTTGCATAGGAACCTAAACACGATATACAACATTATCAAAAGTTGTAACTAAAGGTATATTAATGAATGAATGAAAACTTTGCAAATTAATTAACACCTCTCTATAAGATACATCCACCGATAGAAAACTGGTCCACCAAATTTTGCTTCATGAGGGAGATGGATTAATAAGTGCACCAAAATAGTGAAGAACGAAGGTGGAAAGATCTTCTCCAAGTTGCATAAAGACAAGGTGACTCGATCTTGTACTTTTTCAAGTCCTTCAACATCCAAAACTTTGCCACAAATAACTTTCATTATATTGGATAGTTCAATTATACAAGATGTCACCTTTTTTGATGTACAACACTACAAAGCAATTGACAGTAAATCTTGCATCAAGATGTGATAATCATGTGATTTTAGGGAATATAGTGATCGATCTTTAAGACTCACACATCGAGATATATTTGATGCATACGCATCTATGACCTTTATATCCTTCAACACCGTGCAAAACAATTCTTTTTCTTTCTTCGACATTGTAAAAATAGAAGGCAGCAACCAACATTTTCCATTCGGAAGTAATTGGGGATGAAGATCATGCCGAATTTCCATGTCAACTAGATCAAGTTAACTCTTAAGATTTTTTCTATCGACATTGAGAATTGTCCCGATTATGTTCTCGCAAACATTCTTTTCAATATACATGATATCAAGATTGTGTCGCAAAATATGATGCTCCCAATAAGACATAAAAAAATACTTTTTTTTCCACAACTCCGCTTCATTAGGATCATCCTCTTCATCAGATTCATTATCACTCTCCCGATCAATATCGCCAACATACGCCTCCCTCGGTCTTCTGTTTCTTTATGTGTTGGATGGTTGATTCATCTTCCCATAACTGAAATCTATGTCTTTCAACATGAACAAGATTTCAAATCCAATGGTCTGCTCAGGAGCTTCTCTTAACTCTTCAGTACCATCAAATTGAGTCCTCTGAAATCTAAATCTATGATTTTCATCTAACCACTGACGATGCCTCATATAAGAGAACTTTTTCCCTTTATATAAACACTTCGAACATGTTTTCCCTGCACAACAAGGACAAGCATAACGTCCTTTGATACTCCAACCAGATAAATTGGCATAAGTCAGGAAATCAATAATAGTCCACAACAGAGCTGCACATAAATAGAAGTTCTCCTTTCTAAAGACATTATATATTTCAACACCCGTCCATAACTGTTTCAACTATTCAATAAGTGGCTACATATAAATGTCAATATCATTCCCGAGACCTTTCTCTCCAAGGATAATCATAGATAAGATAAAAGAAGATTGTTTCATGTAAATCCATGGAGCCAAATTGTAAGGAACAAACACTATAAGCCAAGTACTATACGAAGTACTCATGAGTTTAAATGGATTAAATCCATCAGATGCTAGCCCAAGCCTCACATTCCGAGGATCGCTTACAAAGTTTGGAAATTTATTGTCAAATGATTTCCAAACTAAAGAATCTGTGGGATGCCTTAATAATCCATCATCAGTTCATTCATCATGATGCCACCTCATAGATTCGGTTGTCTTCGACGACATGAAAAGTCTTTGAAGCCTTGGTATTAGTGGAAAATATCGCAAAATCTTTACTGGTTTCTTTCTTGACTATGCCTCACCTTCATCCTCATTCACATTTTTTGCATTCCTATTCATCCAACGGGATGTACCGCAAACATGACAAGATTATTGATTTCTCCGATCACCCCAATACAACATGCAATCATTTGGGCAACTATGAATTTTTTCGTACCCAAGGCCTAAATCCTTTATCAGTTTCTTCATATTTTTACATGAATGAGGGATTTTTGCAAACGGAAACATATTCTCAAAAACTCTAATAGCAGCGTAAAAGAGTTTCCGGTCCACCCTCCCAAACATTTTAAGTGAAAAAGACGAATGGATAAGGACATTATTGAAAATTTTGATCGCTTATAAAGTTCTTCATTCATTTCATAAAGTAACTTGTAGAACTTCGCCGCTTCTCCATTTGGCTCTTCATCAGGTGCAGTTGTTCCCGTTTCGGTCAAAACATTTCCACCAATATCAATCATCAATTGTAATAAATTCATGTGGAAACGATTGCAAACCTTGAATGTGCATATTAAATGCATCCCGCAACATACCTTCCATGTCATCTTCTCTAACATATTGATGATGAGCATAATGAGGATAACCCGGATTAATCGTTGAAGAGGTTCTACTAGGTGTACACTCTCCGTCGAAAATCCATTTTTTATACCCCCGAATAAAGCCATCAACAATTAGATTTTCATAGACAACTTCACGAATATGTCAATTGATGTTGTCACACTTCTTACACAGGCAAAGAATCATATTCTCTTGGCTTGCATTTTGAAATGCAAAATTTAGAAAAGTTTGCACTCCATTTCGATAGTCGTTGCTTACCCTTGACAATTCTATCCAACTCTTAGCCATTTCGTAATTATTTAAGTCTAAAGTTGACAATAAATTATGGTTACTTAAGTGCTATAAATAGATTTAAATTTAAAAATATATATTAGTGACAACATTTTATTTAAATCTTATTAGGAAAAATTTTACCCTATAGAGTCATCTGGCACCTCTAGCCTATAATGTTAGCAAATTTTTATGGAAGTACTTTCTTTGCATCAAACTCTAGAGAATCATCAAAGTTTATTTCTTTAGTTAAATATTTAAATATTTGGATTGCTTTTAATAATTAAATATTTGGGTTGTTGTTAATAATTAACTAATTAAATAATTAAATATTTAAATATTTGGATTGTTTTAATAATTAAATATTTAATTAAATATAATTAAAAAATTAAATATTTGAGTTGTTAATAATTAACTAATTAAATAATTAAATATTTGAGTTGTTTTTAGTAATTAAATTTTTGAGTTGTTTTTAATAATTAAATAATTAAATAATACAACAATTAAATAATTAAAAATTAGAAATGTTTTTATTAATTAAATAATTAAATATTACAAATTTCCTTATTTAGATTATGTCAGGTCAGGCAGGTTGACCAACTTCTTGGTATAGCCAAAGCCTTTAACTTATTTTATTTGTCATCTTTGGATCCAGACGTTAGCATATTGACAAGCTTTGGATTAAAATCTTGTAATATTTTTTTTTATAGGATAAAATCTTGTAATATTAGACTAGTCAGAAAGTTCGAAATTTTAAGGGTGAATTCATTTTTTATTATTTAATAAAATTCCATTATATGTTTTCAATTTAATCCATCTACCATAATTAATTATATCATTTCATGAAGTTATTCGGAAGGTGAAATAGGGACAATATCCCAATCTCCATAGCTCATTCATGAACTATATTTATAAACTTTTGTCCATAAATCATTACTTTATAAAATTTATGAATAGTCATATAAGTTCAAAACTAGAAGGGCTATGGAAATCTTTTGCAGCACATTTCAAAACTAGAGGGGCCCAAAACTAAGTTAGCCACAATCATTTATAATATTTAATTTGGTACCACGTAAATTTAAAAGCTACTAATAATGGCTTCATTTTTTTTATTAATTTATTAGTATTAGATATAGAGACACTCTCCAAAATCTAGTGGATTTGACAGCCCTTTTTCTTTTTTAAAGTTTTAAACATCCCCCGTTGCCCAAAATAATGAAAAGTACAATTTTACTCAATTACCCAATCATGAACAATCCTACTCAATTATTCAATAACCAAAGATGACTTTTTAGTTGTAAAATATTTGTTTTGAGTTGGGTATTTATATGGGAGGGAATAGAACCGATAGAGAGGAATAAGATTCGACTCCATCTCTCACCTTTTTGGGTCAAAATCGGTCATTGCCTTCCGGAGTGCAATAAGGACTTTATGCATGTAATTAGGTCGACGTTTGGAGGTTTACTGAGTTCTGAAGTTAAAGGTGAATATTGTAGAATTAAAATTCAATTAAACGTTTAAAAACCGTTACGCAGAGGTATTTTTGCAACAACCAATGAGAATGATGACTTGTGGATCCCGTTTAAATATGAGAATCTCTCGAGTTTTTTTTGGATGTGAAAAGATAAGACATTATCTTCGGGATTACACTACTTCTACCGATCAGGTTAAAGGGTTACCAGATGATGATCCCCCTTACTCTGTTGCTTTGAAAGCTGTCTAATATGTCGGGTAAAGTTACTTTACAGCTTGGTGCAAAGTCAAAAAAATCGATGCATCAGCAATTCTATGTTGAAGACGACGAGGCGAAAAAAGCGGACCATGGTAATCTCAGAAAAAGTTCATTGAAAGATGGGAAGGAAGTAGTTAGATACGTAGATGGACACGTTTCTACAGAGGTAGCGAATACTTCGAAGCTAAACTCTTTGACACGTGGAGATGAATTTGGGTTTGAATCAATCTCCTCGCCACATAATATGTGGGCTATGAGCGATTTTACGACGGATAAGGATAGGAGTGGGGAATTGCTACTTTTAAAGGATAGTACTCCGAATCTTGAGATTTTAAAGATAGATGAATTTCAATTGGATAGTACTGTTGCGATAGAATAGATGGATCATGATGGATTTTTGGTGTTTGATGAGCCCAATATTTTTGTGGAGGCCCATTCTAATAATTTGGATGTGGGCGATACAATGTTTCAAAGACGTCAAAAAACGTGGAAAAGATGGGTGCCCAACTGGTCCAAAAGACGATGACAATGTGGTTTATTGCCTTGGAAAGCGAAAAATTGTTGAGGAAATTGAGGTGTATAGCAATAATACTTCAAGTAACCCTAGTATTAATAAAAAGCTGAGAAGTACGAATGTGAATTTTGTTGCACAAATTGCTAGTAGGATAATGGTGGATTCAATTTGTGATTATGAAACTACTATAGTACGAGATGAAGTTAGACTGATGGAGAGATCCTATATTATATTGATGGCTGCCAAGAGGTAAGCCGATCGGTGGCAATGAATCTTTTAAGTTGGAATGTCTGTAGTTTGGGGAACCCACAGGCATTAGGGAGAATACGGCATGTGTTGAGAACCTATCGTCTCCGGATTGTCTTCTTTATGGAGACAAAGCTTGACAAGAAATGTATGGAGATGTTTCGGAAAAGATGTGGTTTTATGTACAGATTCGAGGTTTTTGCTATGGGAACAAGAGGTGGCCTGTGTTTAGCTTGGCATGAGGAGATTGTTGTTTCTCTTAAGAGCTACTCTATTAATCACATTGATGTTTAAATTGGTGACTCTGATATTTGGCATTTTACAAGATTCTATAATGCCCCCTATGCGAATGGTAAAATGGACACTTGGAGTTTACTTCGAACATTGGGTACTTCACAGAATAAGCTATGCATTGTTTGTGGAGACTTCAATGAGATTTTGTACTCTTATGAAAAGAAAGGAGGCCTTCCATGGGACAAAAGAAGGATGGAGGCTTTCCGTGAAGTTCTTTCAAACTGTCAGTTGCATGATCTAGGCTACTCTAGGCAGTGGTTTACTTAGGAAAGGGGAAACTTTCAAGCTACAAAAATTTGTAAGAGACTTGATAAGGGGTTGCAAATGATAAAATGCTTGAGTTATTCCCAAATATAGAAATTCACCATCTTCCCCACACGTATTCTGATCATTGTCCCCTCCTCCTCCTTCTAGATAAAGAGGAGGTGTTTTGTAAAACAAGATCCTTTCGCTTTGAAGCTTGGTAGATCCCTGAGGAAATTTTTGCCGTGAAAGTATACCGATTATGGGAAGCTTCTGATGATGACGTATTAAAAAAATTGAATCTTTTACAAGACGGACTAGGCATTTGGGCACGATGGATCAGATATGAAAGGAATGGGCTGAAAACAGAACTGGTAGAAAGGCTTTGTGAGATTCTAAAGCAAGAAAGGGATGATGCTAGTTTAGAAAAGCTCATTGATACTAAAGTCTAACTTAGTTTGGAAATTGATAAAGATGAACGCTACTGGGAACAAAGAGCAAAAGCTAATTGGTTAAGGTCAGGGGATCGTAACACTTCCTTTTTTTCACAGATTTGTTACTCAAAGGAAGAAACGTAACAAAATAAGGGGACTATAAATAGAGGATGGGTTGATGACATATGATGAGGCAAGTATGGAGCAAATTGCCAGAGATTACTTTCAAATGCTCTATACAACAAATGGAATTGAGGTTATGAAGCAATTATTGGATGGAGTAACTAGATGTGTCTCAGATAATTCAAATCGGATGCACTTGAATCATTATTCAGAATGAGAGATCCTCTCGGCCTTAAAGAGTATAGGGCCTACAAAAGCTCCTGGTAAGGATGATTTTCTTGCCATCTTCTTTCAAAAATTCTAGCATATTGTAGGGAAAGATGTGAGTAGCTTTTGCTAGAGTATTCTCAATGATGGAGAAGATGTGACACCCCTCAATCATACCCATGTGATTCTTATCCCTAAAGTGAGTAATCCAACAAATCTATCAAATTTTCGACCAATTAGCCTATGTAATGTGATATATAAGTTGATTGCTAAGGTAATTGCTAATCGGTTCTAGTTTGTGTTAGAGGAGTGTATTGATCAAGCATAGAGTGCCTTTGTCTCAGGTAGACTTATTTCTGACAATATCTTGCTAGCCTATGAAATTTTTCACTCTTTCAAACAGAAAACAATAGGGAAAAAAAACTTATGACAATTAAACTAGACATGAGTAAAGCCTACGATCGAGTTGAATGGGGGTTCTTACAAAAGATGATGATTCGTATGGGTTTTCCTTCTGAATGGATAACTCTTATAATGCGTTGTATGAAGTTAGTCTCATATTCGGTTCTTATTAATGGACAAATTGGGGAAAAGTTCATCCGAGAAGAGGTTTGCAATAGGAAGATCCTCTAAGCCCATTTCTATTTTTGATTTGCGACGAAGGACTATAAACACTCATCAAACTTGCGATACAAGAGGAAACCCTTAAAGAGGTTCAAGTGAGTAGAAAGAGTCCTCAAATTACCTACCTCTTGTTTGCAGACGATTGTGTTTTATTTGTCGAAGCCACCACATGAGGGGCTAGTACTCTTCGTCAAATCCTTCACGAATATGAGGTATGTTTTGGACAAAGTGTGAACTATGGAAAGTCTTCTATCTTTTTTAGTCAAAATACTCTTGCCCGTGATAAGGATTTGGTCTCTAGTCTATTGGGTGTTAGACCTTCTAATGATACAGAAAGATTTTGGGATTACCAAGTGTACTGGGGCAAAAGAAAAAATTAACTTTCCTGGTTATTAAAGATTGTTTTCGACAGAAAATTGACAATTGGAGTACGAAGATGTTATCCCAAGGAGGAAAGGAAATTTTTATCAAAGTTGTTCTTCAAGTTATTCCCACCTATTCTATGATGTGTTTTTTACTCCCTAAATCATTTTGTGAAGAATTAGAACAGATTATTACCCGATTTTGGTGGCAAAAAAGTTGAGATCGTAGGGGTATCCATTGGTGTGCATGGAAGCAATTATATGATTTAAAAGAAAATGGAGGTTTAATGTTTCGATAATTTACAAAGTTTAATTTATCTTTATTGGCAAAATGGGATGTCATCTCATTCAGCATCCAGATTCATTATTATCGCGAGTTTTGAAAGCTAGATATTATCCTAATTATGTTTTTTTAAATGCAAGTTTAGCAAATATACCTTCTTATTCTTGGCAGAGTATATGGGCATCATAGGGATTATTACGAATGGGTATATGCTGGAGTGTGGGCAATGGAAGAAGTATCCTTGTTGCGTCAGCAACTTGGATCCCTGGAAATAAAAATCATATTGTTAGTGAGCCCATTATGAATGAAGAGTTACGAGTAAGTGAACTGATTGATCAGACCACTAGAACATGGCGGAGGGAAATAATTTGTTCTACCTTCAGCAATGCCGATGCAGAAAGTATTACACAAATCCCCCAGGCTAGAGTGGAGCATGACGACCTTCTCGTTCGGTGTGGCAAAGCAACAAGGGATTTCTCCGTTTGAAGTGGTTACAAATTATTGCTCGAATTAGAATCCGATACTGATGAAAATAATTTACAAACCATGGTAAACCCTTTTTACAACAAACTCTAGAAATTAAACATTAATACTAAACAGAATATTTTTATTTAGAGGTTGTCTTGGGGTTTTCTCCCCACATTAGCGACCTTGAGGATGAGACGGATGGGATCACATGCTACCTGTCCCCGTTGTGGAATGAGGGAAGAGAACATTTTTCATGTCTTTTATGTCTGCCCTATATCAATCGAAGCATGGAATCAGTTAGACTTCTAATGGGTACTTACAAGTCAACATGTAGACACATAGGATTGGCTTACATGGGTCTTTGGCAAAAGCATTAAAAAGCAGAGTAGGATTTTTTGTATCACCCTATGGGTTGTGTGGTTCACGCGCAACAAATGGGTACACGAAAGGATTTTTTCAACTGGATCAAGAATTGCTGAATTAACCAGAAGTTATGTTCAAGAGCAGATGGTGATAAGTAGCAAGATAGAAAAAGTTACCCCTATTCCTTTTGACTGGAAGCCCCCAACTCTGGTGCTATTAAAATCAATTTCGACGCTGCATTTGACTATCTTCAGCATCGATTCGTGTCTGGCCTTATTGCTCGAAATGACTCGGGCTAAGTCCTTGCCTCGCGATCCATCAGGCATGCCAATATTGGCAATTCCTTTGCGGCGAAGGCATAAGCGTGTGCACAGGCGGTTGAAATGGGTGTTGACATGCAAGTCAGAAAGTTAGAAATTGAAGGAGATGCTTTGACTTTTATAAAGAAATGCCAAAAGAAATCCATGGACAGATCTGAGATTAGTGCGTTCATATCAGACATCCACCACAGAGTCATAAGTTTTCAAGAAATTTCCTTCATGCATGTACGAAGATCCGGTAACATAATCGCCCACATCTTAGCAACGGAGAGTATGAGAAGAAATGAAATGGTTTACTTGGAAGGTACGGTACCGAATTATGTAGTTAACCAGTTGGATTCGTGGTACCGAAGTGAGAGGGAGCCCGATTGACGTTGACTGCTTTGGACCTCTATAGACCAGGAAGACGAAAGACAACACAATTTCCTCTGAAGAATAGGATTCGTCTCTTTCTTGGTGATCGAAAACCCAAAAGTTAAGAACGGAGTTATAATTATTGGAAGTTGGAGCCTAGGGTTACAGTCCTTTGAATTGGATAGTTTTTTCATTTGTTTACTTTCCTTTTTATTTTTAAACTGTTTTTACCTTTTCCAATTTGTTTATTTTTGTTAAGCTAAAGTTGTGGACCTGCCATGGCCGAATTGGGCCTCTATGGTTTCTTTTATTTTCTCAATAAAATCCAATTCGAAACTTTATTAAAAAAAAGTTTATATAATAAAAAAGAAATTTAAATTTAGTAGAAAATTATTAAATATAAATTATCAAGTTGATTTTATTAATAATAATATGGAGACATAAAATAAATTTAAATTTTAGAAGGAAATTAATTTAATTAATTTTAATATTATAGTAATAAATCGGTTAACATAAACAATGGATAAAAAATTTTAATATTTTATTTAATTAATTTTGATGTTTTGAAATTTAAAATTTTAATATTGAAAAAAAAAAAGAAATTTAGAACTTTCGACAAGAGGATAAAGAAGTACAATTTGACAATTTTTAAAGCATTATTTTAGTTTCTACCATTTTTTTCATTTTAATCCTTAATATTTTTTACCCAATAAATATTTAAAAAAAAAAGATGTTTTTGAGTCAACAAAATGAAAATATGAACATTTGTGTACAAATTAACTAGCGATAGAGATCTAACGGTTGACTGACTAAAATGAAAGCGTCATAAAAATTGAGTGACCAACTAGTTACTTTACCTTATATATATGTATGATATATATGATACTATATACAATTATCATTAAATAATTAGGGTTAAGTAATTAAGTTATTTGAGATTGTTATGCAACATTTAATTTGTTTGGAATTCTTGTGTTTAAGTTGTTTTGTATATTTAAATTGTTGTGAAATTATTATGTTTAATATATTTGGATTGTTATTTAATTACTTTTGTTAATTTGCATCTATTTAGTGTTAATTATGAATAAATTTTATTTAAAATTAAATTTTTGTTTGATTTTATATTACTTTGCGGATACATATTCAGATTTTTCCGGATTTGAATATCCTACATATGATTGAAAATGTTAAATTTAATTGTTGTTGTTTTTTTTTTTTTTTTGCAGATGATGATATTTAGTTCGGATTTGAATTTAGATAATAATACTCAAATAATTTACATATTCAAATTCGAAAAATTCAAAAAGCCATATAACCAATCTGGTGCTGCTCCTAATCCTTGTTTAAGAACTTCTTTAGCTAACTAAACGCTCCACCAAATACTTGATCTTTAGTCTAATGTGTGATTCTATATATGTACTTTGATTTTACATAATTTTATACATGAAATTTTTATTTGATCAAATTCTCATAAATTATTAACACAATGATGGGTGTCAAATCCACCAAATATAAATATTTCTACGACAAATAATATAAAATAGTAGTATAAGGCAGTAGAGTCGATTCCACAGGGACTGGTTGTTGTAATCTACTCTCGTGTCTTCCTCTTGAATGTCGTGTCGAAGGGCGTGCCCACGGCTTGTGACTGTCTCATTGGAAAATAAATAAATAAAACGAGGGTGATCGAAAATGTTTATAAAACAAGTGAAACAACAGAATTAACAGTTTTTAAAATATGCAAAATAAAATAAGAAAATAAATATTAATTTGTAATCAAAATTAAATAGCTTTAGCCTTAGACTCAGTGTGCTCCGGGTTTTGATTCGATCCTTGAAATGATGTTTTCCCCTTCAATCAGTAAGTTGGTTATAGCAGCTATGAATGTCCTAGCCACCAATTCTTCCTTTCGTAGTTGGTTCCGGTACAACCTATCAAACCAACCCTTACCGATTGTCTAACCGTGATACACGTGTTCGTGATTTAAGACCTCAATAGCCTTGCTCTCTGAAGAACCCAACTCGGATTAACGGTCTCAACCGCGCGGGACATTTAAACCCGATCACTATCTCCCTTGACGAAAATCTCACTAGTATGACCCCGCCAGAACCAGCTAATTTGTCCGCGGGAATATGAATATAGCACGACTGATTCTTCTTCCCAACTGTATGTCAAAACGACTCCAACTCGACGTGCTCTTTGTGTTGAAAGCAAGTTAACTTTTAAGGGACGAATTGTACTATCCTTGATATTCTGGAGAGATGATGAATACCATACGAAAGATATTTAACTTGAATTCGTATCTCACGATTCTTGACTGGAAAGAATACCAACCTAAGGCCAAGATGGAAGTTTAGTGGTGCATGATTTTAATCATGCTTAATGGATGATGGTGATGGATTGCTTGTAATTATGAAAGATGGAAGTGAGAGGGTTTAAGAAAGCAATTAAACAAACTTGAGAAATGAGTGAAAATTGGAATGGAAATGGCACACTAATATGATGCAAAAGACAAGAGAAAATGGAGAATGGAGAAGGGAGAATTTCTTAATTGCTTCACAAAATCCAATTATGTTTTCAATTGAACCCAAAAGACTTTATTTATACACAATTGGGTTACTAAAATAGCTTGGCTCTTTCTAAACTAAATTTCCCTATTTACTTAAAATAAATAAATTTTAGTCAAAACAAAATTAAGAAAATAACAAACTTTGAATATAAGCTATTGACCATTCCAACTAAAAGTCTCTTTAAAATTAAGCCCTTAATGTCTCCCAAATCTTCAATGTAGCCCATCTCTTCACAAATTTCTTCAATTAGGTCCACTTTTTGCTTGTCTTTAGGTTAAAACACCAATTTGTGTACTTGATAAGAAAATGTAGGAAATTAGAAGTATCTTCCTTAAAATTAATCAAAATACACAAATAAAAGTACTTAAATAAATTACTTATCACACAATTATTGATATAGCATCGTTTTATGATTATATATTACATACACATATAATTATATTTATCCAATATAAACATAAATTGATGTATTTATTTCTTTAAATGTGCATGATTGAATCAAAAAAAAGTTTCACGTATACACTTGAACCACAATCAAAGTTTCATGTGTATAATTGCATAAAATTAAAGTTTATGTATCAAATTGCACATTAAATCAACGTTCATGTATAATTTTAAGATTTATCCCTAAATATAATTTGCTTTCAAAACCTTATAGAACAAAGAACTCAAATTATAGATTAAACGCCATCCTTGTTTACATAAAAATGCCACATTGATGCCATTAGTTGAAAAAGTTATTTGAAAAGTACTCTTAAATCTTAAACTTTGACAAATTATAAGGGTTGAGGGTAAATTTTGAAACTTCTTTTTTTGAAAATTTAAGGTTTATTGGTGTAAAAAGCCCTCCAATTTTTTCAAAAAGATCAATTAAGCCCTTTTTTTCACTCAATTTGATATTTGAACTTTCAAAATGCATAAAAAAGGCCTTAAAGCTTTTTCAAAAAAAAAGAAAAAAATACAATTAAGCCCCTATTTTTTTTTTTGCACTCAATTGGGTGCTTGAATTTTCAAAATGCATCAAAAAGACCTTCAAATTTTAAAAAAAAAAAGCAAGTTTCTATTTTTTTTTTGTTGCACTCAATTGAGTACATGAATTATTAAAATGCATCAAAAAAGCCTTTTAACTATTAATTTAACAGTTGACTGTTAAAATTAACTGTCCCTAATTTTTGAAATTAAAATTATCCGTGTCACAATCATGGCGTGACATGTGGCAAAAAATAACAAAAAAATCAATAAAAGTTATAAAAATTATAAAAGTTATTAAATTTTAATAAAAATATAAAAAAATATTAAATGCATTAAAAAGTCCCTTTAACCATTAATCTTAACCGTTGACCATTAAAATTAACTATTCCCAATTTTTTCAATTAAAGTCATCACGTGTCACAACACAGCGGGACAAGTGGAGAAAAATGATAAAAAATAAAAGTCAATAAAAGTTATTGAAAAATTATAAAATATTTCTTTTGGTGTGATAATTTTTATAATTTTTTATGAATTTTATATTTCTTTACATTTTTATAATTTTTTTACTATTTTTTAAAATTTTATAATTTTTCTATATATTTTATTTTTTATTTTTTTTATAATTTGTCCTAATTTTTAATATTTTTATATTTTTATTAAAATTTAATAATTTTAATAATTTTTATAATTTTTATTGATTTTTATTTTTTTATCATTTTTGTCACATGTCATGTTGTGGTTGTGACATATGGTAGATTTAATTGAAAAAAATTAGGAGCGGTTAATTTTAACGATCAATTGTTAAAATTAACGGTCAAAGGTATTTTTGATGTATTTTGATAATTAGCATGGGCTTAATTTTTTTTAAAAAAATTTGAGAGTTTTTTTGATATATTTTGAAAATTTAAATACTAAATTGAGTTTAAAAAAAATATAAAGACTTAATTATTTTTTTTAAAATTCACAATTTTTTATGCATTTTTAAAATTTAATTATCAAGTTGAATTAAAAAAAAAACAGGAGCTCAATTATTATTATTATTTTTAAGTTTGACCCGTTAGCCAAAATCTAAATAATTAAGCGGTGAACTTTACAGCGTATAAAATGCACCATCTTCGTGTGTTTCCCCTAAATGCATCCAAAAGCCTTAAAATCCAACTAAATTCCAATGATGGCGGGACCGAATCCGCCAAAACAACCGTCATCGTCCTCCAACAACCACCGCAAATCCCGCTGGGAATCTTCCTCTTCCACCGCCAATAAAAACCCCTCCTTCACAACCGGCGACCACAAGTCCTCCACCAAGCCCAGCCCATCTACCAAGACTGGCCCACCTCCAAGCTCCGCTGCTCAAAACAAGTCACAATCCGACACCAGTCAAGCTCATCCCCTCTTCCCCTTCCCCGATCCTGCCGCCCTTGGCCCTCCGCCTCCACCGGCGTATGGATTCCACATGCTGGAGCGTCGGACAATCGTCCTTTACGACGGCAGCGTCCGCTCATACTTTGCAATCCCGCCCGATTACCAGGACATTCCGACCCGACCCATACTCGGACCTCGTGATTTCGGTAGCCCATCAATGGGCTTCTGCGATAATCGCGATTATTGGAATTCGCCGGGTGACGGGCCTGGCCCGTTAAAGAGAAAGTACGGTGATGAAGGAAAAGACCTAAGAGAGGAGAAGAAGGAAAAGATCTACACTTTGGGGCCAGGCGGGTCAGACCGCCTAACTGGAATGAGTAGCCCGCTTGGAAATGAGGAAACTAGGGCAGGCAAGTATATGAGAGTTGGTGGGGGATTTCAGAATAATAATGCGGGGTTTAATCATAAGCATTTGGAGGTAGATCAAAGTGCTCTAAAGAAGGCGTTTTTGCACTTTGTGAAGGCAGTTTTTGAGAATGCAGGGCAGAAAAAGAATTACTTGGAGGATGGTAAACAAGGGCGGCTTCAATGCTTGGCTTGTGGCAAGTCTAATGCCAAATTTAGGTTTGATTCTGAATTGGAATTAACTTCTTGAATGCTATTTTTCATTGTTTGAGGTCCAAATTATGATTTGAAATCAGAATAGAATGCTTTACTGCTTAGATGCTTTAGTTCTTTCTTAATTTGCGGTGTTGCAACTACTTAGATTAGATTGCTTGTTATGTGGCTGTTAACATTTTAATATATTAAGCTAGAGTGCTGTATTTTATAGGTGGTATGACTTAAGGATGAAATTTCTTGGAGCTTGAATTCAGTTGACTTGTGTTGCATTTACTTGAGCACATAGCACTGAAATCGTTTTCAGTGCAGGTGTTTGATGTTGTTGCCTATTTCTTTCTAGAATAATATTTGTAAAGTGTTGCTCTTTTGGATAATGTCTGGGTTTTAATACAATGTTTCCTTTTCTTCGTCTGATAGATGTTATATAGAATAAACTATTACTAATAAAGTTAGCTGGTGAGTTTCAATAATAAGTTATGGATAAATAAATGGCATAATGATAGTGCTTACAATAATTGTTAAATTCAGTTGAGGTAATGCATTGCTGAAGCAGTGTTGTCTCTCTTTTATAAATGGTTTTCTGGACAATTTCTCAACAATCTGACATTTCTAGGGCTTTAGGTAAGTGTGCAATCTGATCCCTTTAGCTTGACCTTAAAGCTTGGATTTGCTATTATCTTTTTGATGGTTTGCTTTGTTCGTGGCATAGTTAATCTTTGTTTGCTATAATCTTGGTTTTATTGGCTGCTTGCTTTTACTAACTGGTTTAGAGAAGTGCTTTCCATGTGCCATTGCTTGTGTATTACGGCTTTTTATCAAATCCAAGTCAGTCTATGTTTTCATCATAAAAATGAAAAACGGCACTTTCTGCTAGCAAGCTTTGGTGCTGGATTGCTGTGTTGGTGATTCGTCATTGTTGATTATTTACTGACTCAAGCCCTAATTTATTTATAAAATGAAGGGTAGGTTGTACCAGATGTATATTTCTCTATAGTGCTTTGATGCAATAGTGTTTGGAGTTGTACATAAGGGCACCAGTTTATTTATCCATGCGGTGGAAAGTTTGTCAGAGATAAAATTGCTGTTATATATATGTTGTATTATTGTAACTCTTTTTTCTGTTGCTGGCCTCTGTGTCCTGTACGGTTACTTATTCATGTTTGGCTATGTTTTTTTTCTCTGATGGGTTTTAATATTAGATTCCTTCCATTTCATTTTCAATATAGTAAATTTGATTTTTGGATTAACATTAGTATTAATGAGTCTGACCATTTGCAGTTTCACCAAGTCACTGTTTTTGGGTAGTAAGCATGTCCTAGTTGATTTTGGAAAGTAAGGGGATTTCAGATCCCTTTCCAAGTACCTTTCATCACAATTTTGTTGTAGGTTGCAGCTAAATTGCACCCTTTGCATTTTATAATTCCCTATTCTTTTATAGCAACATGTTGTAATTACCTTGGGTTCTTGTAGGCTTTGATCTGGATATTCCTGGTAGACGTTAGTCCTTGTGGCTTTGTTGTTGTTAGTTTATGGCCGATATTTTATGCTGCTTGGTACTAATATAGTATGGTCTGTAACTTCTTTCCTACCCACATGACATTGCTGGGTTGGCCTGATTGTGGTAATTTGTAATAGCCATTCTTTTGGTAGTTGATAAGTTAAATTATTAGTAATTCTAAAGCTGAAGGCTGCTAGTGTAAGTTAAAAGTATTAGTCTGTTACTCTGTTTTTCTTGCCTTACCTAGCATGTAGTGGTATGTTGGCTAGATTTTTTTGTTCTTCTTTTGACTTGACTACTTTTCTGTAGAGTAGCCCTTAAGGTGACTCTCATTTGTTCAAGTTTAGCTGTAAATTTATATTAATTTTTGGTGTTATCTGTGTTATCCACCAAGTATAATGTCCACATGCAGGCATGTATAGAGCATGCAGGGCTTTCTTTTGTGTTTGCCTCCATTCTCTAAAGTTATCGAGTGATCTTTTTGTTTGTATTGCTTAATGCAATAGAAATGGAAACCACACTATTATTCTCTTATCATGAAGTAGAGAATGAAGTCTTGGCATATAAAGAGTGTATATCTGGTTCTTATCAGAGGAAGCTAGTACTAGTCTCTTATACTATTTTTCTCTTTGATACTCTTCTTTTCCATGCAAGAGAAACTTTTCATGGTCTTGATTCAACTTTTTTTGGTGTCTAGTCTACTGTCTGTGCTGGAATTATGATCTGACACCCTGTTGTAGCTATGTTTTTCTTCAAAATCCATGTATAATCTGTTGCCTGTTATCATAATTCCTGATAAATCTACAGATTTTGAACCAACCTTATATTTTAGTTGGGGCTTTTTGGGAGGTGCATTTATATCCAACTGCAATCCTTTCCTCTCCCCTTCTCCTATCCAGTATCGGTACAATATTTTTTGGGTGATGACAGTACCCTTATTTCTAATGATATATAAATAAGGAAATGGTTGTATGGCTATGCTATCATATGGAATAAGTTAACTGCAATCCAGTGTTCAAATTTGCCTTTTGCGCAAGTTTTATCTCGATGCTTGCAGACTACCTGGATGAAAATTCAATATTTTGGTTCTATGCCATGCACATTACTTCACCCCTTTTATTTGTACAACTTATTTTCAAACTGCTGAATAATTTTTTGTTCATTTCCCTAGTTCAATCTTGTAGCCTATTCAAGTGATGTCTCAAAGGAAGACCTGAATTTTATTCTTCACTGCACTTGGTATGAAAAATTACAGGTCCTCTAAAGACTTCTCTGATATGCATGGTCTGATAACGCACACATACTACTCAGATAATTCTGACTTGCGTGTGGATCACTTAGGCTTACACAAGGCTCTATGTGTACTAATGGGATGGAACTACTCAAAGCCTCCTGATAATTCAAAGGCATATCGGTTCTTACCTGCAAATGAAGCAGCCTCAAAACAAGAGGATTTGATTATGTGGCCTCCTGTGGTGATAGTACATAATACAATTACAGGAAAGGGTAAAGATGGGCGCATGGAAGGTTTGGGGAACAAAGCAATGGATAGCAAACTAAGAGGTATAATGTGTCCCGTTATTCTTCATTATTATCAGT
>CM076906.1:23907257-23961225 GCA_039519145.1 Kokia cookei
GTGTATGTAACCTTACTGGTTCAGTTAGGTATTGCTTATTTATAGACGAGTAAATATTTCTTTCTAGTATTTCATTGAGTGTGAGCCTATTTATTATATAGGCATCTTTGATGGTAAATTTGCGCTCTGGGTCAAGGTACGCTAAATCACATGTTGGTTTCAACATTCCCTATGAAAACATCACGAAATTGTCATTTAAGAACCTTTTTGTCTTGATCTCTAAAATTGGGTGTCCAGAGACTGTTCTCTAACATCAATAATTTCCTATGAAACCATCTTATTTTACTTGTATTATGGTTTAATTTTCTCTTCGTCTCATGCCAACTTTTCTGCCATATTTCTGTTTCTGAGTTACATTTTTATGACTGGTGTTAGAGCACTGATTCTGAATGTCGCCATTTTGGTATTCAATGAAGTTGCACTATGCAGTGAACCAGTATTTTATCATCATGAAATTCCTTACTTTCATCTTAGTTGTTTCACCCTCACATTTGTTTGCTCTTCTGGTTGTTGTGGTGGTAAGTATTAAATATGGATGAAAAAAATTCAATTATGTCCAGTAAGTTCTCTCTTAAAATATAGTGCATTGAGACCCGCTAACTATAATTTGTTTTCAATGAAGAAAGTTATAGATTGCTTCGTTGTTGGTGTTCCTTTTCGGCTGGTACCAAGGTGATGAGATTGAGGAGATTTACTTTGTTGAAATTTTTGGATGCTGATTTAATTGGAGCCTTTTGTCTGTTGTGCTTGTATCGGTTTCCATATTACCAAATTTCCATATTTCCAAATTTACTTATTCTCTTGAGACCTTCTAGATGATGTTAACTGTAGTTTAGCTTGTTTGTGATTCCTTGATGTGTGCAAGCACTTTTGCTCTATGTTGCTCTCATTTTTGTTGAAATTTCCATATCCGAAACTTTGTCTGACACATGAATATGAGGATATGACCTCCGAATACATGGTGAAGCTTATAAAACTCTGACACTACCTGTGTAGGGTACATTCCCATATCCTACTCTCGCAATCAAGTCAAGTAACCCAGCTTCTTTTAATCATAGTCCACTTCCAACCTTTGTGCATGAGTAGTTATGCTGCATGCTTTTGTTGCTAGTCAGACTGCTAGTTCAGGCATATTCAGTTTGTAACAGTTAATTGGTGGCTTTAGGTTTGTGATATTGTTAATATTATTTTTTACTGGAATAATGCTAGGATGATCCTCAAGGGGCAAATGCCAATGTGCCTCTTTGTCTTCTCTGGAGAAAATGCTTAGAGAAGATGAGCACTAAAGAAAGTAGGGTTTTCCATTATGGACAATGTTTAGCTTTTCTATTCTTTTATGATTCCTTAAAACTGCTGCAGATTGACATCTATTTAGTTGTATACTTAATCAAAACGTAGGAGAAATTAGAAAACGCCATATGGTTTTTCTGAAATACTTAGTGCTCACGGTTTCTTCATGAAGCTTATGTGTTTTTGCAAATAGTAATTCTCAAGTATTTTTATTGAACTCTGAGAATGTTTCAATAGCCTGTCACATTGATTGCATTCAGAAGTGTGTATCCTGTGGCAGGGAAGATCTTGTATTTCTTTTTATCTATGTTTCTCGGACTCTGTGTGTCATATATGGGTATGCATGCGACGTGGTATGATTAGATTTTTCTAAGTTTTTTCATATATTTGGAGGATCCTTGGAAATTATATCTCCATATCCATGTATTGTACCCATGTTTTAGACACGGGTACCTCAATAAATATGAAGAGTCGAGCAACATAACTTTTTAATTGCTAATAGTTGTATAATGACTTATATTACTCTGACTCTTCATTTTTCTTCAATTACTCATATCCGATGCCTGTGTCTGAGACATACTCGGACATCAGGGAGATGACCCTCCTAATACATAGAGAAACTTAGAAAAATAATTACACTAAAGGGATTGGCCAGCAAGGAGGTTTTACGTAAGCACACTAAATCTCATTAATGGTCCTATTACGATGTTAATAGTTGCATTAGTAGTAAGGTTGGCATCTTGCCTCTCACTGATAAATATATTCACTAAATTGTTGATTTTTGCTTTCTTAGATCATTCATTGTAGAATTATAACTGCCAGCAGCATACGGGAGCTGCCTTCTCTTCTCTCTGAAACAACCGTTCTAACTCCATTTAACTGGTGCAGAGGGGTAAAGATTCGGTCCTCAGCAGTGGAGATGTTTAACTTGTTTATCTAGGGTATATTAATATCGAAGTTGATCTATGGCAGAAATTTTAGTGGTTGAATATAAAGATACATGAAATTAAGAGGAAAGGAATTTTGAACAAATGATAACTGTAGAATTGTTAGAAGTGCCACCGTAGGATAAAGAAATGGATATTTCCTTTTAGCAGTGAAGGGGATCCTTTTCTGGCACACAGATGTGTACAAGTCGAATTCTATTGTTGTCGTTATGGTTAGGAATCTCTTTCTTTCATTACATCGCTTTTAACCTGTTTGTTGTGATTCGCAAGCTTGTCTTTTTCTCTGATAAGTCACCTTTTTTTACAAGCAGTATGATAAATTTGTTTCTCATCTTTTACAGAACTATGTTTTCTTTACCTAGTGCATTTCATGTATATAGTTGATTTGCTACATGAGGCCATGTTGTTGTGTTACTGGTTTGTTGTCTGCCAGTGACAGTGGGTTATTTAATTGATCCCAATAAGTGAGCCTGTCTGTTACTTGTTTTCACTTGTACGATGCTGAGTGTTTTGCATCTTGTCAGCATCCACTGTGAAGAGCAAAAACTTTTCCATGGGTCTTATATTGTTTGAAAAAAGTGTCATTGGAGCGTGTTTCATCCCGAGTCATCTGCAGCTGATCTAGAAGATGGTTTTTTTCTGTTACTGAGGAATCTTTATCATGATTCTGAATATCTTGCAAAAATGTATCAACAAATCTTCCCCTGTGCTAGTGATTTTCTGAATGAGCTTCACCATGCACTTAAAAGTTTCAATGAATTTAACATTTTTCGAAATATTTCATTTTACTATTAATGTTTGTGCTTTCAGACCTTGGGTTTGGAAGTGGCAAGTGCAAGTCCATGTATGGCAGAGAAGGTCATCTTGGTATTACCGTGGTCAAGTTTGCCAGTGATCAGTCAGGCCTGAACGATGCTGTCAGGCTTGCTGAATACTTTGAGAAAGAAAACCGTGGTCGCAAGGCTTGGTCCCATCTACAGCCCTTGACTTTAGGGAAGGATGACGATGATAAAAATCTCAATCTTGTGAAGGTGGATGAGAGAAATGGAGAAAAAAAGAGGATCTTTTATGGCTACCTTGGAACAGTTGCTGATCTGGACAAGGTTGACTTCGACATGCGGAACAAGGTTGTGATTGAGAGTAGGAGAGAGCATAAAGGACCCAGGTAGTTGCTTCTGGCTTAACATTGCAAAGGTACTAGGATGTTTTCTCTATTATAGTTGTATTAGATTTTGGGAATAACTGGTCCATGGATATTTGACAGTACCATTTCATAGTATTGGAAAGTGGTTTTAAAGTGTCTCTCGTTTAATTGATGAAATTATTTGTCATCAAATTAGCTGCCCCCCTTGTCGAAAATGTAATTATATACCTCGTTGATACAAGGATTGTCTGGGTACATCTATTGTATGGTATTGGTATTGGTATTTTTCGGTTATTCTAACAGTTTTATCTTTAAAGAAAAAGGTGTGAAAGAAGGAAGAATAGTTTTGGTTATAAAGCCATTGTCCAATTCTTGAACTAGTCTACATGGGATTGTTTTTCATATCATATTTGATGGCTCCAGAGAAAATTTTGTTTAGATATGTTAAAAGAGGTTTTATGAGCAAATCGTCGTATGTTTATGTTTTGGGTAATAGTTAGAAGCAGGAAAGGCTGTAAAGAAACAATTTATGAGGAGCATGTCAAACAGAAATAAATTCCTAATGAGATGCAGTCTCCAGGAGGTGTGAAAACAATGTTGGATATTAGGTGTCTTAAGCTTCTTCAGGTCTTGGAAAATGCATTTATGGCAAATGATGTTTTCACTTTTGGGCAAGTATAATCCATTCTTGCTATCAACCAAGAGAAGTGCCAAACTATACAGAGCATGAAAAGAGGTTTTGGGGTTTCATCCTTATCACTGCAAAAGGGAAAGGGAGTAACAGTGATTAATACCCTTTTCGCTATTATGGATCCTAATAGAAAATCAAAGTTTGTTGGGCAAGTAGGATGTTGAGCCTCAGCTTCAAGAGTAAGAAGGTTATACCTAGTTTTGATTCTCCTATTACATAATCAAGAGAAGACTTGCTTTGCTATTCATATAACTTCACTAATGAGTCTCAGTTAAGCTGAGCTCTTGAAGTACTACTACTACTAACAACAATTATTTTGTCCCTAACATCTTTACTAGAATCTAAGTCTTGGCATTTTAGCACGTCATTCATATCGGATTATTATTTTTTGATTTTACAGATAATAGATTTTGTTACACTCACAATACGATTGAATGAAAAACGTAATATTCAAATAACTAATTATTTGAGTAAAGTAATTGTAAATAAAATATTCATAGGTTTAGTTGATTTTTAGTATTTTTATTTTAAAATATGAAAATATAATTAACTTGTATTCAATCTTTTATTTTTAAGTAATTTTTTGACCGAGTTATGTTGAGTTGTCTCATGGCATTAATTGAATTAAATATATAATATATATTAGATTATGGCATACTTATTATGCGGGTGGAAACATTCACGCGACAAATATAATAAATTGAAAAATTAATGTGACTTTCATTAAAAATGTAAAAAGCATTTAGTTTTGTGTTAAAATCTTATAATTCTTATTATGTGTATTTATTTATTTTAGATTTATCATAAATGAAAATATATAAATACCTTCAAATTAATATTTATTTTTTTTGTAAAAAAATAATTTTTGATAATTTTTCATTGAGTTGAGACTCTATTAATAGATGACACTAACTCAATTACTATGAAAATTGATTGGTTTAAGTTGATTTAATATATGAACTATTTATCCTTGCAATATCGGGGGCAAGGGAAGAGCGATTATAAGATGACAAATTTGAACTCGTGTCATTTTAAGTGATAAACATAAATTTTAATCATGGCTTTGAATAATTATTAGCAATAGGATATAGAATAAGTCTTAGCAATATATAAAGTTTTTTTTTTAATATACTGGTGTGAGTACATTGTAGTATCTGTTCATAAACAATATATAAAATTAATTAGACTTGTTTTATTTGGTTTTGAAAATAGATTAATTCTGTTAGTTTGTTTTTATTTTTGTATAACTTATAACAGAATAAATTGATTATTATATACTTTACATAATATAATATTTAATAATAAAATATCACATTTATCAATAAAATATTTAGTACACAATCAACGGAGTTTTTAGACTCCACAAATAGGATTAGAGGATTGATAAGTATCTTATAAAAATATAGTAAAATATTAAAAAAAAAACACGTGTCAATTTTTAAGACTATTTATAGAATAAAAAAAATTACACTGCTAGTATACTAAATATTCACCCTTATATAATATACAATGGTTTTAACATGATAATGTAAATAAATTATATAGCAAATTGTTTTAATTGATTGAATCCATTTATATAAGTTGGTTTCGGATTGTTTGATTAATCAAATTTAATTAGTTCAATGTTTTTATTAATTAAATTGATTTAATCTATTTATGAAAATTTCGAATACTTAAATTGAATCAATCGATTTATGAAAAAATTGAAGGGAAGTGCAATGATGGAATGGATGCTCCAATTATTTTAGGACCTAATCTTGGAGGAGTTTCTCTGTTGGAAACCAACATTGTTATTTTTATAACATTACGTTCATTCTTCTCTATTAAAATATTCATAAGTCGGACAATAATTTTTTACTTCATAAATATGAATTATGAAAGTTTGGGTTCGATTCTAGATAATTTCATGCTTCATCGTCAGTTATAAAAAAAAATTCATAAATAGGGCTGATCGGATCAGTACATGTTTTTTATATCATTCATAGCAAGTAAACTCGATTTGTTTTGAAATATTTGTTTTGAATTTTATTATAATAAACTTGTATTTATAAAAATCAATCAAAATCCTTTGTAATTAACTTTTTTTTAATTTGTTTTTGTAAAAAATATGTTATTTTATATCTATATCTCGTTATTATATATGTTTATTTTATTAAATTTATAAATAGTGATATTTACATTATAGTATTATATATTTAATTTTTAATATGATATATATAATAGTA
Organism: Kokia cookei; assembly: GCA_039519145.1. NCBI lineage: Eukaryota > Viridiplantae > Streptophyta > Magnoliopsida > Malvales > Malvaceae > Kokia > Kokia cookei. The sequence goes on from CM076906.1 coordinate 23,913,555, forward strand.
TATTATAAAATGGGAAGCTATTCAAGCAGGGGCGAATCTAATTTTTTATTTTTAGAGACCGAAATTAAATTGTAATTTTTATGATAGTAAAAATGCAATTTTAAAGGATTAAATCAAAATTTTATCATTTTAAAAGGGCTAAAATATAATTTTATTTGTACTAATTTAAAATTTAAAATTTTTTAAAGGTCTAAATAAAATTTTTTTCGCTTAAAGAGAGATTAAGATCTCTGCCAGCCACCCCTAATTCACCCCTATATATGCAAGTTGAATCTGACTTCAGACTTTGAATATTAAAACTTAAGTTCAGTTTATTTTCTTTTTTCAAGTTTTTATTATTATTTTGAAATGACAAGTCTTCAAGCTAGAGTGGATAACACAATTCTTAAACAAATCTATACAATAATTTTCACTGCCATAAGCAGTAAGAGTTAATTTTTAACCCTTAAAAAAAGTAAATTTGTAGCATTATATTTTGCATTAAATTGTTATTTAATACTTTTTTATAGAAAATTTTATTTAATACTTAATATTTAATATGCCATTAGTTTTATTATATTTTTGTTAGAAAATACTTATATCGAGTTTTAGTAGGGTATTTACAATCATAATGTCACATTTAATTACTAGTGTAATAACATACTAAATTATGTTTTAATACACATATATTTTCCTAATTAAACATAAAATAAAAAATAATTAGTACAAATTTAATACACACGTATTATTTAATACACATAATTGTTTTGTACTAAAAACAAAGATACTTTGGATAAATATTAAATTTATTCACGAGTTTTGATTTAATGTGTAATTTGATACATGAATTTTGATTTTGTACAATTATACACATAAAATTTGAATTGTAAAATAATTCACTTGGCATATATGTAACAAAAATAACATTGTAAGGACCTGAATTTAATAGAAAATTTTAACGGTGTTAACAATTTAAAAAGAATCACATAAGCATTTTAATTAGAATAAAGTATTTAGGTTAACTAATGACACTATAAAAATTGAAGTATCAAATTATGTCAATTTATATTAAATTTAATTTTGAACTAAATATAAGGATTAAATCTAAAATTTAACTATTATTATAAAATCTCAAAAAAAGAAAATTAAAAAATAATAAATAAAAAGATTGCTGCTTCAAAGTTTAAAAGTATCATTTAAAACCCATGTGATGACCTGATGGTCAAAAGTGTTTACTGTTTCATGTGTGATCTAAGTTCGGGTCGTACTAATCGAGTTTATTGTTCGAATTTTGTAATTTATTGTAATTCAACAAAAAAAAAAAATCATAATAGTAGAGGGTGAGAAGAGTTTGTATTTAAGGAGACCTTCACTGTTTATAACAAACCATACAATCTCAAAAAAGAAGAAGAAAGAAATGGATATTGCGACAGAGGCACCCAAAGCTCCATTGACAAGTGAAAGGAAGGTTCGAGCAGACCTTGAAGAATACATACCCAAACCCTGTAATTCTTTTTTTTTTTCCTTTCTTTGTTCCAACAACTCCATATGACGTTCTTTTTTTGTTTGACAAGCATGCATGAAATGTTGGGTCAGATTTGGGAAGAGCATCGAACACTTCAGGTGTGGAAAATCCACATGGAACAGTAGCAGGACATGACAACAATGGAATGCGTGTTCTTCAGCAACATGCTTCCTGTTTTGATCAAGATATTGTTTATCCCCGGGAAACCTACACAGGTTCTTTTTTCTCCAATTTATTTTTGGTTTTTTATGGTTTACACGTATTGACAAAATTAATGGTGAAAACAAGCAGGGATGAGAAGTCTTGGTTTCGGTCGATTCGAAAGCTTTTTTGCTGCAATCCTCATCAATGTGGAATTGAGTTACTGGACTCTCCCTGTAAGTTATTCTGCTCACTTTTATTCCTTGATGCAAATATACACTTATCTATACTTGTATCTGAATATGTGAGTTAACACATTTTTCTTGTTAAATTTCTACTTTTTTAGGTTTGAGTTTCTTGTTTATATTTCAATGGGTTTAACTCTTTCTTACCTCAGGTCTTTCTGAGTCTATTCGAGTTTAAGTTGGTATTAAATTTCATTAGATGTAATTTTATTTATTTATTTATATATAGATTTAAGTGTTTTGTTGAGTAAATTATCTATTAATTCGGATCTCAATTCAGTTGTAAAACTATTCAAAAATATATATATTTTTTGGTATAGACTATAGAATAACAAATATATATATATTTTTTATATTTTCATATAGAAAAATTCATGTACATAATGAGATTTAAACTTTAAACCTTGCATTTATAAACTCAATTTTACAATTTCAATATTTAAACGCACGTATGATATTTTTCCCTAATTTTTTTTTATAACATTATTACATAAATTTGTTTTCACCATATCATAGTTGTGTAATAATATAGAAGAATTTAAATGTTTATCTGTCCATATAAATGATTAATTTATTATTATTTAGTAAATTTTTTATAATATTATATTTTTAATTTTATATATTTTAAAATTATTGTAGTTTCAAAATTATATACCATTAACTTGTTATATAAAGTCAAAATTTAAATATATTATGAATTAAAACTCAACAAGTGGCTGTAGTGAAAAGAAATTGTTGTTTATCTTAAGGGTCTCGGATTCGAGCACCTATGTGTGCAAGATGTGTGTACGTGTATATTCAAAAATATATTATGAATTAATCATATTAAATTTTAAAATAATTATATCATATTTTTTTAGATAACCATGACATAACTTGTTTTTCTTTTATAAAAGTACTATTTATTTTAATATATATATATATATCAATTAATTTATTAAAAAATTAGAATAAATATTAATGATTAAAGTTTTTATAGAAAACTTAATTATCCTTCGATTATTTAACATTAAATTTGGTTTGGGCTAATCTTGAGTTCAATTTTTTTTTTTTCGGATTTTTGGTCAAATTATAATTTAATTGGTTTGAGTTTAGGTTCTTTCCTACATTTTTATGTGCATTAGACACTAGTAGACTTATTAAAGTATTATTTGTGCAAGTTCAAAGACCCGTCTAAAATGTGAGAGGGCTTAAACGAAAGTATCAGATCTGAAATATACTCTTCAACGAAAAGAAAACTCATTTAAAATATGGGTTGGATTTAGACTCCAATATTCAAGACTTAAGCCAAACTCGTTTTGTACATTTGAAATATACTGCTTGATGTTATTTTTACATATTATATAATTTATATCATATAAAATTAAATACGAATAGATTTAAACAAAATTTTGTACTTAAATTATAAGTTGGATTAAATTTGGACAAACATAAAAAAAATGTTAATATTTTTATTCCAACTTCACCCACCACACTTTTAGGCACAAAATAATGATGAGTATATATATACCCCTGTAAGGTTGCTGATATTGCTTTCACAAATTTGATAGGGATGGCTGCCAAATCTATTTTTTCCCATATTCATAGATAGAATACATAAATGCAAGCATGGAAGTGACTCTTCAACATTTGACACTGAAGGAAGGTGATTACCATATCATATTTGAATCACTAAAAACTTTGAATAAAAAACTATTTTAATCTTTCACATGCAAATGAATGTGATGTTTTCAGGTTTATGCCAAAGAAGTTTGAGAGTATTTTGAGCAAGTATGCTCGAACTGTGCCCGACAAGTTAACATTTGGAGAGCTATGGCATATGACCGAGGCTAATCGAAACTCATATGACTTCATTGGCTGGTATTTTCAATCACCCTTTTCTTTGAATCTCATGTGTCTTTTATTAAATTAAAAGAAAAATGGAATTGGTTTGCAGGATAATATCAAAGGGAGAATGGATACTTTTGTGTAGACTTGCAAAAGATGAAAATGGTTATCTGTCAAAAGAAGCTGTGAGATGGGAGTTTGTTTGAATATGTTGCCAAAATGAATAAAATTGGCAACAAAAACAGCCATAGATTGAAGGAATGAAGGTTGTTGCTTTAATATACGTGTTGTTCGAGTATGTTGCCAAAATAAAGAACAAGAACCAATGCTTTAATATATGATTTTAAGCATTTTATTTAATTGGTGTTGCTCCTAATCAAATTTTAACTTAGTTATGAAAGTATCAAAAGTAATATTATCTTTTATTATTTTAATATAAAATATTTAAATACAACAACTAAAAACCCAAAATTTTATTTTAACTCAGTTCATTAAAATATATTTTTAAAATGGTAATATTATTAATATTAATATAATTATGAAATTAATATATTATAATTTTTTAACAAATCGCATGTAAATTTTCAATCATTTGAGAGTCTATATATGGTTTAACCATTTTAAATTATGGATTCTAAATTGTTTTGTAGAATACATGAATAAACCAACTCATTTAAATAATATTGTTTAAAAAAAGTTAAATATAAAATTAGTATCTAAACTTGTTCACTCCTTTCAGATTGGTACTTATGATTTTTTTTTCAAAATGGTACCCGAATTTTTTTCCGTCCACTAGTTTGGTACCTGATCCTAATAACGTTAAGATTTTGTTGATATGACAACTTTGGCTACTCGTGCGTCGCCACATGTTGCACTCCCAAGACCCCTTTGACCCGTGTTTAAATTTTTTGACCGGATTTTTTATATATATTTCCTTTAAATTTATTTCTTCACCATCGTCTTTAACATTTTTCCATGCTACTTTCTCTTTTGTTTGTCTGTATCGTCTTCAACATTTTTCATTCCTGTCTCTTTCTTTTTTGTTTTCTTCGTCATCTCTTTCATTTTCCCTCTTTTGTTCATTCATTAGTTTTTTCCTTTCACTTCTTCATTTCCTATCTCTTTCGTTTTCCATCTCCTTCACGTCTCTACCATGTCTTATTCTACGAACACAAAATCAAGTGCGCAGAAAAATGTTTTGAACTGCCATTGCGAGTTAAGGGCTCCCGTTTTCAACGCAAATACTCCAAAGAACAAAGGGAGAAGATTCTTTAGGTGTGCGAACTTCAAAGAGGTAAATTAGGGTTTAAGGTTTTGGTCTGCCATTTTGTTGCAATTTGGGTTTAAGATGTAATCTTAGGTTTTTAATATTATAAATTTTTTTGTTGAATGTGAGAAATGAAGATCGAGGTTTGTGATTTCTTTTGGTGGGTTGAAGGTAATAATGAGGGGACGGACTCAACTGCAAAAGAAGAAGGATGCACAATTGATGAAATAATGCTTAAAAATAAGATGTTATTGATAGAGAATAGGAGATTAAGACTTAGGAACAATGAGCTCAATATCGACAAAATGCGAAGAATGCGATTGAGGGTAACTCGTTTGGAAGAGAAAATAAAATTGTACAAGGATAAAATGTCAAGGAACAATAATGTAATAGTCGCTTATAAGTTATTGTTAATTGTATGATGGATGATGTTTTTGGGTTATCTTTCTTGTGGATGGTGAATGTTATCCATGTATTTGCTTTAGTTGTTAAGAAAAAATGGATGGAATTTAATGAAAAATATGTTTTTGATGTTGTAAAATGTTGTTGTAAAAGTATATGCAGATACCAAAATCGACATCAAAAAAATAGAACCATCCATTACAACCATCATATATAAAGGATCAATATAAACTGTCCATCAAAATACAACCATCAAAATGATCCAACAAAACAAAACCATCAAATTATCCATTGTATGTTAACAAAATAAAACCATCAAAATAACCCAATAGAATAAAACCATCAAATTATCCATCATATGTTAACAAAAAGAACCATCAAACTTTCCATCGATTGACATCAACTATCTCCATGGCTTACAATTGTGCTTGGGTGGATCTTTGGACTTAGCATTTTTTTGTGTTCCTACTTTCTTGAGTCCCACCATTAGTTTCCTTGTTACTGCTTCCTTTCCTTTTCTTAAGTCCCTCTCATACCTAGTTGCAATGCATAAAATACATTATTAATAAACATGTCACCAAAATACAATAAGCATAAAAGTTCAATAATTGATAACTTACATTCAAAATTTGCATCTGTGTCCTCTCATCACTGTATAACCCAATCCCTTGCATAACTTGTTTTCCCCTGCTACGAAGTCATGTAACTATTTAATGTGTTAAAGAGGTTGGCATGGTGGGAGGAGTTGGTTGTGTTGAAGGAGCTGGTAGTGATGATGCAGATGCTTTGTATGCAACAGTTTGAGAATGACCTAGTGGAGTAGGAACAAAAAGAGCTGGTGGAGGTGGTGAAAAAGGAGCTGTTGGAGCTGCTTGAGCTAGTGGAGGTGTACTTTGCAAATTTATCATGTTAGTAGTTCTCATATTAGCCAAAAATTGCATTAAAATTCTTAGTCATCAAAACACTTACAGTAGATGAAGTTTGCCAACTTTTGGAGTTGTGTCCAACCATGGAACATTTTATCTTCCTCCCTCTTCTAGACAGTTTACTCCCACTCCTCTCTCCCTCTTTTCTCAATCTGTTTTTTTGTCTCCCAAGCATTTTCCTTGGAATAGGGGGTCAATTGGTCCCATATCGATTTTTAACCAAAATTTCTTACTTGGGACAACAAGAAATACAAAGCTATACAAATTTTCAAACACATCTTTTTTAGACTCCTTATATACTAAATCAGAAATATCAGCTTTTTTCCATAAAATGGCTGTAACAGCATGTGGACATGATATGCCAGTGAGTTCCCATTGATATTTCGTAATTCGATCTAGCAGGTTAAACTAGTTTTCGTACTCTAGGCTCTTGAAGTTAGGCATTTTAGTTAGAATTAATTAGGATTTACTTGCATTTTCATAAATTGAATAAAAGGTGTAAAAAGTGTAAAAATGTAACTTTTATTGACTTTATGGCCAAGTGAGGCCTAAAGGTTGGCTAATAGACTTTGTGAGTGTGTAAGAGACCTTTAGAAAGATAAACTACATCGGAACTGGTCATTATGTCACGACATGGGCCAAGCGATGTCGTAACAAAGGGACCAGAATAAAAGAATCCTGAAGCTGTCTTCTATGTTACGACACAAGCATAGTGTGCTGTGACAATGCCTGGAAAAAACACCAAGGAGTAGACTGACTGCCATGTCGTGACATGGACCCTATCCGTTACACACCATCTTCATCCAACCCTACACACCATATAGTGTCGGTATGACATGATTTAGTAATTGCGGTCTAGCTGCCAAATCAGATACAATTATGGTAGTTGTAACGCATAGGTTTGTGCAAGTGTACACAGTCGTTATCAAGTAATAAGTAAGTATAGAGTTATTGTCTCCATAGGGACTGTTGACAATTAAATTATTTAAGTAATTTTATTTGTGTATTTTGGATTAATTTTGAGGAAAGTACTTCTAGTTTCCTACATTTTCTTATCAGGTACAAAAATTGGTGTTTTTACCTAAAGGCAAGCAAAAATGGACTAAATTGAAGAAATATGTGAAGAGATGGACTATATTAGGATTTGGGGGACATTGAGGGCTTAATTGTAAAGAGATTCTTAGTTGAGATGGTCAATAGCTTATATTCAAAGTTTGTTATTTTCTTAATTTTATTTTGACTAAAATTTATTTATTTTAAGTAAATGGGAAATTTAGTTTAGAAGGAGTCAAGCTATTTTTAGTAACCCAATTGTGTATAAATAAGGTCTTTTGGGTTCAATTGAAAATGTACTTTTAATTTGCGAGTAATTGAAGCAATTGTGCATTTTATTTCTTTTCCTTTCAATTTCGTTAGTTCTCTCTGCCAATTCCAATTCCATTTTCATTCCTTTACAGAATTTGTTCAATTGCTTTATTAATCCTTTCCCATTTTCATCTTTCATTAGATTACAAATAATCTATCATCATCCACCAAGCATGATTAAAATCATGTGCCACTAAGTTCTTTTTAGCCTTAGCCCGGTTATCACTCTGTCGAGAAATAATTGTGAGTTACGAAACCATGCTAAAAACCTTTTTCAATTTGTACTCACTATCACTCTGGTTTAGGGATAGTACAAATTCGTCCCTCAAAATTAATTCGACTTCGATTCAAAAAGTTCACTTTGGATTGATGTAGGTTGGTGTACAGTTGGGAAGTCAAGTCGGCCGTGCTGCATTTGAGTTCCCGCGAACAAATTGGCATGTCCAAGTGAGAAACGACTAGTTGGATTCCGTCAAGGGTGATAGAGACCGGATTTAAACGACCCACACGGTTGCGGCCATTAATTCGAGTTGGCTTTTTAGAACGCAAGGCTGTCAAAATCTTAAATCGCAATCATGTGCGACGTGGTTAGACATTCGATAAGGGTCGATTTACAGGCTGTATTGGAACTGACTACATGAGGAAAAGTTGGCAATTGGGATGTTCTTGAGCGCAATAACCAGCTTATCAATTAAAAAGAGAAGATTAATTTTTGAGGATTGGTTCGAGTTCGGAGAGAACCGAGGCTGAGGCTAAGCTTATTAAATATAGTTTTTCTCATTTTTTATCTCGATTAATTACTTTGCATCAAGATATATTTTACTTTATTTATCTTATTTTCATTTTGTTTTAGTTTAACATTTTATCTCTAAACCCCCTCTATTTTATTTTTTTGAGATAGTCACAAGTCATGGGCACGCTTTTCGACACAACGACCAAGAGGAAGACACGAGAGTAGATTACAACAACCGGACCCTATGGAATCGACCCTACTACCTTATACTATTGTTTTGTATTATTTGTTGTAGGAATATTTATATTTGGTAGATTCGACACCTATCAAATTTTGACGCCGTTACCGGGGATAGTTAACATTTTTCTAACTTTCGTTTGTTTTTCTTTATGACAAGGTCTGAGTAGACACCTCTCAACGACTTTGAACCGGAGATAGAGAAACTAGCTCGAAGGTTAAGAAAGAAGCTCATGAAAAACGTCTACAGATAAAATTTGAAGAAGATTTCACTAAAAAAATTTTTGGTGACGAGGAAATGAAGAAAATGGAAGATCAGAATATTCGTCAACTTGCAGCAGCATCGGACGAACAACAATCGCTGTGTATAACTTATCCAGTGGGAGTAACACTGTTCGAGTTAAAGTCAGGTTTAATCCATCTCTTACCCACTTTCCGCGGGGTTCAAAATGAGAATCCACACACGCATCTAAAGGAATTTCACATGGTTTGCATGAGTATGAAACCTCATGGAGTAACCGAAGACCAAATTAAACTTCGTGCATTTCCTTTTTCATTATTCGACTTTGCTAGAGAGTGGCTATTTTATTTACCACCGGGATCTGTTAACACATGGGCTGATATGTCTCGTTTATTCCTTAATAGGGTTTTCCAAACAGCACGAGCAACTGAGCTAAGACGAGACATAGTGGAAATTCGACAAAAGGAGACTGAAAAGCTCTACGATTACTGGGAGCGGTATAAAAAGTTATCTGCAAGTTGCCCACAATATGGACTTTCTGAACAATCACTGTTGCAGTATTTCTATGAGGGACTACTTCTCATGGAGATGAAGATGATCGACGCAGCTAGTGGAGGAGCACTTGTTAATATGACTCCCCAAAGAGTTAGGGAGTTGATTTTAATGATGGCTGCGAACTCTCAACAATTTCGACTGGCTACGAAACCCACGAGACGGGTTAATGGGTTAAGTACTCTGACTTTAGAAAATAAAATAGATAAACTCACTAATATTGTGCAAAGTTTGCTTGCAGATATGTCAAACCCAACGAAGCTATGTAGAATTTGTACCATGTCAGATCACCAGATGGACTCATGTCTTATCTTACACAAGGATTCAGTAGAACAAGCGAATGCTATTAGAAACTTTCCAGGTCCACCCTAAAGATAGTACGATCCTTATTCAAACACATACAATACAGTTTGAAGGGACCATTCGAATCTAAGTTAAGGATCGAATCCTCGATTCAATCAATCATATCAGTATAGGCCACCTTTAAATCAGTAACTACCACCTCTAAAGACATCTTTGGAAGCTATTGTCGAAAGGTTAGTCACTAGCACTAAAAAATTTCAAGAAAAGACTAACATGCATTTGCAGGAAATAAACAAATAGATTAGTAAGCTGACACTCATGGTTAACAGTCTAGAGTCTCAAGAAAGGCTACCATCTCAAATAGAGTCTAACCCTCGACATAATGCAAGCGCTATGACGTTAAGGAGTAGTACGGTCTTAGAACCCCTAACTGGCACAAGTCGTGCCCTCGATACTGAACGCGAAAAACAAAAACCAGATTCAGAAGCCCAAACGGAGTCGGCACTACCAAAACCACTTGTTATGCAACCCTCATTTCCTAGAAGGCTCACCAAATGCAAAAAGGAGCGAGAAGAGAAAGAAATTTTAGAGACGTTTCGAAAGGTAGAAATCAATATTCCTTTACTCGATGCAATTAAACAGGTTCCGCGTTATGCAAAATTTTTGAAAGAATTGTGCACCGGGAAAAAGAAGTTTTAAAGAAACCAGTGGGTGAGTATGGGAGAAAATGTCTCCACTGTTTTATTGAAAAAATTCTGCCAAAGTGTAAGGATCAAGGTATGTTCTCGATCTCTTGCAAAATAGGTAATGTTGGTATTAAGAAAGCCATGTACGATTTTGGAGCATCCATCAATGTCATGCCTTTATCTATTTTTAAATCTCTAAACGCTGGTCCTTTGAAAGAAACAGAGGTGATAATTCAATTGGCAGACAGATCGTGCGTGTATCCGGAAGGGGTATTGGAAGATGTCCTCGTTAAGGTAAATGAATTAATCTTTCCTGTAGACTTCTATATCATTAACATGGAGACATAACTCGAAGAACTCTTCTGATATTCTACTTGGGAGATCGTTCCTAAGCATTGCACATACAAAGATTGATGTTCGTAGTGAGACACTCGCTATAGAATTCGACAGTGAGGTTGCAAAATTTAATGTTTATGAAGCAATGAGCCGACCAAGTACAATGTCAAATGTTTCTAGTGTTGATGTTGTTGAATCATTAATGAATTTGAATTTTGAATATTGTGAGGTAAACGAGTTACAAACCATTTTGTCTAGGAGTTTAGATCTTGAAAGTATGAAAAAATTAGAAGAATTAATGACATTTAAAGATCCAGTTCGTGAAGCCATTTTTCTTATGGAGGCTCCAAACTTTCCTTGAAGTCGAGGCAAGTATTTCAAACTAACTCCTTCTCAAACTAAATTGTTGCCTTCGATTTTATAGGCTTCGGATTTAGAACTCAAGCCTCTACCCGAACACCTTAAGTACGCATTCCTAAGAGACAGAAACATTTTACCAGTGATTGTTTCGAGTAAGCTTTCGAAGTTGGAGGAAGAAAATCTAGTTCGAGTTTTGAAGGACTACAAGAAAGCGATCGAATGGTCAATTACCGATATTAAAGGGTTAAGTCCCTCAACTTGTATGCATAAAATACCAATAGAAGAAAGCGCAAGTCCGAAGAGGGAAGCTCAAAGGAGCCTCAATCCACCAATGATAGAGGTCGTAAAGAAGGAAATTCAGAAGCTGCTTGATGCTGGGATGATCTATCCCATATTTGATAGTAACTGGGTTAACAAATTCACCTGGTACCTAAGAAAACTAGAGTGACCGTAATTGAAAACTCGACAGGTGAGATGGTTCTCACTAGAGTCGAAAACAGGTGGATGGTCTGTATAGATTATAAGAAGTTGAACTCTTCAACTCGAAAATATCATTTTTCACTTCCTGTTATAGATCAAATGTTAGAACGATTAGCAGGAAAATCTCACTATTGTTGTCTCGATGGTTACTCAAGTTTCTTTCAAATTCCAGTGGCACCAGAGGACCAAGAGAAGACGATGTTTACGTTCCCCTTTGGCACGTTGGACTACAGAAGAATGTCGTTCAGACTATGCAGCGCCTTAGCCACGTTCCAGAGATGCATGATAAGCATATTTTCAGATTATGTCAAGAAATTAATAGAGGTATTTATGGATAACTTTACGGTTTACGGAAAATCCTTCAATTAATGTTTATCAAACCTTACAAAAATTTTAAAGGATGTTTAGAATTTAATCTTGTTTCAAATTATGAGAAATGTCATTTCATGGTTAATTAGGGATTAATTCTAGGTCACATCGTTTCTGTTGAAGGGATTGCAGTTGATAAGGCTAAAATCGATATTATTAACTCACTCCCATACCCCACAACTGTGAGGGAAGTTCACTCTTTTCTTGGTCATGCAGGTTTCTACAGGTGATTTATAAAGGATTTCTCGAAGATTTCTCAACCACTTTGTACCTGCTACAGAAAGAAAAAGAGTTTGAGTTTGATAAAGCATGTAAGGACGCGTTTGACACTCTTAAGCACAAGTTAGTGTCAGCTCCTATAGTACGGCTACAGAATTGGGACTTACCTTTTGAGCTTACGTGCGATGCAAGAGGTCATAGTATCAGAGTTATTTTAGGACAAAAGATAGAGAAAGAGTCGCAAGTCATTGCTTACGCCTTGAAAACATTGGATGCCGCCCAAAGCAATTATTCAACAATTGAGAAAAAACTCTTAGCTATTGTTTTTACTTTAGAAAAATTTAGATCATATCTATTAGGCACTAAAATAATTGTTTAATCTGATCATGCAGCATTAAAGTACTTAATTGGGAAGAAGGACGCGAAACCAAGGTTGATTAGGTGGATTCTGCTTCTACAAGAATTTTTCCTCGAAATTAAGATAAAAAGGGGTGCAAAAATTTAGTAGCAGATCATATAAGTCAACTAACGACTTTGAAAGAAAGCACGCCCTTAAAGATGATTTTCCTGGTGAATATCTACTTTCGGCCCAAATAGCCTATCCATGGTATGCGAACATGGTAAATTACCTCGCAACAGGTATAATCCCTTCTGACTTAACTAGTTCTGAAAATGAAAAAATTAAGCGAGATTCGAGGTACTATGTTTGGGACGATCCATATCTTTGGAAACATTGCTTGGATCAGGTAATTAGACGGTGTGTTGTTGAAACAGAGGTACAGTCTATCCTAACTTTCTGTCATACTTATGCCTGTGGAGGTCATTTTGGTCCTAAGCGCACTACACATAAAATATTAGAATGCGGATTGTTTTGACCACATATCTTTCGTGATGCTTACTTATTTTGTAAGACTAGCGAGAGATGCCAGAAAGTGGGAAATTTAAGCCGACGAAATGAAATGCCCTTAAATCCTATATATGTATGCGAAATTTTCGATGAATGGGGCATCGATTTCCTAGGCCCGTTTGTGTCATCATTTGGTATTGTCTATATAATACTTGCTGTTGATTACGTTTCTAAGTGGGTGGAAGCTAAAGCTACCCGTCGCGATGATGCTAAAACCATTGTAGACTTTCTAAAGAATTTTATTTTTTTCCAGGTTCGGCACACCGCAAGCACTGATTAGTGATCGAGGAACACATTTTTGTAACAAAGTGATCAGTGCATTATTAAAAAAATATAGGGTGACACCAGATCGAAAGGATTTCAAATTGTGAAATAAAGTTAATTTTGGAGAAAATCGTGAAACCAGATCGAAAGGATTGGAGCCTACGCTTGAATGACGCATTATAGGCATACCGTATAACATTCAAAGGACCATTAGGTATGTCTCATTATCGACTCATTTTTGGTAAACCGTGTCACCTATCAGTGGAATTAGAGCACAAGACATTTTGGGCGGTGAAATGGTGCAATATGGAGTTAGACATTGCAGGTGATTTTCGGAAGCTAACTATTCAGGAGTTAGAAGAAATTCGGCGTGACGCATATGAGAACGCCCAAATTTATTAAGTAAAAACCAATGCATTCCATGACAAAAAAATTTCTCGAAAACAATTCTCAGTTGGGCAGAAAGTTTTACTTTATGACCCAACACTGAGAATTTTCGTAGGTAAGCTTCGAACTAAATGGTTAGGACCTTTTATTATTACTCACGTTTTTCCACATGATGCAGTAGAGATTAAAAGCAAAGAGCCCGGGAAATTTCTTAAAGTAAATGATCAACGCCTAAAGTTGTTTTATGAGAACTTCCAAGTTCACGTGGTTGAGGAATTGGTGCTTGAAGAGCCAGTCGAATAAATTTTCAAGTCGTCGAGCCAACGACATTAAACAAAAGCGCTTTTTGGGAGGCAACCCAAATTTGTTTAATTTAATTTAATTTCAAATTTTATTTTAATAAAAATAAAGGCTATTTGATCAAATTTTCATGTGTTATTTTCAAGTCCATTGGTGGAAGCTATCATGTCTTTTTTAGGAATATTGTACGAGTCGTGGTGTGAGCATACAGTGGTCAATGTTGACAAATACCAAAAATAAACAAATACTCGTTTGAGAAAAATCCAAAATTGCCAAATACCCATTTTCCTAAAACTAACCCAATACCTTAAAAAAACTCATTTCTTTTAGCCCCAAATTAAACCAAAAATAAAAAAAAAACCTTACCCAAACCCAATGCACCAAACAACCCAAATGAATGAAAAAAAAAAGAAAAAGAGAGAATAAAGTGAGCTAAACTAGTGCAGCCAAAACAAAAAAATAGAAAATTTGAAGAAGAAAGGAGAGTGCAATCGAGCTAAGGGAGAAAAAGAAAAAGGAAAGAAAAAAATGGAAAAAAAATTGGGCAGAATTGGCCTAAACAAAGAAAAAAAAAGAGAAAAGTGGGCAATACAAGCTCAAATCGGGTAAGAAAATAAAGAGAGAGAAAAAGGGGGAAAAATAAAGGCAACAAATTCAAACCTTAAAACTCTTCCCCTTTTGTCTTCTTCTGGCGTTCCCACTCACCAAACACAAACCCAAACTCCTCCCCTTCTTCAAAACAACAGTAGTTGTCACCGTTCGCACTCACAGCCATCGCTCGACGTCGGTCACCGCCCTCTTACCTCTCCCTTCTCTTTCTTTTCATCGTCCCATCTCACAAAACACCACCATTTCTCTTCTCCTTCAACATTACTTTTCTTTCCATTTTCACCACCCACCACCATCGGCCACCATTACCAAGGCCGTCTCCACTTGGTTCCACCTCGCCATTGATGGTAGATGCACCCCAAACCTCCACTATTAAAAACCAACACCATCATAAACCCCAAAAAAGAACTCAAACACTCGAAACCCATTTGAATCGTTCGTCATCTTACCACCGTTCGTGCTCTTCCTCCGACTGCATTCACACCACCGTCTGTGCTCTTCCTCCATCCACGTTCGCACGTCGGACTTCCAAACCACAAACACCATATTTTTCCTTCCCACCATTTTTTTTTCAAACCACCATTATTCAACTCACCAAAAAAACCCAACACAAACACCACTTCAAAACCCATCAACACCGTCGAATTACAAAACCCCACTGTCCAAACACATTCATTGCACCCGTCGCCTTTCGACGCCGCGTACCACCTTAGGGAGAGAAACACAAAAAATTATAGCAAGCATGGTTCGTACGCGAAGCCACTTGGTCGACTAGTTTCTAGCACCTTTAAACCGATGTCGAAATCGATTCACAGCGTCAGCGGTCATCGACGTCAATGAGAATGATTCTGACTCGCCGTCACCATCACCACCTCCACCAGTACACACCACTAGATCGACTCGATGCCAACGCCGTAAGAGTCCAACTTCGATTGAACCAGAAGAGCTGAAAACTCAGTCAGATGTTCCCTAGATAGTAAGATGAATCGAACGAGACCAGCTCCTCGTATCACGAGGAAGCAGGAGCATCGAACCGAAATGAGCCACTGTCGAACAGAGCAAAATGTCCTAGATGGATTTCAAGAAAGTAAGAAGACGAATCAGAACCAAACCCAGATAGCGGTACTGATGCCGTTGATGTGCCAAGTCCACCAAATAGTCTGCCGGTAAAACGACATCAACGAAATAGGCGCGAATAGCGAAGGCGCACTTACATGATGCCCCTAGAATCAAGATTTCGAGGCTTCCTTAATTTCACGACACTAGAGCATCAGTCGAGATACGAGGAGATTCAACACCGACCCATGCTAGTATGTAAGTTCATTTATGTAATTACTCTCGAGACACTTAACTTGCATGAGACCGTAGATAGCTATTTTGAGTTTATTGGTTGTCGTTATATGCTGAAATTAAATGTGGTACATTATATGAACTTGTATATGAATTCTATGCTACTTTTAGTTTTAACATGTTTGCCATTAGGACGGTTGAAACTTCGAATGTCATTTGCTTCAGATTGCTAGGTAGAACATTCAATATGTTTATTTCAGTATTTAATATTGCAATGGGATTTGTTGAACCTATAGATGTTGACATTGATTCTTACCATACTGCTTTGTTAGACATACCTCGTGATTTTGATGCTAATGAAGCTTACTCAGCTTTAACCAACTCGATTGCTCGAACTTATAATTCTAGAACTGCGAAATCTTTATTGGTGCATGAACCGACCCTTAGATACATTCATCGATTACTTTTAATTTTTCGGGCCGTAATGATTCTTCTACTGTTTTAACTAGGATGAAGTTATTCTTTTTGTGGTGCATGTTTTCTGGTTATAAAGTCAACCTTAGATATTGGTTTGAATGTAACTTTCACACAGTAATTAGAGCACGTATACGTTTAATCCTAGGTGTATACATCATGCATTTAGCCATGAATATGTTTCCATCATTCGATTTTACATCTCTTACGCATGCTTATAACATGGATCCATTGGATGAATATTGCTTGGATTCTATGGGATTGCTTGTCGGCACCCTTTCTTTTCATTTTGTTTCTCTAGGTACATACATGCCTTGGAGTAATAGAGTGTTCTAACGAACACAAAATTTTGCTCCAAGGGATCGAGATGAGCAGTTCCATTCCTCCATGGAGGAAAGAATGGACTATTTTGAAGCTCGCTTGGATACAATGGAAGACAACATCGAGCGCATCCTTTCGATACTAGAGCGCGAGCACCGACGCCGCCCTCCACCTCGTTAAACTACACGGGGAGTACACTTTGGCCTAACTTTTCTATTCTTTAAACTTGCACATTAAAGGCAATGTGAATTAAGGGGAGGGGGGAATTTATCTTGCATGCCATGCTATATTCTTTCTTGCAATATGTTTATTTTATGTTAATTCTATTTGATAAGTGGTTTTGCAAATACATTTTTCTTTTGTTTCTAGGTTCATTTAAATAATTAGTAAATCATGAATAAATGGTTGCCTATTTTAATCAAACATGCATTTTATAAACTTGAGAATATTATGGAAAAAAGTCAAACATTTTCACAATATTAGAGACTTTTTTAGACTTGCCTAAGAACGTACCCAAAGTATGTGAATAAATAAAATTTAGATGTGAATAAATAAATTACACTTGATTATGAGTGAAGACTCGAAAATGTGACCGAATTGAGTAACCGGGTTGAGGTGCTTGGCTTGTCATCTCAATTCGTGTAAAAAGATTCGAGTGACGAACCAAAACCTGTAGCACTGCTACCTTGAAAAATAAGCTAACGACTTTTCAAATTGAGTAACTGGGTTGAGATGCTTGGCTTGTCATCTAAATTCACGTAAAAAGATTTGATTAGGTCTCAAATAAAAATACAAGAAAAATCAAGAAAAATGTATATATATATATATATTAAATAAAGTTGGGTACAATTATTTAGCAAGAGTAATTAGGTTGCAATTTTGTGAAGTGACTGATTTTATTTCATAGTTTTGAAAGTTTATAAAATGAAGTAGAAATAAGTAATTATTTATTTTTAATTTTTCTAATTATTGCATGACACTTGGTTAAAGAAAAAAATTTGGATTCATTAATTTTTTTTATCAATAGTTTTAATATAAAATAAACATTATGCTTGAGGACAAACATAGGCTAAATAGGGGGGACTTTGATAAGTAAATTATTTAAATAATTTTATTTGTGTATTTTGGATTAATTTTCAGGAAAGTACTTCTAATTTTCTACGTTTTCTTATTAGGTACACCAATTGGTGTTTTTACCTAAAGGCAAGCAAAAGTGAATTTAAATTGAAGAAATATGTGAAGAGATTAGCTATATTAGTATTTGGGGAACATTGAAGGCTTAATTGCAAAGAGATTCTTAGTTGAAATGATCAATAGCTTATATTCAAAGTTTGTTATTTTCTTAATTTTATTTTGACTAAAATTTATTTATTTTAAGTAAATGAGAAATTTAGTTTAGAAGGAGTCAAGCTATTTTTAGTAACCCAATTGTGTATAAATAATGTCTTTTGGGTTCAATTGAAAATGTACTTTTGATTTGTGAGTAATTGAAGCAATTGTGCATTTTATTTCTTTTCTCTTCAATTTCGTTAGTTCTCTCTGCCAATTCCATTTCCATTTTCATTCCTTTACAAAATTTTTCCAATTTCTTTATTAATCCTTTCCCATTTCCATCTTTCATTAGATTACAAATAATCCATCATAATCCACCAAGCATGATTAAAATCATGTGCCTCTAAGTTCCTTTTAGCCTTAGCCTAGTTATCACTCCATCGAGAAATAATCGTGAGTTACGAAATCGTGCTAAAAACCTTTTTCAATCGGTACTCGCTATCACTCTTATTTATGGGATAATACAAAGTCGTCCCTCAAAGTTAATTCGACTTCTATTCAAAAAGTGCACATTGGATTGAAGTAGGTTGGCGTACAATTGGGAAGTCGAGTCGGTCATGCTGCATTCGAGTTCCCGTGAACAAATTGGCGTGTCCAGGTCAGAAAAGGCTAGTTGGATTCCGTCAAGGGTGATAGAGACCGGATTTAAACAACCCATGCGGTTGAGGCCGTTAATTTGAGTTGGGCTTTTCAGAATGCAAGGCTGTCAAAATCTTAAATAGCGAGTACGTGCGACGTGGTTAGACATTCAGCAAGAGTCGGTTTGCAGGTCGTACCAGAACTTACTACATGAGGAAAGGTTAGTGGTTGGGACGTTCTCGAGTGCTATAACCAGCTTATCGATTAAAAAGAGATGATCAATTTTCGAGGATCGGTTCGAGTTCGGAGAGAATCGAGGTTGAGGCTAAGCTTATTAAATATCTGCATCAATATTTATTTTACTTTATTTATCTTATTTTCGTTCTGTTTTAGTTTAATATTTTATTTCTAAACCCTCTTTTATTTATTTTTTTGGAAACAGTTACAAGTCGTGGGCACGCCCTTCGACACGACGACCAAGAGGAAGACACTAAAGTAGATTACAGCAATCAGTCCCTATGGAATTGACCCTACTTCCTTATACTACTATTTTGTATTATTTGTCATAGGAATAACTTTATATATTTATCAATTAATTGTGAAATTAAATTAAACAACTTGGTGATAAAAACACAATATTTTTAGTGGGTTGATGATTAAAATTAAATACAAATGGTTTAGATGCAATTGATCCCTAATGTAAATTAATCTAAGTATGAAAATTATCTATGTGAATGAATGGATTTTAACAACAGAAAAACACAATTCACAATAATTAATAACATAAATAAACTAGGATAATAACATTAACTAATTTGATTCATTTTTAACATGCTTATTAACATTCGGAAAACATTCCATAACAACTCGATCTTTCATGAGTTTGGAAACCAAATTAGGTCCTTTCGGAATCCTTTACTTAGTAAAACATGCATTTTACTGATCATATTAAACTAAGGGTTTCTTAGCATTCATGTGAAGTAACAAGGACATGTCAAGTTTGAAACAATTTAATCACATAAATCTAAAAACTATGTAGATAATAGAGCTTGTCAAAGTTATTATGAACCTCAATTTAATCGGGGTTAAGATCTAAATTGAGCATGCACATTTCAATTATTATGTCCACTAGACATCATCTGGTCAGGATCACGAAGCTAATTCTAGTGCATTCAATCACATAAGAATGAAATAAGACTTGATACTAATTGAAAACATAATCGATTGAGGCACAAACATCATAAGCATGAATCAAATGAACATTATTAAAATAATGCAATCATCCTAGCTTAAATAAAATTAAGCTACCATTGTTGATGACAAGATCGAAGAACAGATAGTAAACATTATAAACTTAAATATAAGAAAAGAAAGAATGAACCCTATCAAAGTGGTTGTCACCCAAAACTCTGATTGAAGATGACTCCTTTGAATCTTTGCTTTGCTCCATTGCTGACGGCTCTCTATGATGACCGACCAAAGGATCTCTCAGAGACTTAACTAGCTAAAATATGAAGGGAAAAGATGGATGCTAGGTGTGAGAATGGAAAAGGGAATTGAGAGGATGAGAGAATGAGAGAAATAATGAATGAAGAATGATTGAGGGATGATTTGGAAATGAGGTGAATGGATCTATTTATAGGTGATGTTGGAGGCCAAATTTACCAAAAATAGGATGGGTGAATGCCTTTTATTCTCTCATGCTTGGTCGGCCGTGAAGTGCAGGGTTTGAATTGGTTGGTTGCTTCATTTTGAAGTATTCAACCTTGCCACATCAAGCAGGGAACAAGACTCAGTCAACAACAATCTTTTGGGTTGATTTCTGATTTCTTTTCAACTGCATGGACTCCTTGCAATTAACCCAAAAGTCTTTATTGGGCAACAATGTTGAGTGCCGAATTTGGGTTCCTAATGCACTTGAGTTGGACGATTTTGTGACCCAGCAAACAATCAAACTTGTCCAAAACATATTAAACTATTTTGGGTCAAATTAAATAATTAATTAACCCAATTTACAACATTTAAACAACTCAATTATTGAAATAATTTATGTCGATTAATAAATATAATTTATTGATTTTAAATTAATTTAATTTGCATTGCCCACTTTTTATATTAAAATGTAACATATTAAATAAAACCATAAAGTAAGCCATTTTGTGCATAAAAACTATATAATAAAGCATAAAATCACATTTTTATTATTTCCATGTCTTAAATTAATATTTAAGCATATTTCATTAATTTATTAAACAATTACTCAGATTAATAACATTTTTAAGTAAAAAGGTGATGAAAATCCATAAGAAAAACCTATATATTTTCGAGTTTACACACCCCCGAACTTAAACCATTGCTTGTCCCAAGTAATGTTTATGCAGAGCTAAGTTTTTGATAAGGCAATATTGCAAAAATATGTAACTAGCATCAATCTTTGGCACATAATCATGCATAAACAAAATCATGTTCATAGACTCTCTTTATTATTAAGAAGCTCACATGCAAATATTATTCAGAATTTTTTATACTAAGTATCAATATATGCCAACATGAGTTATAGTTTGCATGCATTTCAAAGTCATAGATAATATTCTCCTTTCAACATAATTTTCTATCAGTCTAAACATAGCAATCATAAGATTTATTTTGCGGTCTTCATATGTTGAACTTAGTAATTCCTCCCCACTAATGTAGGTGACATGGACATTAAATCAATATGTCTTTTGTAAGGTTGTAATGGGACTAGGCTAAGAGTAGGGATTAAGGAGAAGTAAAATTTTGGTTTCAATAATCTTAACCCTTAACTTTGTCTTGGATCTTTTTGCAACACAACATTCTTTTCGAACGGATATTTGGAACACCCCCAAACTTGTTTTGAACTCATGCTCAAACATTTTCTTTTAGGAATTGAGCCAACTTTTCTTTTCTATTTCTTTTTCCTTTTTTAGCATGAGCATGTACATCCTTTCAAAATTTTCCTCAAATGTTGATCACCAAGATAACTTTAGTTAAGATGGTTGCACAAAGTAGGATAACTTAAAAAGATGGGATGTAGGTAATTTGCAATAAACAAGCCATTAAGCTCAAAATTAAAGTTTCAAGGATTTAATATCATAAAGGTAGGCTTGAAAGGCTCAATTGATCCAAATAAATGGTGCCTATATAATATTTAGACTTTTATATCTCCTAGGATTTCGCCTCGAGAAAGTTACTAAGTTAATTCTAAAGATATAAACTGTAACATCTCGATTTTCAGTGGTATCAAAAACAGTGATTTTGAGATCACAACTTCGACGAGTCGAGTAAAAAATTTATTTATTTTAATATTTATGATGTCATTAGCATCGCATTAAAATTTGAATGGGAAATTTTAATGTCTAGATAGTGAATTGAGTATAAAGGACTAAAGCGTAAAAGGTACAAAAATAAAGTTGATAAATTAGATGGATCAAATGAACAAATAGACCTAAAGTATGGGTGCATTATGATGTAAAATATTAGAAATAAGTGAGATTAATTAAAGTTAATCAAATGATTAATTAAGCTAATTATGAAAGTCTAAATATTTACAAAATTACCATGGATATATATATTAGGAGAAGAAAATAACATTTTCTCATCTTTCTTCTTCCTTTGCACAGCTAAAACAAGAGAAAACTAGGGTTTTCCATTGATGAACTTTGAGCTATGATTTGGGTTAGTAAACCTTGGTTGTTTTTAGTAATTATTATGTTTTTGAGTCCGTATCAAATTAATCTAACTAATCCAAGGACTAATTTGTGAATCTGTCAAATGTTATGAAACTTTCCTTTATTGAAAATGCTTGTTCTTGAAAGCTAGTGATGAATTTGTGTGTTAGATGTTTGGATTGAATTTTTTTTTTAAAATGATTCTTGATAAAACTAGGGTTTAAGGACTAAAATGTGAAAACGATGAAAATGCATGTATTGTTGTGAAAACGATTATGTGTAGGGGTTGGGTAAACACCCTAGAGAATTCGGCTAAGGTTGGTTGTGTAAGTGAAAGGTTATTTTGCATGTTTTATGTTGAAATGACTAGATTGAAAAAAAGGAAAATATTAGGGGTAAAATCGTAATTTTCCTCGAAAGGATCGAATTGTGTTAATTGAATTGATTATGTGATTTAATGTGAAAATTTGGATGATTTGTTGATTAGATTACGATCGTGCCATGGATCGCTGTAAAGGGAAATTGGTGGATTAGTCCTTGGAGCTCATTTATAACTACAAACCAGTCTGATAAGTTCGTAACGTTAAATTCTTACTTGTAACTGCTTATAACTACTTTCTTTATGATTGTTGAAAAATGGGAAATGACAATTAAAGACAACGATGAAAGGAGAGTTGCCCAACCTTGTGCCAAAGATTTAAAATGGTCCCGATGGATGAGATCTTGCATTTGTTACGGATTCTCTACAACATCGTGAGTCATTGTAAAGTGAAATGATCCAAGATTGGATTATGGGTCATCGAAGTACACTTCTGTTCTAGCTCAATTGGATTACAAATTGTATTATATACATTATTTGGTAAATTTATGAACTTTATGAGCTTGTTAAGCTATGAAAGCTTACCTATGAATTTATTGTTGTTTTGTAGATTATTTTGCTTCTTGAGGATCGAATCATTTCTAAGAAGTCACACTATCGCAAAGCTCATTTGATAGTTTTTCATCACTTGGTTATATGACATGTACTATGATGAAGTTGTTTTTTGTATTACTTGTATGGGATTATTGAATTCCTTGTTGTGAATTTTAGTTAAATGTTGAACATAATCTTGTATGCTAGTTCAATGTGATATACATACTTTATGAGATATATGAAATGTCTTGAAAACTATGAACAATGTATTGGCATATTGTACTTTGAAGTTATGAAATGATGAATAGTTGATAAACTTGAGTTTATGCATGATTCATTTAATTTTGCATACTTGTTTCGGTAGAAGAATAGTGTAGGAGAGAGGTTGTTCATTGACTTGAGTTGTATCGGTAGTTGTATAACAGGTATCTGTAGTTCTGTTCATAGGAGTATCAGTAGTCTATGTACTTGTATCGGTAGAAGATGCAGGGTAGGACTTCTTAGCTCTTTGGAGT
This sequence comes from Kokia cookei, assembly GCA_039519145.1. NCBI lineage: Eukaryota > Viridiplantae > Streptophyta > Magnoliopsida > Malvales > Malvaceae > Kokia > Kokia cookei. Next base: position 23,937,328 of record CM076906.1, read on the forward strand.
TTTTAGTATCGTTAGAAGCATGGCTTGTTTCGATAGATGTCTCACTTGTATTGGTAGAACTGTCATAGATATCGATAGAATTCTGCACTATTTCTTGAATTGTTTACTGACTTGACAACTATTGAAACTTGTCCAACAAGTACAGGTAAAAGTCCCCAAAAATCGTGAAAATGACATTTTTGCCCATATTAGCCCTAGTTTTTCAAGTATCTTGATATAAAAAAAGTAAATTAAAAATCTCTACTTAAATTTGCAAAAATTGTTTATAAGTCTTTAAAATTATTTTCAAAGTGTTGAACAAAATAAACTTCTAAAAAAGCCATGAAATAACTTAGTTATTGACAAAGTTTCGAAGTTTGGGAGACTTCTACTGATACTTAGTGGAAAAGTATCGGTAGAACACAAGGTAGAAAAACCTTTATAATGCTTCAGACTTCAACCGATAGAACAGGACAAACGTCTGATACATTTATGAGACTTCTACTGATACAACCTTGACTTTTATCGGTAAAACAAACTCCAGAGAGTAAAGAAGTTGTGATCGGGACTTCTACCGCTACAACCAAGACTTATATCAGTAAAACAAACTCCAAAGAGAAAAGAAGTTATGGCCTGAGACTTCTACTGATACCTAGAAGGCTTTTACTGAAACAAGTCAAGTCAGTAGCCAAAGTTCAGCATCCCCTGCACTTCTACCCTGCACTTCTACCGATAAGGGTTCTACAGATACCAAATGAAACCCTCAGATTTCTACTGATACAAGGTGGGGTCTACATGTACAACAACTCCAACGGTCACATTTTGTGAAGGCTTCTACCGATACAAGTCTTCTTCTACTAGAGCAACGAAGCTACTGTCTATATTAAATGCTGGTTTTAATGGCTGCAACGTCTCTATTTTATTTCTAATGGCTACAAACATCCACAAGGTTGTTAGAGGACTTAAATACAAGGTCAAGGCTCCCCATTGAACTTAACAAAGACAAGAAACAAGTGTTTAACTTTGAAGAACTCATTTTTCAATCTTTCATCAATCTTCTAGCAAACTTTTCTTGTACACATTTGTGAGTTAAAGTTTTAATCATTCTTTCAAGTGTTGTAACTTTGTGTAAGAGTGCTTAATTGTTTATCATTTACTTTTTGAGGTATATTCTCATTCATTCTTATTTTCTCTTATTTTGTGCAGTGTTACATAAGATTTTGGGTAGAAAACCTTAAGGGGTAGTGGTTCTATCTTACCTTTGAAAATATATAGATTTGTAAGGTTAAACCTTGCCCTTAAAGGTTCAAATATAGTGGATTTGGGAAATCCTTAGTTGAGGAAAGCTAAGGTAGTGGACGTAGGTAATTGAGGCCACACCACTATAAATTCTTGAGTCTATTACATTTCACAAATTTACCAAGAACTTTTTAAAACACCAATTCACCCCCCTCTTGTTGTATTTCGATATTAATAATTGGTATCAGAGCTAGAACTCTAAAGACGATCTTATAACCAAGAGAAAAGATCCGAAAGTTATCCAAGATAGAGATCACAAGTCAAGAGATGTGCTTCATGGCATCGGAGCAAAATTCCATCATGGTGAGAGAAAGGCAATCTACCATGAGGCCTTCTCTGTTTAATGGCACTAACTACTCTTATTGGAGAACAAGAATGAAGTTATTTGTCCAAGCCACTGACTATGAAGTTTGGAGAATAATCACAATTGGGTCATCCATTCCAATGAAGAGGGTCGAAGGCATAGTTATTCCAAAAGAAGAGGATGAATGGAATGATCATGATATCAAGTTGGTGCAATTGAATGCAAAGGCCATGAACACTCTATTTTGTGCTCTTAGTTCAAATGAGTACAATAGAGTCTCCTTGTTCAACAATGCCAAAGAAATATGGGACAAACTTGACGTCACTCATGAAGGAACAAGTAGAGTCAAGAAATCAAAGATAAGTCTTCTCACCTTTGATTATGAATTAGTTGAGACAAAATCGGATGAAGGAATCAAATAGATGTCCGATCGCTTCACCAACATTATCAATGGTCTTAAAAATCTTGGGAAGATCTATCCCAACAAAGAAATGGTGAAGAAGATGTTGAATAGTCTTCCAACATCTTGGGAACCAAAAGTGACGGCAATAAAAGAGTCAAAGGATCTCAATGTACTCTCCCTTGATGAGCTCATTAGTTCTTTTTTGACATACGAGATGAAGATCAACCACCATACAAAAGTAGCCAATAAAGTGCCAAAGGAAGTGCTAAAGAAAGTGGGAGTTGCCTTTAAATCGACAACTAGTGAGAAGGATGAAGTTTCCAATGATGATGATGATGATGAGGAAGAGATGGCTATGTTGGCAAGAAAATTCAAAAGATTCATGAAATTCAACAAAGCCAAAAGATTTCCAAGAAAAGACATCATCAAGGGTGAATCAAGCAAAAAAGAAAAGGACCTAATCATTTTCTATAAGTGAAAAAAGTCAGGTCACGTCAAATTTGATTATCCACAATTGAAGAAGAAAGAGGCATCAAAACAAAAGAAGAAAGCCATGATGGCAACTTGGGGCGATAGTGATTCATCCGATGAGTAGGAAGAAAATCAAGTTCCCCAACTATGCCTTATGACTATTGAAGAACAAAAGGTAACTCTAAACTCTAGTGAATTAAATGAATATACTTTTGAAGAGTTACAAGATGCATTCGATGAATTGACTATAGATTTTGAGATTGTGAACTCCAAACATAAGAGAATGATTTCAAAACTTAAGAAGGAAATTAAGTCTCTAATCATAGTTAAAGAGGAAATGGAAAAGAAATTTAATGATATGCAAGCTCAAATTGATGATTTGATTTTAAAGAATGAAAACTTGCATAATTCATTTTCTATGTTTCATATGGGGCAACAAAAGTTAAATGATATGCTTGAACCTCAAAGAGTTTTCTTTGACAAGAGTGGCTTAGGTTTTGTAAACTTACAAAAAGAATCTAAAATTAAAAATTTCTTTGAGAAACCAAACTATATTTATGATGTCTCACTTGTATGCACTCATTGTCATAAAAAAGGACATGATAGGCAAGTTTATTCTTTTAGGAAACTCATATCTAGAAGTAAACTCACTAAGAGTATGTAGATTCCAAAAGGATTAAACAAACCTCAAAATGAGGAAGCTTTAAAGAAGTGGATTTCTAAAGGAACAAAAATTGTTAGGACTAATGCTAATGGACCCAAAAAAGTTTGGGTACCAAAATTCGAAGTTTAACTTTGTGTTTGTAGGAGGAATAGCATTGCTTCAAGGCAAGCAACTCTAAGAAGAACACATGGTACCTTGATAGTGGATTCTCTAGACACATGACCGGTGACAAAAGCTATTTCATGGAACTAACACCAAGGTATGGAGAAGAAGTTTCATTTGGTGATAACTCCAAAGGACTTATTGAAGATATTGGTTTTATAGGTATAAATTCTTCAATTTTTATTAAAAATGTGCTTTATGTGAATGTTCTTAAGCATAACCTCCTTAGTAGTAGTCAACTTTGTGACAAGGGATTCAAAGTAATATTTGAATCCAATGGATACAAAGTTGTAGATATTGTAAATAATAAAATTCTTTTTGTGGAACAAAAAGTAGGTAATATTTTTATGGTACATTTTGATGACATATCTTCCTCTAATGTTTGTTTTGTGGCTAATAATGAAAATATGTATTGGCTATGGCATAGAAGATTAGGTCATGCAAGCATGAGTGTTATTTCAAAGCTTATTAAAAATGAACTTGTTGTTGGCATGCCTAAATTTTCTATTGACTTTGATAAAATATGTGATGCAGGTGCTAAAGGTAAACATAGGATATCATCTTTTAAATCTAAAGATATAGTTTCTACATATAGAGTAATTCAACTTATTTATATTGACTTTTTTGGACAAACTAGAACTATGAGTTTAGGAGGTAAACAATATGAATTTGTTATTGTTGATGACTATTCTAGATATACAAGGGTTTTCTTTTTGTTTTCAAAAGATGAAGCTTTAAAAAAAATTATTATTTTTTGTAAAATGATTTAAAACCAAGTGGGATATTCAATTTCAAGTGTAAGAAGTGATCATGGAAAAAAATTTGAAAATCTTGGCTTTGATAATTTTTGTAATGATCATGGTATTAGTCACAAATTTTCGACACCTGGAACTCCTTAACAAAATGGAGTTGTTGAAAGGAAATATAGAACTTTAGAGGAAATGGTCATATTATGTGAAAATAATTTGCCAAGATATTTTTGGGCGGAAGTCATAAATACTTCTTGCTATATTATAAATAGAGCTATGGTGAGGCCTATTTTGAAGAAAACTCCTTATGAACTTTTTAAAGGAAGAAAGCCTAACATAAGCCATTTTCATCCTTTTGGTTGTAAATGTTTTGTTTTAAATAATGGAAAAGAAAATTTAGGAAATTTTGATGCCAAAAGTGATGAAGGTATTTTTCTTGGATATTCCACTCATTCTAAAGCTTATAGAATTTTTAACAAGAGAAACCTTGTTATGGAAGAGTCTATACATGTTATTTTTTATGAATCTAACTCTCATTCTAGAAAGGAATCTATTGATTTTAATGATGTAAAAATATATCAAATTGAGCAAAATCAAGCATTACATGAAGATCAAGGCATGAATGAATTGGTTCAAGAACTCAAAATTGATGAACTTCAAGAACCAACTCATGTTGAAAGAGAATCTAGCCACCCAAGAGAGCTTTCATATGTTAAGGATGGACACATCATTGGTGATTCATCTAAAATGGTAATCACTAGATCTTCAACTAGAAATACTTGTAATTATGTTGCCGTAGGCAGTTGTTGTGCTCAAATTCTTTAGATGAAGCAACAATTAGTTGACTAAGGAATTGGTTTGGATCACATTCCTATAAGGTGTGATAACACTAGTGCTATTTGCTTAACCAAAAATCTCATCCAACACTCTAGAACAAAGCATATAGAAATAAGATACCACTTCATTAGAGATCATATGCAACGACATGACATAGTTCTAGAGTTTGTAGATACTTTGCATCAACTAGCCAATATTTTACAAAGCCTTTAGATAAGGAGAGATTTTAGACAATTAGAGGAGAGCTAGGATTAATAAACATGCCTTCTTAAGCTTCTTATATATATTGACATTCTTGGACACTTGTCTTGTTTTATGTATGTTTTGTGTACATATATATATTACTTGATTTTCTAGTAATATTTGTTTAAGTTTAACATTTTATTGTTTTATGTATGTTATTTGTGTGTTTTGTACTTCTTTCTCTTTAAATTTTCATTTTCTGAATAGTTGTTTCACTAGTACATAGGATGTATCGATAGTTCTATGCCAAAATGACATTTTAGGATTAATAAACATGCCTTCATTTTCATTTTCTCACATTTCTTTTAAGGTAAAACCTAACTTTTTCTTTTATTTTATTTTCAAATTTATAAATAATGTTAGTTTTAGGAGAACTTAGATTAGTAATTTTATATGCATATTTTTTTAAATTATATATTTCATACATTTTTTTATACTTATATATTGTTTATATATATACAATCTTATATCCACATTATATATATATATATACTGTTTTATGTTTACACATTGTTTTTACATATATACTGATATATATATATATATACTGTTATACAATTCCTTTTATATAAACCATTTATATATATATATATGTTTTTGACTTATTTTTTTTTCATAACATCACTATCTCATATTTCAAAATTGTATCTGCTGCTATTGGGGATATAAATTGTTCGTATTTTTTTGCAGGTCCATTTTCTACCTGACCCATTACCCTTTAGTTTAACCTTTCATTAGATAGAATGCCTCCCCGTACATCCCGTAAGCATCTAGCCACTAAATGCACTAGAGATGAATCCTCTTTTAATCCCTTAGATCATCCTTCGATACTTGAATGTTTCGAGGACAACGATGCTCTCGAAAAATTCAACACCTATTTTGCAACTCGTCCAGTTCAAATATCTCGTCCCGTGGATCTCAACTTCTTAACCAACACCCATAAAATCAAATACCTCGATCAACTCCGCAATTAGGGTTGGCTAGAGTGTCTCCAACCTAGGGGTCCCTACTATGACAACCTCATTTGGGCGTTTTACTCTAACGCTAAACTTAAACACAACTCGAACACTCACTTAGTTACTTCTATCACCTATTTAGTTATTGGCCAAGATATTACTATCTCGGTCGACACCCTCACTACGTATCTTTCTATCACTAATGAGGGTGATGATCGTCATACCGACCCATATGATCACTCCTTAGTTAGACCAAATGACTATGTAGGCAAGGACATGGACCTTCATGACCGTATCTTACACCTTATTTTCACATGGATTGTTGTCCCAACCAACAAACATTTCGGTTTCCGTCACATCGATTATTGAATGTGGCATTGCTTTAGAACCGACAATCCCTTAAACTTATCTTCCATTATTTTTCTAAATCTTATCGAGATCATTAGATTACCGATGTCCAGCAACAAAACCTTACATTACGGTACTTTCCTCTCTCATATCTTTCGTACTCTTCGCATTAACGTAAGTGTAGACCCTGGTTGTGCCATTAATTATTTCATCATCATCTCGACCACACATAGCTGTAATTGAAAGCTTGATGATGAAGGGAATTTGGTTCGAAAGTTTGATCGCCAATCCTCAGCAGCTCAAGGATCAACGGTTCCACCGGTAGCTCCACCATCTTTCGATGCTTCTCTGTCTTCACATGAGGAACATCCCCTCTGCCGTCTCCGCGTATCGTACGCATACTAGAAGCGATCAATGGACTATCATTGTAAGTCAATGCATAATTTAATACATTGACTGCCCACATCGATGATCGCTACAATCAACTTGACGAGCGTTTAAATGAGTTGGCCTCTAGATTTCCTCCATCAGAAGATTAGGACATCATGTTTTGGTTACGTTATTCATGCTTTTTGGGTGGATTATATTTTGATTTGTTTGGTTGTTTGTCTTAGGATATCTATTTTTCCTTTTTGGTTGCTTTGTAAAGTTTTTTACTTTGATTATGTTTGGATGTTTTTGGTTCAATAGTACTACCATTTTAGATCGTATTATCTAATTGTTTATGCATAATTCTTCTTCACTTGTTCTTTTATTATTCTTTTGGTTCAAGTATTATGCATAACTTTCCCTAATTTTTTTAGGGTTTCTATTCTTTTTGATATTACAAAAAGGGGGAGATAAATGTAAAATTTGCTTAAATTAATTTTCAAAAACAACTTAACTTTTAAAGCAAAATTCTTCAAGTTGGAAATTTAAATGAAATAACATCTAAAATTTTTTTTGGGGGCTTATTTTGAAAATAATGTTTAAGATAGGGGGAGTTAGCAAAATTTTTCAAAATGTTTTGTTATATCAAAAAGAGGGAGATTGTTAGCCGTAGTTTTTCAAGTATTTTGATATAACAAAAAGTAAAATAAAATCCTTACTTAAATTTGCAAAAATTGTTTATAAGTCCTTAAAATTATTTTCAGTGTTGGACAAAATAAACTTTTAAAAAGCCATGAAATAACTTAGTTTTTGACAATTTTTTGAAGTCTGGAAGACTTCTACCGATACTTAGTGGAAAAATATCGGTAGAACACAAGGTAGAAAAACCTTTGTAATGCTTCAGACTTCTACCAGTAGAACAGGACAAACTATCGATACATTTCTAGACTTTTAGCGATAAAACCATGACTTCTATCGGTAGAATAAACTCTAGAGAGGAAAGAAGTTGTGGCCTAGGACTTCTACCGATACCTAGAAGGCTTCCAAGTAAACAAGTCAAGTCAGTAGCCAAAGTTCAGCATCCCCTGTACTTCTACCGATACTCTAAATGATTTTACCGATACCAAATGAAATCCTTAGAGTTCTACCGATATAAGGTGAGATCTACCGGTACAACAACTCTAATGGTCATATTTTTCGAAGGGTTCTATCGATACAAGTCTTATTCTACCGAAACAACGAAGTTGCTGTCTGTATTAAATGTTGGTTTTAATGGCTATAGCGTCTCTTTTTTATTTCTAACGGCTACAAACATCCACAAGGTTGTTATAGGACTTAAAATTCAAGGTCAAGGCTCCCCATTGAAGTCAACCAAGACAAGAAACAAGTGCTGAACTTTGAAGAACTCATTTTTCAATCTTTCATCAATCTTCTAGCAAACTTTTCTTGTACATACTTGTGGGTTAAGTTTTCAATCATTCTTTCAAGTGTTGTAACTTTCTGTAAGAATGCTTAATTGTTGATCATTTACCTTTTGAGGTATATTTTCATTCATTCTTATTTTATCTTATTTTGTGAGGTGTTACTTAAGGTTTTGGGTAGAAAACCTTAAAGGGTAGTGGTTCTATCTTACGGAAAGATAGAGATTTGTAAGGTTAAACCTTGCCTTTAAAGGTTCAAATCTAGTGGATTTGGGAAATCCTTAGTTGAAGAAAGCTAAGGTAGTGGACGTAGGCAATTGAGGCCGAACTACTATAAATTCTTGAGTCTATTGCATTTCACAAATTTACTAAAAACTTTTTAAAACACCAATTCACCCCCTCTTAGTGTATTTCGATCTTAACAGCTCCTTTTGCATTACGTTGATATTTATTTAATTATTTTTGGCGTGCATGATGTATTATTTTATTAAATATGATCAAAAGATTTAAAATTGAAAGATAAATTGCGATAGATGATCGGAAGACCTCCAAGACCCTAATCGATGACGGTAACGGGTTTTGGGCGTTACATAAACCATCATGCATGTCTATTATCAAGGAAAACTAAATTTTCATGGCAAGCATTACCTAAGACTAAGATCATACAAGCATTCCACAATTCACGAAACATATTATTCAACTTAGATAGAATTATCATTCATGTTTGCATTCAAACTAACTTATTAACAAAATTGTTTTTTGAATATTCATTTATTGAAGCATACTTATGTAAAAAGATTGAAACATACTTGAAAATTTTAAAAATTTGAGCAAATTGCTTTACTTCCTTTAAAAAAAGCAATGTCCTCATTGAAAAAACAAAATAATGAATGAAAATTGAACATTAAGTAAGGTTGTAAGAAAAGAGAGGTGAGTCATTAAGACTGCTTAAATACCAAGTCTTTCTTAACAATCCAATCCTAGGCATGTTCATTCCCATTACCACATCACTTAGCTTTCTTTTTTTTTAATAAAGAGGTGTTAAGCTTATTCATGTTTGGAGTGTTTCATTATGTGGAAGCAAATTCTTGACTATGAAAGAAATAAACGCCTAATGACCTAGAAATAAATAAAAAACAAATACAAGAATCCCTTCTTCTTGTTTATTTAACTCATCCCCCTTGTCTTCTTTTTCTTCAGCTCCATCCTCACTTTCATACTCGTCTTCTTCCTTCCATGTCTCAAAGATATCATCTGGGAAATCAGGAACAAAACTGTTAGAGATATTCTTAAAGTATTTCTAATGGAATAATCTTTAATATTCGCATATCTCTAGTAAGTTTGTTGTTGATTGTGCATGAATTTGCACATATCCATCATAATTGCTAATTTCTATTTCTTTGAAGTGCTTGTAGAAGTCGGCATTGGAATAGTCAATTCAGGATCAATACTTGGCTCAAATGGTTCATTATCTTTTGGATCATCTTTTGGTTCAGAGTTGTTTGGTTCCTCAGTCGATTCAGGACTGTTTGGCTCCTCCTCAGATTCTACTTCTTCAGTGTCAGCAACTAAATCAGCTTCAGTTTTAGTTTTGTTTGACGATTCATCGGTTTTTGGTTAATTTGGTTCACCTTGTTCACTTTGGTTCAGTTCATGAACTCTCTCCACTAACCTTTCAAGGTCATAGGGTATGATGCAACCTTGAACATAATGGCCCTTCAGATTTGCTTTTGTTTTAATATGAGCCCTTATGCAAAGTGAAGTAATTAATAATGGGAAGTAGACACTTTCTGTCTTCTTTCTGGCACAGTCATGGATCTCCTTGGGAATAATTCTCCTCACATTGATAGACCTTTCTGTCAATATCGTATACAACAAGAGCATTCGTTCCATCGAGATGGTGGAACTATGTGAGATAGACATGAAGTTATAGTGAACAAAGTAAAACCATACCTTAGCTATCGACTTTAGGTATTCCCTTTGGCAAGAAAGGCTCCCATTCTTTCTTATAATCCATTGGGATCCTAAATATGTAACAACATCAAGCACTTGTTGAAGAAAATTCCAATTGATATTATTCATCATAGGAAAGTACACATCTTCTTCAACATTAGGTAAGTTGAACAAATTATTAATGGACTTAGAAGTAAGGGCTACCTTCTTCTTTTGGAAAATGACCTTAGTAGCTTCTTGTAAAGTCAAACTAGCATAAAACTCTTGAACTAGTTCATCATCGGGAAGTGAACAAGCATCACAAAAGTGTTACTTGAGAGCATTAATCTTCTTTCGAATCGGCACAGGTACAACCATCAAATCAATGCTCTTCAAGTTAAAACCTTTTTCTAGCATCATAGGTTGATGCTTAAAGATTGAATCGAACCTCTCTTTCACTTCCTCATCTATCACAATCGGATTTTCAGGAGTAGTCTTGGAAGATCTAGTTCTTTTGTGATACATGATATTTTTCCTGAAAATTTGGTAGAATTTCGGTAAAGGATAGGGAAAGAAAATTAGCAAGGTTATGGTGGCAAGGATTTTGCGATGAAGAAAGTTGTACGACGGTAAGGGAGGTACGATGGCGACAACCTTATGACAGCGACGACGACGTAGATGCTCCGGTGAAAGACTTGCGACAACACGAGGTGATCTCTGCAACAAGGGAAGAAAATTAGGAAGTTTCTCCAAGATTTGAGGCTAGTGACAACAATGGAGAAATAAGGATGGCTAGGGTTTAAGTTAATTGCTTGAGGGTTGTGAAAATTAGAGTGATAAAGAGGAGTTTATATAGCAAGAGATTAAAGTAACATGTAACAAAAATTTATCTACAAAAAGGGTTGTTTTGGCGGCAAGTAAAGAAAAGAGATGGAAGTGGCGACAATGCATGGGTAATTTTCCCTCCTTTTTACTGTTCTAGACCTCAAGCCCAATTTTATTTATAGACTGATCTTAAAAATAATAAACTGATTAGTACTTGGGATAAATTGACCTTCTTTATCAAACATAAACAAATAAAATTAAGAACAACAATAAAAATAAAGAATAAAAAATTCCAAGTTTAATTAGAAAATTTCTTATTAACATATTACATTAAATTAATTCCAAGGAAAGGTTGGAGGGGTCACAATGATCCCGCTTAAGTTCCAATCTTCTTAGATAAAATTAACAAAATATACTAAATCAAGAAAAGTAATTTCTAATTATTTATTTATTCATAAGTGAGATCATGAAAAATTAAGAGTCTGTTAATTTGAACGAGGATTCAACTCGCTCAACTTCACCATCCCAATAATGTTTGAGACATTAACCATTAACCTTAAACGTACCTCTGTAATTGTTGTACAATTCAACAGCTCCATATGGATAAACTTTGTAGAATGCGTAAGGTCCTTTCCACTGAGATTTGACCTTCTGAGGAAATAACTTCAATCTTGATTTAAACAACAACACCTTATGTCCTTCTTTAAACTCGTGAGGTTGTATGTGCCTGTCATGCCATCTCTTAGAACTTTCTTTACACATCTTGGCATTCTCATATGAAAATAACCTCAATTCTTCTAACTCATCAAGTTGTAACATTTGTCTCTCACTAGCTTGCTTAAGATCCAAATTCAATTGCTTCAAAGCCCAGTAAGCTTTATTCTCTAACTCTAATGGCAAATGACATGTCTTTCCAAAGACCAATCAATAAGGTGTCATTCCTAACGGTGTCTTAAAAATTGTTCGATAGGCCCAAAATGCATCATCGAGCCTTTGAGACCAATCTTTCTTAATAGGGTGCACTACCCATTCATGAATACCTTTGATTTCTCTTTCAACTTGCCCATTCGACTGTGGGTGATAGATAGTAGAAATTTTATGTTTCACATCATACTTGTCAAGCAACCACTTAAGCCACTTGTTCACAAAGTGAGATCCTTCATCACTAATGATGGCTCTTGGAGTCCCAAACTGTGTAAACACGTGCTTATGTAGGAATTGTATGACTACATTAGCATCACATTGGGTATGCTTCGGCTTCAACCCCCTTGGATACATAGTCCATAGCAACTAAGATGTACTTGTTCCTATACGAAGAAGGAAACGAGCCTAGAAAGTCAATGCCTCATACGTCAAATAATTCAACTTCAAAAATGTTTGTCAAGGGTATCTCGTTCCTCATTGATATGTTTTCAATCCTTTGGCATCTATAACAATTCTTCACATATTCATAAGCATCTTTAAACATTATAAGCCAAAAGAATCAAACTTGTAAAATCTTTGTCGCAGTTCGTGAACCACCAAAGTGTCCCCCACTTGAAGATGAATGAAAATGGTACAAGATCTTAGCAATATCACTTTCAGCTACACACATCCTAATTATATTATTTGCACATTGCTTAAACAAAAATGGATCCTCCCAAAAATAATACCGACTATTATGAAGGAATTTCTTCCTTTGTTGCTATGTCATTTCTCGAGGGATTATTCCACATGCTAGATAATTTGAAAAATCGGCAAACCAAGGTGTTTCATGAATTCGACTTACCTTGAAGATATGCTCATCTGGAAAATTTTCGTTGATAGGAACAAGTGAATTAGTTACCTCACTTTTTTCAACCTCCACAGATGATCAGCTACTTGATTCTCAACACCTTTTCTATCTTGGATCTCAAGGTCAAATTCTTGGAGTAAGAGTATCCAATGAATTAGCCTCGGTTTAGCATCCTTCTTTGTGAGTAAGTATTTAATGGTCGCATGGTCAATAACCACCGTAACTTTGGTACCTATAAGATATTAACTGAACTTGTCAGAAGCAAAAACTATAGCAAAGAGTTCTTTCTCAGTTACCGTATAATTAAATTGGGTTCCTATCAAAGTTCTGCTTCCAGAGTAGAAATGGTGAAACATTATGTTTCTCCTTTGATCCATTACAACTCCAACAGTAAAATTGCTCGCACCACACATCATCTCAAAAGGTGAGTTCCAATCTAGTGTAATGATTATTAGGGTTGAGATTAACCATCTTTTCAATTCTTCAAATGCTTCCAAGCATGCTTTGTTAAACTCAAAAGTTGTATCTTTCTCTAACAACAAACACAAAGGGTTAGAAATTTTTGAAAAATCCTTGATAAACCTTCGGTAAAAATTGGCATGGCCTAAGAAACTTCTAACTCCTTTCACACTAACTAGAGGAGATAATCTTTCAATTACATCCTCCCTTTCTTTGTCAACTTTAATTCCTCTCTTGGAAATTTTATGTTCTAAGACAATCCCTTCCTTAACCATGAAATGGCACTTCTCCCAATTAAGGACAAGATTTGTCTCCTCGCATCTCTTAAGTACTTTAGCCAAATTACTCAAACAAACATCGTAAGTATTACCAAAAACAAAACAAAAAAATCCATGAACACCTCAACAAAATTTTCAACCATATCAGTAAATATTGCCATCATGCATCATTGAAATGTTACAAGTGCATTGCATAATCCAAAAGGCATTTACCTAAAAGAAAATGTACTGTAAGGACAAGTAAAGGTTGTTTTATGTTGATCTTTCGAAGATACAACTATCTGGTTATATCCCGAATAGCCATCTAAAAAACAATAAAATTCGTTACAAGCCGATCGATCTAACATCTGGTCCATAAAAGGCAATGAAAAACGGTCATTTCGAGTGTCTTTATTCAGCTTTTTGTAGTCAATACAGATTCTTCAGCCTGTAACAGTTCTCATTGGAATCAACTTGTTTCGCTCTAGCTGCATTCGTCCAGCATTAAGCTTTTAGGTTGAGTTCCTGCGTTGACAATATTAAGACGCAATATATCGGCTGCTTGCATCGACATTAGTACAAAAATAGATAAAAATAATAAGAATTTAAACTAACTAACAATGAGTTGGAAAATATGAAAACTAAGTATAAAATGTTAATGATGCATGCTAAATGAAATACAAAAGAGACAATTAAAACATTAAATCAGGGAGAAAATCTATGTCATTTGAAATACCATCACGCTCATTCTCAAAAATCATGATTCCACTTTTCTTTAATACGCACTGCACCATACTTACCCATGAACTATTTGAGATGGGTAAATGACTCCTACATCTAACCACTTGATCACTTTTTTTCGCACTACCTCTTTCATGATAGGATTAAGCCTCCTTTCTTATCGATTCGAGCTCACTCACCCTCCTCTAAGATAATCTCATGCATGCAAAAGGAAAGACTTATACCTCGGATATCTGCTATGGTCCAACCAATTGCTTTTTTAAATTTATTTAAAACAACAATTAGTTGCTCCTCTAAATCTTTCGTTAATTCTGCTGAAAAGTTCACAGGCAAAGTAGAACAGTCACCTAAATAAACATATTTCAAATGGAAAGGAAGTACCTTTAGTTCAAGTTTAGGCGGTTCCTCGATTGACTACTTGGGTTGCACATATTCACGAGCTTCCATTTCCAACGAGTTAAACCATGCTGATTTTACATAGAGAAGTGATTTAGTGATAAATTTTTGGCATAATGATATAAATTTAGTCCTTAATGTTTACATTTTTTCTCTATTTGGCTCTTTTTTTTAGGAGATCGAAATTAAGTTGTAATTTTTAAATGATTAAATCAAAATTTTAACATTTTAAGGGGTCAAATTGCAATTTTTACATTTACTAATTTAAAATTTTAAAAATTTTCAAGGGCTTAAATGGAAAATTTTCCATTTTAGGAGGGCTAGGGCCCTTGCTAGCCCCTTGGATTCACCCCTGCTCAAATCAACGTCCTCCTGCATATGCAACAATATTGATAGCAACCAAGCTACGACTCTTAACTTTTCAAAAAGAGTCAAATTGATTTTTTAATTGAAATGTTTACTAAAATATTTTTTAATGATGGTGTGGTAGTCTACGTGTACTTCATGTTGGCATAACACTTTATCTTATATGCCACGTCAACTTATATTATAAAATTAAAAATTATTAAAAAATAAAAAAATGAAAACTTATGTATATATAAATAGTTCATAAAAATTCAAAGAAAAATAGCAACCCAAGTATTAAGGATGATCTAATTCACGAGTTGGTTGGGGCTGAGCTCATATCAAACATGGATGATCCTTTTCAAATAACGGTATGACCCAATTCAATTTTATCACTGAATCACTTCTCTATGAATTTAAAATCACCGTAGTATTAAGGATTAGATTCCTTAATCGTAGAGAGATTATTTTCCTTTAAACTTAAATCTCAGTTACGGGATATGATTGAAAAATTCTTTAAATTTTACACATTTCCAAAGAATCTCGACTTTGGGTTTAATCTCAACAGATGATTCTTTTTAAATTAAAGAGATCTTCGTAAGATTAAAATTAGATTGCAACATCTAACACTAAAACCAAAGAAGAAACAAAATTGGTCACATCCTTTTAATCTCAGACCAATTCTTTGATAAGATTTTAGTAATTCGGATTAATCCAATCCAAATATTCATTATATAAATTATTTTAAATCTTTATTATTAAATCAACTAATAAATCAATCAAATCTCTCAGCTTAATTTGCAATTAATTCAATTTTTGTCAATGATTTTTTCTTTAATTATGTTGACTCTTACTTAACAAAAAAAAAAAAACCAATTGGATTACTACGCCTTAAAACCCTTGATTTAATATTTCAATTTTTTCATAAAATATTAAAAAAATCATTAAAAATATTATATAAACTTATAAAAAATATAAAAAATTATAAAAATTCATAAATATTTATAAATATTATAAAAATTGTAAAATTCTTAATAAATTATAAAAATAATAAAAGTACAAAGCATTTAAAAATATTTAAAATTTATAAAAATTCCATAATAACTTATAAATATTATAAATATTATAAAAACTTAGAAGCAAGCAATAATGGCTTTTAATGTTAAGGGTTTTATTTCCAAAATGAGGAAGTAATAAATGTTTTTAAAATAATTTTGAATTTTTATAATTCATTAGAGTTTTTAGAATTTTAAGCGTTTATAATACTTATAATACTTATTAACTTTTTTATAATCTTATAAGTCTATATAAAATTTAAATATGTTTTATTATTATTATAACTTGTTTTATAATTTATTAGAATTTTTTATAGGTTTTTATGATTTATTTATAATTTTTATAAGTTTATATAAATTCTATAATTTTTTTTTATATTTTTATGAAAGAAAATAAAATATTAGGTTAAGGATACTACATGTCACTATTTTTTTTATTACTACATTTAACTATTTAATTAGTCCTTTAATTGACTTTAACAGTCACTGTGATTAAGGACAAAAATTGTTAATGAAAATGCTTAATTGATTTTTTAATTAATGATAAAAATTCAATTAGATGTGAATTAAATTAACGGATTTAATTAATTTTTTTTTATTTTTGAAGGGCTTTTTATACAACATAAAAAGAATATTGGCTTCAACAGGTATTTGGGTAATTTGCACACTACTAGATTCTGAATTTTTGGGTATTTTCGATGAATTGAAATTCGCACTAGATCAAGGGTTTGAGAGAATATTAATTCAAATCGATTGCATCGAAGCACCTGGACGGATTACTTGAAGATTCCAATTCTACTTTGGTAAGAAGAATTCTTTTGTCATTGAATTTTCTAAGTTAATGGAGTGTTCAACATATTTCTCAAGAAGATAATAAACTTACAGAAAAAATCGTCAAGATTGTACAAGACAAAAGAACTGAATTACAGCTGATGGAAGACCTCATCCAGATAGTTTCACTTTAATGTTTAATTTTTGAATTGTATTCAACTCACGGTTCATTAATAGAGTTAGTTATAATTAAAAGTCAATCTCTTGCCAGAAAAAAAACTTCACTTTGGATTTGAAGTAGAAGAGATATTCATATGTAAAATTTGGATGGGTTTGCATTATTTGTCCTTTTATTTTTTTTTTAATAAAACGGGACTGGGTTTTTATTATTAGATAACTAAAATAATAAAACATAAAAGGAAAACCAACTAAAGGGCCTGCCATGGTTGAAACGATACACCGAAGAAGGGCCCAATAGTAAAGTTCCCAAAAAACCTAAAGAAATAAAAATAAAATTAAAATAGAGATCAAGGCAGCCGGAATAAGGTAGCCTGAAATGAAATGCAAATTTTCTTGAAATACGCCTGTGTGTCCAGCACGTGTAACTCATTGTTTCTGAACTTTTAAAACAGTATGGGTACACGGTCTGGCACATGCCCGTGTGCTCTCAAACAGAGGCAAAATTATAGAAGGAAAAATGCAAAAAACGAGTAAGGTTTCGTTACCCTACCTGTTAGTGACGAAGTCCTACCTAAACGAGCACTCCGAAGCCTAAACCGACACAAGACATCCATGTACTCAATTAGTTTCTCAACCATATAGAATTATCAAGCAACACTCTAATTTCGAGAAGACCCCAACACAGTCAAAAAATCAATTCAAAGTACCTTACTTCGGCAACCCACGCCCTGTGCTTCTTGGGGGATCGAACTCGATAAAATGTTCTCCTAAAACATTACCATCAACATTTAGTCACAAGTTTACACAATTCATTACATAATTCACAAAAAACTTCTAGATTCAACAATTAAAACATTCAACTCAAATTAATTTGTTCACTGCCAACCGATATTGTTCAAAAACTTACCACAATTATGATCTCTACTATTCGTGGACAAGAATCGATAACGACAGTATACTCACAACGTTAGGGAAAAAAGTAGAAGCATATATGTTTTCTCAAAAATGTAATACTGTAACTTTTCTCTTCTTTTCTTTTTGGAAGAAGAATGATCAGTTTCCTTTTAAAACTAAAACAAATACAAATAAAAATAAAATAATAAACCAATGCACAATGATACGCAAAAAGATACTCTCATTTGCTCACACAGGGATTCGAACTCATGACCCTAAGGATAGTTAGATAGATGCTAAACCATTGAACTACTAGGCTCATCGTTGTCACACCCCAAACAGAATAGTTTAAATTTTCGGGGCATTACAACTCTCTCCCCCTAAAAGAAATTTCATCCTCGAAATTTACCTGAATCAAACAAATATGGGTACTGTTGACAAATCGAATCTTTGGGTTCCCAGGTGCCCTCCTCCCTACCATGATTCTACCACAGAACCTTAACTAATGGTACGGTTTTCCTCCGTAAAACCTTAACATCACGCTCAATTATCTGTATTGGTTCTTCCTCGAAGGTTAAATCCAACCTTACCTCTATCTCTTCTACTGGAACGCTGTGAGAAGGGTAAGACCGATATCTCCACAACATGGAAACATGAAACACGTCGTGAATACGATCAAGTTCAGGGTCTAATTCAAGCTGGTACGTCATTGGTCCAACCCACTTCACGATCCGATAGGGTTCGATAAATCTTGGACTCAATTTTTCTTTTCATCCAAAACAAAAAACCTTTTTCCACGACAAAACTTTCAAGAATACCTGATCATTGACAGCATATTCTATATCTCTTCGCTTTAAGTTTGCATAGGACTTTTATCGATCAGAGCCGCTTTCAGTTGATCTCGAGTCAGTCTAACGGTATTCTTGGTTTCAGACACTAACTCGAGACCCAATACTCGCCTTTCCCCGAGTTCAATCCAACACAAGGGCGTCCGACACTTCCGACCATACAGAGCTTCATAAGGTGCCATTTGAATACTAGCTTGAGAGATGTTGTTGTAAGCAAACTCGGCTAACGGTAAATGATCCTCCTCATTTCCCCTAAAGTTGATTACATAACTCCGAAGCATATCCTCCAAAATCTGAATAACCCGTTCTGATTGACCATCCGTTGGAGGATGATACGCCTTGATAAAATCCAATCGCATGCCCAATGCTTCATGTAGTTTCTTCCAGAAATGAGAACTAAAATGTGGATCCCGGTCCGAAATAATCAAAACTAGAACCTTGTGTAGCCTAACAATCTGAGCTACATACAATTTTGCTAACTTCTACAGTGGATAATCGCTCCTAATCGATAGAAAATAAGCCAACTCGGTTAGTCGATCAACAATAACCCATACTGCATCTTTCTTTATAGACGTTAAGGGCAGTCCACTGATGAAATCCATTGTCACCCGTTTCCATTTCCACTAAGGAATTTTAATCGGTTACAACAGTCTTGATGGCAACTGATGTTTCGCTTTAACCAAGCAATACAACACGAAGGTAGTCACCTCTTGTTTCAACCCGGGCCACCAATACAGCTCGTGTAAACCGCTATACATTTTATTTTCACAATGGTACATAGCATAATAACTATTATGTACTTTTTGTAATATCGATAATATCAATTCTGGGTCCTTAGGTACACAACACGACCTTTGAAACATAAGACTCCATTACTGTTCAACCCGAATTCAATCTCGTAACCTGATTCAATCATACACAGACGCGGAACCAGTGACTCATCTTGTACCTGTTTCACTCGAATTGTTCAATCCAACTCAGTTTCAGCTAAAGTTCAACCATCAAACTACCATCATCCCTCATACTTAATCGAGCAAACAATACTCGCAGTTCAGTTATCGCCTAGTGACTAAGAGCATCAACTACAATATTAGCTTTGCCAGCGTGATACTCTATGGTGTAATCATAGTCCTTGAGTAGCTCAACCCATCTACGTTGTCTGAGATTCAACTCCTTCTGAGCTAGCAGGTACTTAAGACTTTTATGATTTGTATAGATTGTGCACCTCTCACCATAGAGATAATGTCTCTAGATTTTTTAACGCGAACATAACTGTAGCCAACTCAAGATCATGGGTAGGGTAATTACCCTCATGCATCTTAAGCTGTTGAGACGTGTACGCTACCACTTTACCATCCTGCATCAACACACAACCCAAACCAACGTGTGATGCATCACTGTAGACCACAAACTCTTTACCCCCTTCTGATTGGACCAACACCGGAGCTTGTGTCAAAATAGATTTGAGCTTCTCAAAACTCGATTGGTGCTCATCAGACCACTTAAACGGAACACCCTTGCATAGGAGTTTAGTTAGAAAGGAGGCAATGAGGGAAAACCCTCGACAAACCTTCGGTAGTACCCGCTAACCAATAAAACTCTGAAGTCCAGATATGTTCTTAGGTTATTTCCACTCAACCACGACTTCAATTTTCTTAGGATCGACTCGGATTCCACTAAAAGTAATTACGTGTCCGAGAAATGACACTTCGAATATCCAAAATTCACACTTGCTGAACTTCACGTACAGTTCCTTCTCGCGAAGTGTCTGCAATACAATTTGGAGATGCTTGTCGTGTTCCGTTTTGGTTTTAAAGTAGATTCGGATATCATTGATGAAAACCACGACAAACCAGTCCAGGTACAGTTGGAACATGCAGTTCATCAAATCCATGAACACCGCTGGTGCATTTGTTAAACCTAATGGCATAACCAAGAACTCATAATGGCTGTAGCGTGTTCTGAAAGTTGTATTTTGCACATCCTCATCCCTAACCTTAAGTTGGTGATAACCAGATCGAAGATCTATTCTTAAAGACCGATGCCCTGCGGAATTGATCGAATAGATTATCAATTTGCAGTAATGGATACTTGTTTTTTATTGTTAGCTTATTCAACTGATGGTAATTTATGCACATTCTCATTGTACCGTCCTTTTTCACAAATAGTACAGGTGATCCCCACAGAGATACACTCGATTGTATAAACCCTCGGTCCAAAAGTTCTTGTAATTGTGCCTTTAATTTCGTGAGTCCTTTTAGTGTCATGCGATAGGGCACAATGGACATCGGTGCAGTACCTGATAACATGTCAATTCCAAATTCCACTTCTCATGTAGGTGCAACTCCCGGTAACTCATTAGAAAAAACATTTAGAAAGTCCCTAACGATCCGAATGTCATTAACAGCTAACTTGGTATGTGCAATATTAGTAATAAAGGCAAGATATGCCTCACAACCTTTCATTACCAGTTTCTTAGTCGCAAGAGCGAAGATCACATTGGATAAGTAATCTCGACACTCCCCAATTACCATAACCTCCTCACCCTTTTCTGTCATTAAGGTGACCCTTTTCAATGCACAATCCAAATTGACCCTATGCTCTACCAACCAATCCATTCCCAGAATCAAGTCAAACTCCTTAAATAGAAGTTCTATCAGATCAACCAGAAACACAACTCCCTGAACCTCCAATGGCACTCGCTTGAATACCTTGTCAACCCGAACGAATTGACCTAAAAGACTAATCACAGAAACGACGCTAGCAATATACTCAGCCAATTCATGCAATTTCACTGACATAGTACTAGCAATATAAGACTGAGTTGAACCAATATCAATTAAAGCATAATAAGGTACGAGATAAATATGAAATGTACCTGTAATCACATTAGCTTCATCCTTATCCTCGCGAGGATGAGCCGCATAGACAAGTGCAAGCTGTCGAGCCTCAGTCTGAGTCGCACCTCTATCCGGTGCTCCTCTACCCTATCCAGTACTACTATTAGCCCTGCCAAAACCTCGACCTATAGTCAACTGCGGTATCACTCTCGACGACTGTATAGTGCTTGCAACTGTAATCGGTACCGGAGCTGGCAACTAATCTAATCGCTGGGGACACTCTCGAACCTTATGCATTAGCAACCCATATTGAAAACATGCCCCAGTCTTCCCCCCAACACTCGTCTGGATGGCATCTTCCACAATAATCACAGCGCGCCTCTGCGCTAGAACGAATGGATGCCTCTACTCTCAAAAGCCCATCAAATCTTCCCCGTTTCTTGGGGCGTACAACGTTACCAACAGTTCTAGTCTCTCTCTTGGTCTTACCCTGAGCCTTATCATGTTCTTTCCTCTCACGCACAGTGCGTTTAACTTCTTCAATAGCCTTAACTTTATCCATCAGCATAGCAAAAACTTGACTCATACCGTAATCCTTCTTCAAATCTTACACACATGTCATATTCTGTAGCGACCACTGCTCGAGCATACCTGCTCAACCTTAGAAACTCGACCTTGTATTCAGCTACAGATCGCTCACCTTGTTCTAAACTCATAAACTCTCTACGACGAGCCTCGATGTAACTGGCTCCAACATACTTGTTCTGGAAAACATTCTTGAAATATTTCCAAGTCAGAAATAAAGACAAAATTAAAAAAAGATATCAAGGCAGCCAGAAAAAGGTAACCTGAAATGAAATGCAAATTTTCTTGGAATGAAAATTACCCTAGCCCATCCTTTCGAGAAAAACAATCTCGCCCAATTAAGATATCACAATTACCAGCACAGACGATTTCAAGAAAACTTTTCCTCTTCTCTCTAAACCAGAAAGAAACCCAAACAGCACCATTCTTTCTGCAAAAACTCAAGCATTTCGAGCAAGAGGAAGGTAACAAAACCAGATCATCCTCAATCTGGTTCTCGTATGAATTCGTATTCCACCATTCTTTGTACAGAAGCAGGAACCGTATTTTCAAGGTACGATTTGATGCCTTCTTTTAAAAACTCAGAAGCTAATCTCTGGGCGATAAAATTTCCAGATCTATTGATATGTTTAAAAGAAACTAAATGAAAACTTACTATTAATTGTATGATGCTTCTAATGTAAGCGTTGATTTTCGATTTGTCTCATGAACTATTGTTTTATTTTTTTATGACGGAAAGGGCATAGCTGTTGATAATTTGGATGATTTTGCAATATTTGTCCTTTTTTTAATCACAGGTAAAGTAGAACAGTCACCTAAATAAACATATTTCAAATGGAAAGGAAGTACCTTTAGTTCGAGTTTAGGCGGTTCCTTGATTGACAACTTGGGTTGCGCATATTCACGAGCTTCTATTTCCAACGATTTCAACCGTGCTGATTTTACATAGAGAAGTGATTTAGTGATAAATTTTTGGCATAATGATATAAATTTAGTCCTTAATATTTACATTTTTTTCTCAATTTGGCTCTTTTTTTAGGGGGTCAAAATTAAGTTTTAATTTTTACAGTAGTAAAAATGTAATTTTTAAATGATTAAATTAAAATTTTAATATTTTAGGGGGTTATAGTGCAATTTTTACCTTCACCAATTTAAAATTTTAAAAATTTTCAAGGGCTTAAATGGAAAATTTTCCATTTTTAAAGGGGCCAAGGCTCTTGCCAACCACTTGGATTCACCCTTGCTCGAACCTACGTCCTCTTGCATATGCAATAATATTGATAGCAACCAAACTAGGACTCTCAACTTTTCAAAAAGAGTCAAATTGATTTTTTAATGAAAATATTTACTAAAATATTTTTTTAATGATGGTGTGGCAATCTACATGTACTTCATGTTGGCATGACACTTTTTGTCATATATACCACGTCAACTTATAATATAAAATTATAAAATATTAAAAAAATTGAAAACATATGTATATATAAATAGTTCATAAAAATTCAAAGAAAAATAGCAACCCAAGTATTAAGGATGATCTAATTCACGAGTTGGTTGGGGCTGAGCTCATATCAAACATGGATGATCGTTTTTAGATAATGGTATGATCCAATTCGATTTTATCACTGAACCACTTCTCTATGTAAAATCACCGTAGTATGAAGGATTAGATTCCTTAATTGTAGAGGGATTATTTTCCTTTAAACTTAAATCTCTGTTACGGGATGTGATTGAAAAATTCTTTAAATTTTACCTATTTCCAGAAATCTCGAATTTGGATTTAATCTCAAC